>OZ024937.1:1383903-1983903 GCA_964017235.1 Sabellastarte sp. h YS-2021 | reverse complement strand
AATTCAAACTTGACAAGGACATAGATCACCATCATAGCTAGGTTCCTTTCGAAATTGGTGTGATTGTATTGGATCGTTTGTCCATTTTTATCTCCCGCCGGCAGCCGAGGTTGGGAGATTATAAAACGCCTTCCGTACGTACGTCCGTCTGTCCATCCGTCCGTCCGTTTTTGCATAAACCTTAATATCTCATTCATTTATAAAGATATCTTCACCAAATATGCAGGGAATGTTTATGGCTATGAAAACCTGTCTCTGCAAAATTTTAGCCTCATTTTAAAAAACAAAATGGCCGCCGTAGCCAATTGTTTCAAAATCATAAAGGTGCTCTAAATCTTGAAATATTCCAGCTAGCTTTCATCAAATTTGCACAAAAGCTATATGGCTAGAAAAAGTAGCCTGATAGTAATTTTGGCCTAGTTCAAAAAACAAAATGGCCGCCATATCACATGTTTAATGACAGGTTATCCTATTAAAAAGGCCTTATATCTCCCCAAATATTGCTCCAAGAGGTTTGGAACATGAAAACAACTTGTAGGAAGACATGGACAGGGAATCTTTTCCAGGTGTTGAATTTGACCTTTGACACCTGCTTCAAGGTTAAATGAGGTCGCCACACTAAAACATCCTTATTTCTCCCTTATTATTGGTGCTATGGCTTCAGAATATAAAGAGAGACCATCAAAAGTCCTGGCCTTCAAATGTTTTGCCTGAGAAAAATTTTTGCCTTATTTTGAAAAACAAAATGGCCGCCATAGCCAATTATTTAAAAATCATTAAGATGCTCTAAAACTTGAAATATTGCAGTTAGCTTCATCAAATATGCACAAAATATAATAGGCTAGGAAAGTTAGCCTGGTAGTAATTTAGCCTAGTTTCAAAAACAAAATGGCCATCATATCACATGTTAGATGGGATTATCCTATTAAAAGGCCTATATCTCCCTTATCGTTGCAACTAGGGGTTCCAAATGTGAAAACAACTTATACCAAGTCAAGGCCTGAGACTATTTTGAAATTGCTGACTTTTACCTTTGACCCCTTCTTCAATGTCAAGTGGGGTCATCTTACTTCAAAGGCCTTAAATCTTCTTTAGTTCTCCATTTTTACTGATTCTAAGGCGGGAGATAACCGCTGTGGCAGTGGCTTTGTTTGTCCATTTGTTTATCCATCCGTCTATCCATCCACTTTTTTGTTTCCGGACTCTTGCTTTCAAAATTGGTGTAATTCCGTCCTTTCATTTTTCAGTTTATAGCATAGATACAATTATGCAACCTAGATTACAAGTTTTATGTTTCTTAGCATGTCTAACACATTCACCATAACTGGGTAACCTAACATTTCTTTCTTTGTTTGTAAATGTAATCATAGCAGTTGCTAACCTTATTGCTGCCTGTGCAACCCACCTTTTGGGGCATCTTTCACCCTCTTGTTTTTTAATCACACAATAAAAACAAAGCTATTTAATAATATACCAGTAGCAATATAGTGTGCAAAATTATTAACACATTAATAAAACAAATATCAGGATTAAATTTAAATGATGCCTTCCAATGATATGGGTAGATGGAAATTAAAAACTGTATTAAATATACCAGGATAATTGTGTCTAATCATGTAAAACATTAAACACATTTGTCTTTTAGTCCAATTATGATAATTTTTTGAAAGTTCTTTTTATCTATTTTGTATGTATTTGAACTGTTTCCTTTGTTGTATTATAATATCTACAATTTTATTGGCTGTTCAGCATAAATGATATCATTTAAATGCATACTTGGGTTGTTAGTGCTTATTAAATCATTGTGTATATAAATTTCTAAAACCTTCATTTCCTTGGTTTAACTTACTACAAGACTTAAGAACCTGCTAAGGGGAAGTTAATACTTCAAGGAAAAGAGATTTTCTTCCTGAGAAATTATCAATTGCAACAATAATGTGGATTCAGTGGTTGTTTATTGTGGTGGTTGGTAAGTAGCTGTATTGCGTTATTCTGTCAATATGTGATACTTTACATGGTCCATTTAGAAGGCCTATATAGGAACAAAGATTATACAAAGTGTTATTTATTTTGATTACTTTTACATTAGTGCTTGGTTATTACACTTATGCATTGATTTGAAGGGTGATGCTTTGATCTGGTTGTTGGTTTCAGAAGCAATACACAAAAGTGTTGAATTATGAAACTACTTTATTGTTAAAGAGATGTGATACAGACTTGACAATGAACAGGTTTCTCATTGAATTAATATCTACACCACAGTTCTTGTAACAAGGGAAAATGTAACAATAAGTTATGAAACAATGGTGAAGTTATATAACTACTTTGAACATTTGATCAGGTGAATCATTGTTGAAAACAGAATGGCATGATTGAAATGAAACTTCTGTTTGCTAATTTAGCTAAGCTCCAACCTGACCTGCAATGTAATGGTATTTGGAATTGTTACTTAGTTTTTGATGCACTTCTTGAGGCAAACAATGTTACTTTCTTTTATGAAATTTTAATTAGGTGGTACAAAAAGCGATAGACCATTTTCCTATTGTTTTATTGTGCCATGTAGTTTACTTACATGAAAATATTTTCTTGCATTTAAAAATATGCAAGCTGTAAACTATGAAGTATTATCTCTAATTTTATAGCATATTACAGTCACTTGCACAACACGAGTGTACAAAAATGTATTTTATAGCCTAGATAGAGCTATTTTGGAAGATTCCCAGAGAACAATTTCAGTTTTATAATTGAATATAATTGATGCATAGAATGACAGCTTCTGTTCTGATATTTCATGTTTTTATAGTAGTGAATGTGATTTATGAAGTATTTTGATTTTATTTCTGACAAGTGCTACTTATACTAAGTTGGTGAGTGTAGTCTGGATCTATGACTATAGGCCACACCAACTGGTGCATGAAATGATGCAATCAATATATCGTAATCAAAGTGAATAAGTATAACAACTGAAGTATGATATATAGAAACACTATATTTGTTCTACATTATTGAAATACAGTAGTGACGTCACTCTATTGTTAAAACAGTAGATTCCTACAACAGAATGCGCTGTTTTTTTCTACTGTTTTTGTAAAGGGACCCAAGGTACAAAGCTTGACCATTTACAGTTTAGCCTTCAATTATCACTGCATTTTAAATTCCTGTGTCAGTATTTTACATTCTTAAAAAATGCATTCAAGATAGACTATTTTGTGTGAAATATTCGTATTTTTATGTAATACATGTTGGGATTTAAGAAGTATGTAAAAATGTTAACATTTACCTACATGTTTTTTATCGTGCAAAACTTTAAAGAGAAAATATTAAATTTAGCAATATTTAAACCCTTTACGTTTTGCAAGACCATGTGTAATATGTATACTCAGTCAAAGCCCAGATCTAATTGGCATTCTAATTTGTACAGTTTAAGTATTTAAGATCTTAGTTAGGCTGAAATGTTTATGATTTGACATATTTACAACCAGTAATGGTAATGTGATTATTTTGAAAAGTAACTAAAAATATTTCCATGCTATGAGAAATGTCTATTAAAATGTAAAAATAACTTGAAACCAAAAAACTACTATCATACTATTATTAAACAGTATTTTAAGTCAGAGAAAGCACTTGGAACAGTAGATTCGTAGTACAAATGTACTCGGGCCTTCGGCCCTCGTACATTCGTATCTACGAATCTACTGTTCCTTGTGCTTTCTCCATGACAGATTTTTTTCAAACAGAGGGAAGTCTGAATTACTTTGATAATAATTGATTTAAAGTGAAAACTTGATGAAAATTTCTGAGAAATTTTAAACAGGTTCTGTGATAAGTTAATGTTCATTATTAATGTACATTTCATATGTAAAGCAACTGATTATACTTGAATTTCAAAAATGAATTTTAAATCAATTTTTGTTTCATAGGAAATGAAACTCTTTTTACTAAGTCCTGTTACAATTTTAAATAAGTTGCCAAACAACGCATATACTTTGTTTAATAATTATTTAGAGATAATTTCTATAGAAACAATAACCTCACTTAATTTCCTGCATTTATTATCTGGGCTGCAAAATACAAAACACATCTAAATGATCAAATACCAGCAGCAATTAAATGTGTACAAGAGAGACAAATAAAGTTCATTTATCTTTTCTAATTAGCTTGTATGTAAATTAAATTTAGACAAATGATGATTGTCCAAACTCTCACATGAATTTTATACTGTGTTTATTCCTATTATTTTTTTTCTTGTTGACATTTTCTATTAATATTGTCACAATTTGACATGAGAAAATTAAAAGGAACACTAAACAATTGTTCTATTAATATTGTCACAATTTGACATGAGAAAATTAAAAGGAACACTAAACAATTGTATAAGAGAAAATTGAGTCTAATAAAACAGATGAGAGTATATTTGTTTTCAGATAAAATACCTTCATATGTTGACCCCTTACACATGATCCTTTTATTGTATTCCACTTGAGAGTTCCGACTTTTAACATGCAACATTTTAGTTCAACCTTTAAGCACCTATGGAGATGAAATAAACTGCTTGTGTGTAATTCCTAATTTTTTCATGAAATAGCTTGTATTGAAAGTGTACAAAAGTTAAGTTTGGTAAACAAATATATTTGAATCATTGTTCAAGGATGAGTATGGTTAGAATGGAAATGATGTTGTGTCTGTCACTTAAACAAAGTTTGTTATAATTGTACATATACACTTCATCAAAACAAAGTTATTAAACTTAAAGTTTGCGTGGTACTTAAGAAAACCTCTAAAATAAATTCATTCAAAGAAAAATATTAGAAATAAAAATCAAAAGTATTACAAATAAAAGTAAACCCAGAAAAAGCATCCCAACTGTATTTTCTGCATTGTGATATAATTTATTTTTGAATCCAAAACAGTGAAGTCATAATAGCATTTTAACATCATAATCTCAAAAGATTTAAAAAAATTTTTCAGAACCAGGAGTTTGAATCTTGAATCTCAAAGTAAAATGCATTTTATTATGCTACAATAGCTTACCATGTGGGACTTAATGCTGTTCTCGGGTTGCCACACCCGGGGCCAATGTCTTAGAAAACAAGACAGTTCTTGTTAGCCACTGGATATACTGGTAGTTGTCGTCACGTGATAACTTCTGACCAATCGCCCTACTTTCTCGTTGGCCATGATTGACTGGTAGCAGTTTGTAAATATACAGACATTTTCATTTATTTCTCAGACTTTACTTATTGTTGGAGGCCATATTTTGGATATTTCTTTTTTTATATATCATAGATCATTCTGTAAAAATCTTATTTTCACAGGATAAGTATATTTCTTGCTTTCGCGTGTTTTGAGTTTTCCTCGGTACAGGCACTTTACATTGCACGTCTTTTATTGCGTTAAAATGTCTCTCCATCAAGCTAATAAAGACAAACCGAGAGCTCAGAAATGCCGCCACTTTTGTTTTAGTTTTGACCTACATAACTACTGCCCTACCTGTAGGGAGGCTGGCAAGGGAGATGACCCCTGTGTCACCTTCGAAACTCCCTGTGATATCTGTGCATCTTTTACAGATGAACAGATGAAGAAAATTCAGCACAGGAAACGTTATCTTAAAAAACAAAAGGCGGAAACTAGTTCCAAAGATGATGAACTCGATGTTTTGGGCGAAGGCGACGGGGATTCCTTCACTGGCTCAAATGCAGACCTCGAGAGTGCTGCTGACAATCTTTTTACCTCCCCCCGTCCTCAACCACTTGCCTTATCTCTCAAAACACCAGCCAAGTCTGTTCCACCCACCCCAGGTACAGCTTTACAACAAAAAATTCAGAAAAATATTGAAAAATCTTGCCTTATCTCTCAAAACACCAGCCAAGTCTGTTCCACCCACCCCAGGTACAGCTTTACAACAAAAAATTCAGAAAAATATTGAAAAATCCCTGGGTCTAGTACTAATGTTCATACCGAGGCAATGGATGTGGACTACGGTCCAGCACTCCCTCCTCGTCTAGTACTCAACCAACAAGATCCCTCGGATCAGTACGTTGCTCCCTCTGAAGTACCACCAAAAGAGGTCTCGTACTCTCGCAAAAAGCATAGCCACAGACAGCCAGTTGATCCGTGATCTGCTCGGACCAACTAAATGAGGAATCCGACGAACCTCGGATCCCTTCTTCCAGACCTAAAAAACACTCTGACAAGAGTAAACAAGTCAAGGTCCAGATATGTATCATCTTCAGGGGAGGATCAGTCCCCTGCAGCCAGACACAGGTCTTCTAAGCCCTCTAGGGCTGAGCCCTCAGGGGCTGTTTCTGATCAAGACCTCCCTCAACATGATCCAGACCCCCCTTATTATAGGGAAATAGCTCTGTCTGACATGCCCTCACAATACGCTGAAGAAGTCGACACAGGTGTATTCTTTCACTCCCTGACCCCAGGGAGTCTATGCCTAGGTCTTCAACTTCAGTGTTGGGTCTGGACCAGTGTGAGAAATTCGTTGCAAAGTAGTGGTGGCCCGATAGGGCCACAAGGTTCTGAAGTTCAGTGGCCCCTATTAAAACTTGATGGCCCAAACTTTTTAAAAACTAATTAACATTTTTTTTCTAACAAACTGTCTTTTTAATTTATTAAAAGTGACAAGTCAAAAGATACAGAAGTGATTTTTGTAAATTTCTTTATTTAACTTCAAGCTTGAATACAAGTTATACAAGATGCACTCAGAGAGAGCAAAACGCTCGACTCCATGTGACCAGTCTCTCAAGTGATACAAAGTATTGTAAAGAAAACAATAAAAGAAAACCAAACATGTAAATTAATTTTTGAAGAAATATCAAGTAGAAAGCTAAAGTCATTAAAAATGCATTTAAATGGGACCCCTGAAAACTCATGATTATTTTTGAAATGCCTTCCTTTCGTGACACAAAAAATATATAAAATAAAAACCAACACCACTTTTGTGCACACTACTCCAAAGAAAAATGTCTCACTAAAATTTTGTATGATTTAGATTTTTATTAACTTTAGATAATTTTTTGTAGAACTAAAAAAATAAACTAGCAATATATTTTATGTTTTTATTTTTTTAACTGTCAAACACTAATTGAAAATTTAAAGAAACTGTTACTTGAAAAAGTAAATCATACAAATTAATCTGCTTGTTTTTTGGATTGATGTGTATTCCATTATGTCCTCATGCATAACAGTTAAGTATTGTTTTTTTTGTCATGATAGATGGGCACCTTTACTTTTTTTTCATTCAACTTTGACAACTTTTCACCTGTAACTAAGGGCCTAGGAATATGAAACAAGAACTTAATATATTGGCATGTATTATGTTTGAGTAAATGAATAGTTTTTCTGCATAAGTTGTGTTGCTTGTGTGTTGTGTTAAGGATTATATTCTCATATGAAGTGACTCCCTTATAACAAAGCTCAGGATCATCTGAAATATGAAAAAAAATTTTGTGCCAGTCCCAGAGCCAACAATGCCAAATCAACATTGATCTGTGGTTTTATTTCCCTTCTCAAGTACAAGTGTATACATATTACATACATACATAGGATTTTGTTTCTCACACAAAGTGGAGTTGTGGGGGGGAGAGAGACTGAATGTTGGGGAAAAAATCAATAATTCACAGTGGGTGGATTAGATTGGGTCGTTTTCTATCCCAAAACACAAAGGATTTCTTTAATAGAATAAAAAAAATAGAAATAAAATTGTTTTGATGCAAATGATAAGAAATATCCCTGTTTCCAGAAATAGTAGGAATGTCAATGTAATAAAAAGTAACATTTATTACATGGCAAGGGCTACATAATGCACATGTAAAAGTTCAGGAGTCAGTGGTATTTGTTTAGTCTTAAATAACACCTATAGAGATAACAAAAGTGAAATTTATGTTTTGGAATGAACATTTCCCTCTTACACAGTAGTTGCATCATTATTAGAAAAAAAACTGACAGCATTTAGTGTAAATAACAAATTTAACTACAGGATAACCAGCTTCCAAAAATAACCAGTTCCCCAATCTAACCTCCCTGCTGTCTTCTCTGAAATTTCATACACCAGTCACTGCTTAGCTTTAACATGTTAGGGGGGGAGGTATGTTGGCCTGTGTGTGAAAGACACAACAGAGAAACAGTGTCAGCTAATTAAGGGTGAACTCAATCTGGAATATGCAAAACAATGCATAATTAAAGACTTAGCCATGGGGAAAGAAAACCAATTTAAAAAAAAATGACAGCACACTGGATTGTATTACCACATGAGGCATGTTGTAGTCAATGTGGTGGCCCATTGGGGCCCATGAAAGTCAAGTTGTGGTGGCCCTAACTTAAAAAGGGGGGGGCCCTGGCCACGGGGCCATGGTGAATTTTGCACGCTGGTCTGGACGATGAAAAAGGCCGTCAAGAGCTCAGACCTAGAGGTCCTTCGTCTATTTTACCACTTAGCTCAGTTATCAAGGACGTCTTTGATAAATTTCAACATGACTTTAAGGCTGCTAATTTATCTGAGGGTAAATACGTCAAGCCTCCTCCTTCCACTTCTAAGTGGTACAGGGTGGGACAGCCCTGTTTTCAGGATAAAATTCAGGAGTTGAATACGGACTTTGCCAAGATTTGTATTACTCCTAAACCCTCTGGGGCCCCTATAGCAAAGGTTCCCCTACCAGTTCTTAAGGAGCTGGAGCATCAAGCTAGACAAAATATCTCAACCCTCAATTTCACTGCTGCCTTTGCCAAAACTTCTTCTTCTTGCAATGCTTCCCTGGAGAAGTGTCAACATAGCATCAAGTCAACTGTCAAGAAGATCAAGTCTCAGATTCAGAAAGGTGCCAATCCTGAGAAAGCAGCAAAGCGCGGATATGAGGAAGTCGCTGAGTACATGGATTTCTGGAATAAGACAGTTCTTATTCAACACAGGGCCCTCACCTGTCTCAGCAAATCTCTAGCCCATATTCTCCAGAGGGAATTATATTCTATGGCTAATACCGGCTTGCTCAGGTGCAAAGCCGAGATGACTCTCTTACATCCACAGTTGGGGGAAACGAGATGTCAAGAACTTAGGAACTTGCCCTTTTGGGACCCGTCCTTGTTCGAGTCTCAACATGTGAAGGAAGGTGAAGACTTCCTTCTCAAAAAGGCACCTCAAAAGACTCTCAGGGTTTCGCACCCTACCAGAATAAGCCCTTTCATGGTCCCCACAAGAAAAGAGGCTCCTACAGGAAACGCCCCTATGGGGGCACTTCCTCACAAAGCAGTAACCAATCGTTTTCCTCAGGAAGGGGAAAACCGAACTTCAGAGGCTTCAGAGGTCGTTTTCGACCCCACAATAGGGGAAGGGGGCGTGGAAACCCCCCCCCTTCCCAATGACTCCTCCAAAGCCTCACTCAGTCCACCAGTAAGAGGTCGCCTCCTTCTTTCAGGAGAGACTGGCTAACAAACAAATGTTCTCAAAACGTGTTAAACATTATCACCAATGGCTATGTACTGCCATTCCTTTCAAAGCCAAATTTGGTCAGATTTCCTCTGATTCTGACAGAGTACAAGGTCCAGCAAAAAGACCAAGCTCTGGCCACTTGTATCCAGTCTCTCCTGTCAAAGAACGCAATCAAAAGGGTGGAAAATGTAAAATCTCTCGGGTTTTACAGTCGCCTGTTCCTAGTACCCAAGCCTCACCAAAGGTGGAGGCCAGTCATAGACCTAAGCAGGCTCAACACTTTTCTACACGTAGAAAAGTTCAAAATGGAAACTCCAGAGTCCATCAGGACCTCCCTGATTCCAGGGGAGTGGGTATCGTCGATAGATTTGTCGGACGCTTACCTGCACATCCCCATCCACCCAAACTCAAGGAAATACCTAAGGTTTTGCTACAAGGCTCAGGTGTTCCAGTTCACCTACCTCCCATTCGGACTAGCCACAGCCCCCCAGGTCTTTACAATGATTGTAAAGGAAGTGAAACTAATGGCCCTCTCAAGATGACTCAGAATTCACCAATACCTGGACGACTGGCTGATCAGGTCCCAGTCTCAGGAGGAAGCCCAAGTGAACACTCAGGCGGTGGTAGACCTAACCCAGTCTTTGGGGTGGATAATAAATCAGGAAAAATCAGAACTGAAACCTACTCAGGTGTTCTCGTTCGTGGGCTACGAGTACCATCTTGATTCAGTCCTTGTAAAACCCACTCAAGAGAGATGGCTCAAACTCCAGGATTTGATCCTACACCTCAAGTCAAAACGTGTTTTGACTGCAAGATGTTTGATGTTGCTAATTGGGTTGCTAGCCTCAACGGAGAAAATGGTCCCGGAGGGACGCCTTCACATGAGGCCCTTTCAGTTTCATCTCAAGGAGCATTGGAGATATCCTCAGTCGCTGGACAACCTCCTTCCTTGGACAGAAGCCATTGCAGCCCACCTAGATTGGTGGCAAAATCCCTCAAACATGATGAAAGGCGCAGACCTTCATCCCAAAGACCACAGTATCCAACTCTTTACCGACACCTCAAACGAAGGTTGGGGCGCTGACTTAGACCAAAACTTTACAAAGGGTCTGCGGTCAGATTGGGAAAAAAGGCTACACATAAATGTCCCAGAATTGAAGGCGGTCTCCCTGGCCCTTCGAGACTTCAAGGACCAGTGCCAGAACCAAACAGTGTTAGTTGCGATGGACAACTCTACAGTGGTAGCCTACATCAACAAACAAGGAGGAACTCACTCAGCAGAAATGTGTGCTCTACTGTGGAAGATCATGACCTGGTGCCATCACTACCACATAACATTGAAAGCCAGGCACATTCCAGGGTGCCTGAATGTGATAGCCGACCTGCTGTTCAGGTCCAACAAAGTGCAGTCAACAGAATGGTCTTTGCATCCGCAGGTGTTCAAACAGATCTGCCAGAAGTGGTTCACACCTCATGTAGATTTATTTGCCACTCACCTGAACCACAAACTTCCACTGTACGTATCTCCTGTCCCAGACCCAAAGGCTTGGGACATAAATGCTCTAAACATAAACTGGACGATCCTCACGGCCTATGCTTACCCTCCTACGGCTCTCCTTCACAAGGTGATCCAAAAGATGCCCTGGTTTTGGGACCTAGTGCAGCTCTCAACAGAGATCCCACTACAACTCCCAGCATCAACGACCCTACTCAAACAGTCCCACAACTGTGTGTTCCACAACAACCCACAACAGCTGAACCTCCACGCCTGGTGTCTAGGAGCGGAACTCCAAGAACAAGGCTTCTCTGTGGAGGTGGCAGAGAGAATTGCTGCTCCTCAGCGGTCATCAACAAGGACCATCTACAAGTCAAAGTGGGCCCTATTTGAAAAATGGTGCAGAGAACAATTGGTGGATTTCTCCACTCCATCTGTGAAACAAATCTCAGATTTTTTCATGTACCTGTACCAGGACCTAAATAGGCGCCCCTCGACCATTGATGGTTACAGGACTGCAATCGTTGACACTTTGGGCCCTACAGCCCACCATGTTGCACATAATCCAGACCTTCACAGGTTACTCTCCAGTTTCCACAGGGATCATCCAAAAAGTTCCAGAAATTTACCTAAGTGGAACCTTTCTGTTGTTCTCAACGAGCTCACAAAACCACCATTTGGGCCCATGAAAGACACAGACCTCAAACATCTTACTCTCAAAACTGCTTTCTTGCTAGCTTTGGCCTCCGGCAAACGCCGTAGTGAAATCCATGCCTGGGTCGCAAACAAAGTATCTAATCTAGGCCAATGGGAAAAGGTCGCCTTGTTCCCTTCTTCTGATTTCATAGCCAAAAACCAACTAGCAAGAGAAGGTTCTCAAAGTGTGTCTCTGGTGACTATTCCTGCTTTGACTACCATTGTAGATAGACAATTCAAAGAAGACAGGACCCTGTGTCCGGTACGGGCCCTGAGGTATTATCTGGACCGAACCAAAGACCTGAGAGGGTCTCGTTCCCTCCTTTTCATCTCCTTCAAGAAAGGACATACCTCAGACATCAGACCCGCTACTCTCTCTTCCTGGTTGAAACAAACCATCCCTACTTTGTTACAAACAAGCAGACCAACAAGCCTTGGACTTGGTCCAAGTTAAAGCGCATGACATCCGGGCCTTCGCAGCCTCTAAGGCCTTTTACGGTGGGGTATTGGTGGACCAAATCATGCAAGCCTGTCACTGGAAAGCTCACAACACATTTACAAATTTTTACCTAAAAGACCTTACTTGGTCAGACAACGACAACAATATGTATCTGGGACCCGTGGTGGCGGCACAACAAGTCCTAGATCCCTCCCCTCAGACCAGTTGTCCTCGGAAAGAAAAAAGGGGGGCACATCCGCTACAACCAAGTCTTCAGGAGTCTCTCCCAGGATCTAGGTATTCCTTTACCTTCAAGATGTTACGGGTAAGGTCATTTTGTTTTTTTAATTATCAAATAATTTGTATTAAGGACTTATTTAGTTGTCATTAATCTCATATTCAGGTGGCAAAAATTTATGAGATGTCCAACCATGGGTTGGTCAGTCACTCGTGGGACCCTAAGACCTCGAAGTGAGCACTGCTGCACTTCCGTCCTACAATCAAACATCTAGACAGTTTCAGCACTGTCCCTCATTTTATTTAGGTTTTTGGCTCGTTACAGGCCAGGTCTTCGGGATCAGGGCACTGTAAATGGGACTCAGACTGGTATTTCTGGCACTATTCTATACATATTAATTCAAAATCTTAGAAAAAATGACATATCTTCCAGTGTCAGCTGTAATCCCGCCACCGGGCGGTTGAATTCAGCATTAAGTCCCACATGGTAAGCTATTGTAGCGCAATAAAATTAAAAATTTTAATTACTTAAATGTAGCTTTTATAAGCTACAAGCTTACCATGTGGGACTTAAAAGAGTCCCACCCTGCCTCCCCGTTGTTTACAGCTGAGGGGTAGGTTTTAGAAAATTTCAACGAGGAAGTAGGGCGATTGGTCAGAAGTTATCACGTGACGACAACTACCAGTATATCCGGTGGCTAACAAGAACTGTCTTTTTTTCTAAGACGTTGGCCCCGGGTGTGGCAACCCGAGAACAGCATTAAGTCCCACATGGTAAGCTTGTAGCTTATAAAAGCTACATTTAAGTAATTAAAATTTTCAATTATATGAGCCTCTTAACAACTGAGCAGATCACACTCTTAAAACATTTCACACGGTAAACGTATCTTTGCAGGAAAACAGAATATTAGTTTTAAAAATATTGTAATATGACACAGTAATATAAGTGTACTGTTTCAAAAAAGTCACTAGTTGGCAGATATTACATCTGATGAAAGGTATAATAACACAGAACTATATACAACCAGTAGTTGTAATTCAGAATTCATATTGACTATTCTATTTAATCTGACATCTGTCAGGATTTCATACCATTGATTGTGACGTCTTCGAAGATTTACCAAAGGAAACATAGGAATAAAAAAGCAGATTCAATTAGTTCTGCTGTTAAACAACATGAATGTTTTTTAAGAAGAAAGGGTTTCACAAAGTTGTGTTGTGCCATTTTCAAAACATCATAGAGCCATCACTTCTGGATTTGATTGTACTTAAACTTCAGTGTTGCTTATTAAAATTTATAACTCAAAAAGCTTCCATACAATTTTGACAATAATATGCAAATAGAAAATTCTTTGATAAACATCCTTGTAATCACCTAGTCTTCTCCACTCTTCATTGTTCTGCTTCTACCACAACATTCTGCTTTTCAAAATTATCTTGGGTATCATCTTAAATTGTTCTTGCAATTCACAACAAAGGATAGTCTATTAATTCCTTGTCACACCTCCTTAGTTACTGGCAAAATATTCTTCACGGCTCTACCATATAGATTGTCCTTTAAGGCTGGCACCAGGATATAAACCAATCTTCTTAGTACTACAAGACAAATACCTTGCGACGGTGTTTTGAAATTATTAATATTATTATTATGCACACTTTCTAAATTAAGGTCACCATTAGGATATGAAACCAGCAAACCAGTGCTACAAGGAAAGTATGATATAATGTGGTCATATCATACAAGAGCAGGTATTGTGTATTGGAAAATAAACTGTAAAGGTTAAGGATGTAAGATAATTTTAAACTACCCACTACTTCTTGCTAGAATATTACCACTTTGTCATGTAGTTGAAAAACATTAGATATTATTGGATTTACAGTCTACCTGAAGCCCAAAAAAATTAAAGTTACCATCTTAGGGCTACAAGGCTATTATCTTGTCCTTTTATCATACTACAATAGCTTGCCATCTTGGACTCTGTGTTATATTTGGAAGGTCACTCTGACAAACCCTAGGAAACAATGGTGATGATGCTCGTTGCAAGTTGGTGCTAAATTTTGTGACATATTGTTATTCCTGTTGGCTGCCATATGCTATATTTGTTTTGTGCACACATGGATATGTTTCATATTTTTGAGGATATACATAAAAAATCTGAGTTGGTGCATACATTTTGTGTGTATAAATGTGTACACCATTATTAGTCGAATCTTTGATTAGAGTTATGTACTGAGTTGCGGTCACGATTTTAAATTCGCTGTTTAAACCCTTAAATATCAATTCTGCATAATATTTTCTTCACATATCTGTACATTAAGGTGTATATTATCCACTCTGCCATTTTGAAGATAAAAAATGCCTTTATTAAGTTATATTTTATGAAGCAAAAAGCATGTCTGGCACTTCGTCTGGCTTTCCCCAAGGACCCGTATGTCCTAGAAACTATTGTGTTTGCCATTGTAATGGTCTACTCGAACGAGTCTTTTTTAACGGTTTCGTCTGCTGGTTTCTAGCCGTGAAGCCCCAATCAATTTATTCGTCTGCAGGGTTTATCATGCAGTCATTGTTAATGTAAAATTGCTGTCTGCGCATCTACGTGTACTCAATTATTTGTCAAACAAATAAACCGCAAAGAAATTAATGAATGAAGTGACGTCACGGTAGTGCTACACATTTATCGTTCAGCCAATCAGAATCGAGAACACCCCTTTCAGAGACAATGAAAATATTCAAACTCCTTAGTTCTACATTCAACCACTCGAAGGCGCTTTTGCATGTGCTAGAAGTTATCACGTCATAAAATACAGCATAATCTGTGTCTCCCTATTTTCGCCCATTGTGGCTATTCGTAATATTGTAGAAACAACACACGAATATTTTATTTAAATACTTACAATTTGCTTCTGTAAAATATCCATATACAGCCTTGTAAAATATTGTTACGAAACCCCCACAAAGAACTGCCGTGACTGTGCATATTTGCGCATTAATATTAATGAGGCAAGTCCGCGAACAGGAAATATGCTGGTAGTTTTCATCTTAAACCAGCTTTGTAGAATGTCAGGAAACCCCACAAAGAACTGCCGTGACTGCGCATATTTGCTCATTAATATTAATGAGGCAAGTCCGTGGACAGGAAATATGCTGGTGGTTTTCATCTTAAACCAGCTTTGTCAAACTGCGCATCTACAGACCCTTTATATTTGTAAACAAATTCCCATCTCGCGACACAAATCTGAAAACGGTTTCTAAATGCGGGCGATAATACGGAGTTTACAGATTTCAACACCCAGTGCTGTCCTAAGATTCGACTCTGTGGTTGGGTGAAAGCTAACCACGTCACCCTTGTTACTGTGATGTTGAAACATACATTGGTAGTTTAACACTTTGCTTAGCATTGCATTATTGGGTGATTATGCCATCTTCCAAAGCAGGATATCGCAAGTCAAACCATAAGTGTCATCCATTTTGTACTGGCTTGGAATTACACAAGCATAGTGCTAAGTACAGACAATGTGATAAGAGTGATGGCCTTTGGGTTCTTTGGAAAAAAGCTAAATTGTGTGCTTCCTTTGGCCAGGATCAAAGACAAAAATTTTTTCAAGAAAAAATATAAATAAGTATCAACATAAAGATCATCAGGTCCAATCTGACTGCTTAAAATGAGGCAGATTTACTTGAGGACCAAGGTAGTGGTGATATTTTGTTTATATTGCTTCCCTTCCAGACCCTCAAATGTGTTCCCTAAATTACCCAGGGATTACACATTGGTTTACAGAATGCTGTTTTTGGGGACACCCCATGCCCTAGACTCCACGCACAGCCTTAGGAAAAAGTCAAAATTAAGCAATCTCTGATTTTTAGGGTGCTGTAATAAAAAGCTTGGCTATAGGTTTAAGGCCTGGCACTAACAGATCATCAAAAGGATTTGAACACACCACCTAAGGGAGGCAAGGTCAAACTCTTACCACTGTTTAAGGTATTACATATTAATGTACAGGCTGTGTAACTTAGGTAAGCACTAGGATTTGAACCAACCACATCATAGGCACACAGCTAGTATTGACCCATGTCTTCTGGCAAGTGGTTGACAGTATTTCTCTTACAGAACAGGCTGACTAATTTAAGGTTAATACAAAGACATTCAAACATATAAGATACTACATTGCACTAAGACTAATCTAGCAAAATGACTCCAACAGTGAAAACAACTGCTCTTTTTCTTTTACAAGGCTGTACTTTAGTTTAAATTGAAATAATATGTAACACCACCCATTGAAGATCTGCTTGATAAAAAGAGCAGCAATTATTACAACAAAAATAAAGCTATTTAATCAAATGCCAGCATCAATATAGTATGATTATGGTCTTTTCCACATAAAGTTCAGTTGTAAACATCATTTGTTAAATGTATTCACAGCCATTAATAACTTCACACTTTGTCAAATCCATCTGTCTTTGAATTAATAGCTAAGTGAACGCAATTTAATTTAGAAAACACTTTGTAATAATGTGGGTATATGGAAATTACTAATACCAGCAGAACCAATTGTGTCAAATAAAGTAAGGAAATGATAAACATTTATTTGTTTCTCAAATTATGAGAATGTATTTTTTTCCAATTCCCTCTAAATTCTAGCTATTTCCATTGTTGTATTAACATATTATAATATCTACAGTTTCATTGGCTATTCAGTCTCTATGATATCATTAGGACATTCATGTGACTAGTGCATACTGAGCAAACATCATATCTATAAATTGCTGGAACATATGATTCACCAAAGCATAGCAATACCTTAGCACATGATCATAGAAAGTAACACATCAAGTTAAACAGGTTTTCTTGTAAAGTTTTAGCTGTAGTCATAATGTGGATTCGGTGGCTGTTCATAGTGGTGGTTGGTAAGTAACTGCCTTTTTGTTTTGCATTAAATTTGTGATGCGTTAAGTGGTTTCACAAGGTTTGATAGGGTTTATTGCATTAGGTGAAATGTTAAATGATTTATTTTACTATAGGGCCTTCTTATTACATTGTTGCATTTTTTTAAATTTGATGTTTTGATCTAGTAGTTTGTTTTAGAAACTGGTGAATTGTAGAATTATATTGTGATTATTCAATATCTAGGCCACATTTCATGGGAATGTGAAAAACAAAAGTCTTTAACAATATTGAACATTGATTAAATTAATGTTTGTTGAAATCAGAATGAATTAATGAAGTTTCTGGTTATTTAGTTAAGGTGTATAATATGACCTGTAATTTCTCGAACATTTTTGGTTCGTTTTCAATACACTCCTCAAAAATACCATAGTTTTTTTTTTTTAACAAAATTATCATCAGACGAAACAAGATAGATCATTTCATTTATAAAGTTGAAATAAAACTATATAGACCAATAGGTTCATTATTAGTTTTGCTAGATGTCTCAATTTCTATCAACTCAAGATAAGAAAGTAATCAGAAAAATTAGACTTAGTGTCAATGTAGCTTACTGACAATAAATTGTTTACTTTTTATAGTTAACATTTTTTCTGCAAGATGTACTTCAAAGTTTTAGCTATTAATTTGGTATTATATTGGAGTCACTTGCCCAGTGCTGATTTACAATGCCATATAGAAAAGTCCTCAAAAGAGCTGACTTTTGTAGACTTTGTGTTTGATTTTAAAATAGTGATCAGAAGACTCTGGTGTAGATATATTGGTACAATGTGAATCCATCCTTTTGAAAGAAAAAACATATACCTTGTTATTTCATGGATCAGTAATGTTGACCAACATTTTAAAACTCTTTAGAGCTATGATATGATGTAAATTATATTGATAACAAAGCCAGAAAAATACGGTTTCATTTTACACTTGACTAACACCAAATTCACACAGTTCTGTTTCTGTACTCATAACACTTGAACACAAAAATTGAAGTCATCCAGATTAATTTATGACTTAGGTTCTTTTGTGGTTTGGAAGTATTTGTGCATAAATGTGCATGCATCTGGTATTCATGAAGGGTCGAGCCAGGGCTTAGGTTCAAAATTAAGCCTTAGCTAAGTTTCCCTTGTTTGAATATGGATTCAAGACAAAACTTTGCTGAGGCAAAAGTCTTAACTTTGATAACAAGGGTTCAGCCTAAGGCCTGGCTGTGTCTAGAACATTTTGCAAATACATTCCCTGGATTGCTTTTTACACAGGGCACATTCTCCAACACGGACCACTACCAGTACAAAACCTCCCACAACCTGATCTCTATTAAAGTGTACATTTCACAGGGGCAAGTGAAAGGCTGTGTCAGTTGCTCATTTATAAACTTGCATAGACAACACATGACTATCTGCCTTCCTTGTCATAAAGACAAGGTTGTGGAGCAAAAGTAAAAAATGAGTTGTGTTGACAGAATCTGTGAAGATGTATAAATTTTACAACATTCAAACAATCAAAAGTTACAATTATAATAAAACCAATTAAATATATCAATGTTGTAACTGCTCAGCTTTTTTCATTATTTGAATTCAACCAAAAAGAAATGTTGCACTTAATTCATTACATATTAAGCTTTTCCTTAAGTAGGGGAATGCCTGCATTAATGTATTGTTAATTAATGAGCTCATATTTAGACAGCTAGGACAATTTTTTGTGTAACTGTCGATTTAATGTGGGTCCATTGTTGTATGCTGAATAAAACCTAAAATATAATATGACAGACTTAGAGCTTATACATCCCATAAACATTGTAACTTTTTGGAGTTGCATCCCTTATATAAGAGTCACATATACTTATTTATCAATTTACCTATTTATTTAGATAGTGTTTTACATCATACCTAGTACCATATCAGTTACTTTGTGATGGGTAGTTGGAAGGGCAGAGAAAACCAGTACATTTGCTCAAGGTTGTGTACTGTAAACTGCCAACCAATGGTTGCAACCTTACATGCCAATGTTACCGAGCGTTAACTCAAGCAAAATAACACATACAAAATTGATCTATGCTTACAAAACTATTTGATGGGAATGCCAAAAACAGGATTGTGTACCAATATTTCATTATTTTTTCTTCATATGTTCAAGAATTGAGATACAAAAGCCTCAAAAAAGTAAATTTGGTGTCATATGTAATGTCAATTAAAAAATTATCACTAGGTTCTGGTATAATACATTGGCAAACAAATAATTATTTGGGCACAAGTCACATTTAATTGTAAACACACTAATTTCCTGCATTATTATCTATAACTTCAGATCACTAACGTAAGTAAGTAAGTAAGAAACACTTATATAACAAAATTGATGTAGACATCCTCTAATGGATCAAGTACCATTGCCAAAAAGTTTGCAAGCAACATGAATCAAAATTATTTGATTGTTTCTAGTAAAGTGCAAAATCCAGTTAAATTTAGGCAAATGATGATCCCTCAAACTCCCACATGAATGCTACATTTATTTCTTTTAATTAAATTTCCTTTAATATTAGCAATGAGTTGACATTTTTATTGCGTGCATTGTAACATATGACAAATAATTATGGAATCCAAAATATTAACTGTTTTCTAAATAGGAACAACAATTAATCTGTGGAATTTCATAAAGCAAAATCACAATTGATTTAGTATTAAGTTTAGCTGTAATCCAATATCCCATGAATCATTTCTGTTTGATAATTACAGATAGCAGAGTTTCAGTAAGTATTATAATATTTAAAACAATTGGACCACAGCAACAGTCAAAACAAAGCTGTTATGTCTTAAATAGAATAACTGATAATAAGAAACCCAGTTTTGTGGATGCCAGTGAATAATGGTTTAACCTACCATGATTACAACTTGTTCAAATACTTTTTCTGAAACAATGTGAATTGTGCATTGATAACTATTTACTATGATAGGCAACTAAACACAGTTGTATACTCATCCATTAGTGGCAATTGCAATTAACATTTGTAGAAGCCAATATTTTTGTTATAAAACTGTAATGACATTTTGTGTTTCATTGGTCTATTCCAAAGAAGAAATATTGGTACTGTAATGCTAGAGTCCATGACTGACATTAATGCCCCAAATATCTATGATTGCTATGTCAAAGCTGATATATATCATTGGCCATTAAATCTTGTTTATTCTCCTCAGCAAAAGTATAACAGTCATGTTCGAACAATGCCTAAAGTAAACTAATCCAAATTTTAAAATTAGCTTTTAAAAGAAACATCCTTACTAAAGTTATATGGGTATTTGTTATTATTTATGAAAGAAATGCAGGAATTGAATGGATCTACTGAGTTTAAACCCAGCTAGTGAATTAATTTTATATTGCAGAAATAATGAAAAACCTTGTGTAGTATGTGTCATGCCTATAGATTAAAAAAATGCTATAATTTTTTGTTCAAATAAGATAGAATACATATTTTATTATTATAGCATTCCATGAAATGAGTGAAATGTATATGGGTGACAAAAATGGAGCTATTGGGTTAATTGTTGATGAAAGCACTGGAGAAAGTGGATCAATTGTGGATGAAAGCAGTCCAGTCAGTGGACTAGCTGTGGGTGAAAACAGTGGAGGAAGTGGATCAGCTGTGGATGAAAACAGTGGAGAAATTGAATCAACTGTGGATGAATACAGTGGAGTAAGTGAATTAGCTCTGGATGAAAAAAGTGGAGACAGTAAATCAATTTTGGATGAAGTGGATGAAAACAATGGAGTCAGTGAATCAGCTGTCGATGATACCAGTGGAGCCATTGGATCAGCTGTGGATGAAAATGAACTCGCTGGATCAGCAGTAAAGGGAAAAGATGATGAGCATTATGATCCTGAACAGGCTTCACTAGAGGCTGGGCAGACACCTGCTGACAAAATCCCAGGGAATGTTATCTTAAACAACAATACTCTAGGTTTTCACAATGGTAAGACTACCATTTATTTAAAATTTTTACCTAACTACCAATATGTTAACCTCATTGTTGCAATAATTCACAAGTAATTAAACATTGCTTGAAAACAGTCACATACCACCACATTGTTGGCTGAATATACAGACTACATTATGAAACCTCAACAGGTATTTAAGTAGCATGGCTATTCAGTGCAAATTAACTCCTGCAACATCTCACATAGGAAACATACATGCTTTTGTTTATTTGGGGTTTTTACGTCGCTTTAACACTGTACAGGTCATATCACGACGGGTAGTTGGAAGGGCAGAGGAAACCAGTACATAGAGTTCGCTAGGGTTGTGTACTGTAAGCTGCCGACCAATGGCAAGCAAATACCAGCTTTCCCACTTACGGCCATGATGGGGATCGAACCCCGGCCGCAGAGGTGGGAGGCGAGAGTGTTACCACTCTGCCACCGTGGCCCGAAACATACATGCAGGAAAAGTTTTAATTATCATTGGATGAATTTAGAAGTACTCACTTGCAAGGAAAAATGATGATGTTGATGCATAATTAGTAACATTCAATATAGTTTTCTCACTCTTCCACAGCTAAAACTGAATATTGGATTTACTCACATTTGTCTTGTGAGTGCTCACAATTAATGTTTAAATATGCAAGGCAGATTTAATATATCACCACAGATTAAGAATTAAAGTACAAATTCAATCATTTGTAAACTGTATTGTATTATTTACTCTAATCATTCATGTACATTTCTTTGGTAAAACAAAGACAATTAATCTTCTATTTCATGAGAAGTCAGGAAATTATATCAATTATATCATGATTCATTCACAGAAAAATTAAAAGAAATCTTGCTACCATATCAACAGAAACACATAAAAGACTACACAGAGTACATGGTTTTGTGACATACTATAACTGTTTAATCAACACTGTCCCACCATAATACTCTTCAAAGTCAAAGAGAGGATGGGCAAATGTCATTGGTATAAAAATCTATACATAAAGGAGGCCATGGACTTTGATCAATAGGCAAAATAAACAATTTTACTGTGATAACACATCAAGATTCATTATACAGATGTTTATCGAGTCTTTAAACATAAAAGTAACATTGTTTTGTCTTGAAGGGTTTGACAAATTTCTCTATCATTTTTTTAAAAACATAATGTTACTAGTTCTAGATTTAGGATTATTTAGATTCCAGTTTGGCTTATTAATGTAAATCACTCCGGTGACTTATTTAGGTCCAGATCAGACAGGAATATTTAAGGTAAATCCTTGTGAATAGAAACGTTTGCAGCAGCATCTTTGTTAATCCTCTATCGTCTCCAACACTCTTGATAATTCTTTTCATCATGTCACACCTTTATGCTGTTTTAAGTTATCATGGATATTACCATAAAAGTTTGTTGTCAAAATTTGTAATGCCCTATTTTTATGTCAGCTGACTTGTCAGTCAGCTGACATTATGTCATCACTCTGCGGCGTGGGCGTACGCGTCCGCGTCCGCGTGAACAACTTCTTCTCCCAAACTACAAGGCCTAGAGACATGCTGTTTTTTTTAAAAGATACCTGATCTATCGAGGATGAAAAATTGTTCAAGGCATGCAAATCTGTCTGTTTGTCTGTTTGCTAGAGACATTACAAGGGGGGTACCCCCACCAAAAGTGTGAAAATTTCAACTTTTTATCAAAATTTTCTCAGTGACTATTGCAGGGATTTCTCTCATATCTTGCATATATGTACTAGGCCAGAGGTAGATTCTCTTGTGTGAGTATGAGACCTGGATCTGTCTTACTTTTTTTTAATAAATTTTTTTAATAATTTTTAATGCATTAAAATTCATGAAATCATGCACTAAATCACTTATAACTTCAAAAGTGTTGCATTTACAGCATTTTGTGAAAATATGTTGTTCAGCTACTTTTTTCATAGCTACAATATGGTGAGTAAGTTGGGTGTCTGTCTCAATAGCTAAGTGAGTAATAGCTACTTTTGGGCTTTTCAGTAACTTCCATCATGAGTAAAATCACTTGTAACTTAAAAACTATTGCATTTAGAGAATTTCGTATAAATATGTTATTCAGCCACTTTTGGGCCAGCTATAACATAGTAAAATTTCAGACCTGTAGCTCATGGCATAGCTGAGTAATAGCTACTTTTAGGTTATCACTGTTGAGTAAATCGCTTATAACTTGGAAACTATTGCATTTACAGTATTTTGCTTCATATGTTATTCACCTATTTTGGGATCAGCTATAACATAGTGAAGTTTCAGACATGTGGCTCATTTCATAGCTGAGTAATAGCTACTTTGAAGTTCTCACTATTGAGTAAATCAGTTATAATTGGAAAACTATTGCATTTACAGAAATTTGTGCAAATATGTTATTCAGCTACTTTTGGGCCAGCTATAACATAGTGAAATTTCAGACCTGTAGCTCATGGCATAGCTGAGTAATAGCTACTTTTAGGTTATCACTGTTGAGTAAATCGCTTATAACTTGAAAACTATTGCATTTAGAGAATTTCGTATAAATATGTTATTCAGCTACTTTTGGGTCAGCTATAACATAGTAATATTTCAGACCTGTAGCTCATGGCATAGCTGAGTAATAGCTACTTTTAGGTTATCACTGTTGAGTAAATCACTTATAACTTGAAAACTATTGCATTTACAGTATTTTGTTTCAATATGTTATTCACCTATTTTGGGGTCAGCTATAACATAGTGAAGTTTCAGACATGTGGCTCATTTCATAGCTGAGTAATAGCTACTTTGAAGTTCTCACTGTTGAGTAAATCAGTTATAATTGGAAAACTATTGCATTTACAGAAATTTGTGCAAATATGTTATTCAGCTACTTTTGGGTCAGCTATAACATAGTGAAATTATAGACCTATAGCTCATGGCACAACTGAGCAATAGCTATTCTCAGGTACTGACTGTTGAGTAAATCAGCTATAACTTGAAAAATATTGCATTTGGAGTATTTTGTTATAATATATTGTTCACCTACTTTTGGGTCAGCTATAACATAGTGAAATTACAGACCTATAGCTCATGGCATAGCGGAGCAATAGCTATTTTCAGGTTCTCACTATTGAGTAAATCAGTTGTAGGTTGAAAACTATTGCATTTACAGTACTTTGCTTAAATATGTTGTTCACCTACTTTTGGGTTAGCTATAACATAGTAAAATTTCAGACATGTAGCTCATTGCATAGCTGAGTAATAGTTCCTTTGAGGTTCTTACTGTTGAGTAAATCAGTTGTAACTTGAAAACTATTACATTTAGAGTAATTTGTTAAATATGTTATTCACAGAATTTTTGGTCAGCTATAACATAGTGAAATTGCAGACCTCTATGTCATGGCATAGCTGAGCAATAGCTACTTTCAGGTTCTCACTGTTGAGTAAATCATTGTATCCACTGGATAACCGCAGTGTGTAGAGAGAGATTTCACCAATACTGCTCTGATGAAAAAAAATATTATAGCTAGCTTTCTTAAGTTTATATATTAATAACCATAAAATGTTGTCTGGGAATATTTTTGGCCTCATTTTGAGAAACAAGATGGCCGCCACAGGTGTTTTTTGTCAGTCATGAAAAGTGCTTATATCTCCCTTATTATTGATCCTAGAGGTTTGGGATGATAAACCAACCTGTAGGAAATCATGGGGTGGGAATCTTTTGGTGTGGTCAGATTTGACCTTCAATGACCCCTCCTTCAAGGTCAAACAAGGATAGCCAAACTTAAAAGTGCTTATAACTCGCTTATTATTGGTCCCAGAGGTTTGGGATGGTAAACAGACAGGAAATCATGGGCTGTGAATCTGTTGATATGGTCCGATTTGACCTTGGACCCCTCCTTCAAGGTCAAATGAGGATAGCGAAAATTGAAAGTGCCTACAACTCGCTTATTATTGGTGACAGAGATATGGGTTGGTAAACCATCCCATAGGAAATCATTGGCTCGGAATCTTTTGGTATGGTCAGATTTGACCTTCAATGACCCCTCCTTCAAGGTCAAACAAGGATAGCCAAACTTAAAAGTGCTTATAACTCGCTTATTATTGGTCCCAGAGGTTTGGGATGGTAAACAGACAGGAAATCATGGGCTGTGAATCTGTTGATATGGTCTGATTTGACCTTGGACCCCTCCTTCAAGGTCAAATGAGGATAGCGAAAATTGAAAGTGCCTACAACTCGCTTATTATTGGTGACAGAGATTTGGGTTGGTAAACCATCCCATAGGAAATCATTGGCTCGGAATCTTTTGGTATGGTCAGATTTGACCTTTGGACCCCTCCTTCAAGGTCAAATGAGGACAGCCAAGCTTAAAAGTGCTTATAACTCATTTATAATTGGTCCTAGATGTTTGGAATGGTAAACCATAGGAAATCATGGGCTGGAAATGTATTTGTGTGGTTAGATTTGACTTTGGATCCCTTCTTCAAGGTCGAACGAGGATATTGCATTTGTAGTAT
Organism: Sabellastarte sp. h YS-2021; assembly: GCA_964017235.1. Lineage (NCBI taxonomy): Eukaryota > Metazoa > Annelida > Polychaeta > Sabellida > Sabellidae > Sabellastarte > Sabellastarte sp. h YS-2021. The sequence continues at coordinate 1,958,212 of OZ024937.1, read as the reverse complement.
TTCTTTAAATATGTTTTAACCTATTTTTTACACTTAAACAATTACCTTGTTATTTTCCTTCATAATACCATTTACAGGGCACAACTTTTTTATCCTTTTCTTCTGTCAGCTTCGGAATTTCTTTCGAACTTGCTGTTCAGTTACCATTTACTGTATTTCTGTACAGCCCTTTTCCTGATAATTATTCTGTCCTCTAATCACCTTCACAAATCAAAAACACTCAGTCAGCTGACACAGTGCTCGTTCACGGGCACTCTCCTCTTGTTTAATTACTTGCCTCATCTCCTTACTTGGTAATTAAAGATTGTTCACAGCTCACATTTCATCATTGCCTAGGCCTAATACATTTGGTATTATATTATTTGAGTCCAAGTGACCAAATCTATTTCCTTGGTTGTAAAGTATTCACACTTTGACAGGTTTCATTTAAGCACATTTCTCGAAAAATAACTCACTGAAAAGATGGTTTATTTTATCATGTGACTACATCTTCATTGGCAACTTTTAAATTTCTTCATTTCTTGTCATTAACCCATGCTATCACAGTAAACTGTACAATGTATGACCTGGCCATTCAAGAGATTAAGCAATCATGGTAGTACATATATATCTATTAAAGTATGTAATGGTTAAAGCTATAGTGGTGATTAAGTTGTTATTGACAGAAGACATGGACCTGAGCTATGTTTTTCTGCAATGTTTCATCATGTTTATGTATATGTGCAATGAATCAAATCCATCTGACAATTGTAAAATTATTGGCTGTATTTAATTCACCTCCATGCCGAGTTGAGTGGATTGAGCTAAATGAGGCTTTGATATATTTGATATTTAATTGTAATAGGGATCTTTGTGTTATGTGAAGTTGTTTGTATTGTTAGAAATTGACTTAATATACTGCAAACATGTTACACACAAAATTGTGATGCCTTAAATTTAAAATGTGTGTGAGCACTGCAGATTAGTTTAATGTGTAAAAACATGTATACAGAGTGTTCCATAGAGCACTGCAGCCAGTGTGAGAATAGAACAGTGGATCTGTCATGTGAAAACTGCAATGCCATCAAAGACCCCCGACAACGACAAACATGTGAGATGTGTGCAAGTGGGGACATAGAGGTCAGTGGAGATGGAGAAGACATAGTTGACTGGCGATGTAAACTATGTGAAGAAGGATACACAACATCAGAAAACAGGAAATCATGTATTTGTGAGTGTAACTGAATCACTGGATAATCTGTTAATGTTGATAAAATATGTTATGCCGTATGTGCCCTCATACAGTCTAACTGTTGGTCTTTGAGTTGTAACCATGTCACTGTTGTTAATATGTCTTCAGAAATTAAATCTACTATTGTAGGCCAAAATTGAATGTTATGTATAGACATATCACCTACTGTACTTTACTCACTTATCACTTTGCCATCTTCAGCTGGTTTACCAGTATTGTCACATGTTCACAGCAAGTTATACTGATGAATACTAGAATGTGTAATTAATTCGATGTAAAATATTTGGTTATATTATTTTTTTGAAAAATTCAGCCCAGATGAGTATGAGTTGGTATAAGTAATGTGTGAAAAATGTGTGATCTTTGTGTGCATTGTGCTTTCAATTCACAGCCTGCAAAGAAAATATTGAAAATTGTACTAAGTGCTTTAGTAACCATGGGAACATTGTCTGTAATGTGTGTGAAGAAGGTTTTTTCATTCACAATGACACCACTTGTGAAGGTAATTATTCAAACTGTAAATAATACACACTGAACAAAAGTCACAAAAACAAAACTATAAAAAGTGTCATTATCTTTAACAAACTAAAACATTTTCAGACCAAGTCTCATCTCATCCTTGTTAGTATTTTAATATCTTTCGGCTCATATAAATTTTATTCAACCACCAGTTGCAGGTTTAAATAGGCTTAATGTAAAATTCATTGAGGCTGCCTGTGTGATATTAGCTATTAAAATGGTTGCTAACTCGTGCTTAGATTTTTGATTTAAATATCAAGTATACATGTGTTTCTTCTTTACAAAGTATTTAGTTTGTATCTGGTGATCTGTTTATGGTTTTCGCTATTTCAAATCATATTGACACATATTAACTGTTTTTAGCTTGCAGAAATGTCCTTGACAACTGCCAGACCTGCAGATTCCTTAGTGAGAATGACTCAGATTCACTTGTTTGCACGGCATGCGACCATGGTTATTTTTTTGATTACTATGGCAAATGTTCTCGTAAGTAACAATGCCAAAAACATTTGTGTGGGCTATATTTCATTATTACCAAACTTAGTGTCTGGAAGTTCAGCTTAAAATGATTACTGCTAGGATAAATATAATGAATTATAGTTATGTTTCATATTTAGATGGTAAAGCATGTAATTAAAGGCATAAAATGAATACTAGCAACCCCTTCTGAAATTGTACATGTTACTCAATACAGACAATGTTTACATATGTACCACATTATTTATATGATACTGGCCTCTGTTGATGGTTTCAGCCTGTAATGAGTCCATACCCCACTGTACAAACTGCTCAAGTATGGATGTGTGTCTGGTGTTTGGGCCAGTGAGAAATCTGACCTGTCATGGCTGTGAGGAAGATTATTATGTTGGAGAAGACCAAGCTTCATGTAAATGTAAGTTGTATTTACAATTTATAATGTAAAGGTAAAAATAGTACACATTGTTTTTCTGTTGCAGAAAATATATATTGATAAAGGACATGATTTACTATTCATTTATATTGCAAATTTTACAATAGACTTTAAAATGTTTTCACCTGATTGTAGTGGACTGCAGGAATGTGTCTAGTTTCTGTGAAAGCTGTTCTCTGGAAGATGGGGTCTGCTTTAACTGTTCTGCTGGATCCTACCTGGAGCTTAACAGCAAAACCAATGGAACCTGTCAAGGTGAGTGACTTAAACTTTTGTTGTAATGTCAACAGACACTTATGAAAGGTCAGATTTTATTTTGCATCTCATTCAACAGCCAATTCAATCTAAAACCTGCATCCATAATATCTGATGCAAGAACTGATTTTTATTTTATATTAGATTTAGTCCCAGGTGTGACATGCCAGGCAGTTCAAATTTCTTTTTCATGAAACTTATACAAACTACATCCCTGAAATTATCAATTAAAATTATGAAATGTTGTACAACTTTTCTCATGCTGGATATGTTGTATAACATTATAACACCAATACTTACTTTTCTCTGATATATGTCTTTATTTACTAGCAATTAATATGATGAAGAATTAAGAATTGATCTTAGATTGCTGTTACATGCAAAAGTGTCAATACAATTTGAGAGTTAATCTTACCGGAAACATGAGGTGACACTTGGTGTGTCATTGAAGTTTCTGTCTGACATCATCAATTTATTTGTATGAGGTAACACAGTTTTGTTCCTGTGTGTACTTCGATTGCTTGGTGACACAGCACATGTATCCTTTCACATGTATGATTGCAGACTGTCAACAAACTATTTCCAACTGTACTGATTGTACAAGTGACCCAATAACAGATGAGACACTCTGTTCACAGTGTCATGAAGGCTATACCCTCAGTGCAAATAACAGAAGTTGTGCTGGTAAGTCAAATGTCAAATGTTCAGACCTAATGTTTCCTTGAACAGCTAAAATTTTATCAAAATCAACTGTCAGTGCATTCCACAGATTGACCTGAAATAAAATAAAATAAATAATATCAGGAGTCTGTTTTCAGTTATCATTGGACATTCAGTAGATATCTGATTTACCTAAAACAGAACATAGTAATATTGTAAGTAAAGAGACTTGGTTGTGGCTGGACATTACTTTAAAAATGAAATGACAATCCATGACTTTACCCATGATACTGAGAGATTTCTATCACATTTGCTAATTTTAAGAGCATCTGTTACAGCCTGTGATGTGGTGCCACACTGTCAGAAATGTCTTTCTACAGCAGATGACCAAATAGCTTGTACAGAATGTCAAGTGGGTTTCTCACTCTCGGACAAAAACAAGTGCAGTAGTAAGCAGTTTTATGTGTTTTAGCTACTATGCTATTATATTTTTTTATTTGTCTGTAAAACACTTAACTTTTGCAATACACCATACTCACACAATGCCTTCCATGTGAGTAGTACAGGAGACTGTTCGGTCACACAATCTATATGGCCCCCAAACAGTCATCAGAGTTTAATTCACAGACCATCTGTGCGAGGGGGACATGTGGGGGAGGTGGGGTTTACTTAATACCAGGGTGTTAGTTATCTAAAAATTAGGTTGAAATGGAATACATTTATTGGAGTGAAGCACATAAAATATTCGAAAATATATATTGGTTATATATATATATATATCTAAAATTATATATTGGGAGAGTAACAACCTCTCTTTCATAAACCATCGAGATGTCGAAGGAGCAAGACCACACAGTAGACGGTAGAATCGGAGGCTTTTCATTCGGGACCAGTTCTAGTCAGGTTCGGTTGGTTCATCTTGATCGACCTTTGCTGGTACATCCTGGTCGGTCATAGCTGTTTGGTCTTGGTTGGGCTCTGTTGCTTGTTCTTGGTCGGGCTCGTCAAAGAGAGACTGGTCCCACCATTCTATACGGCTATCGGGTTCTCTGGGTGGTTCGTTGAGGATGAAATGATCCAAAAAGATGTTGCTGTCCCACCAACTCAGATCGCTTCCCGGCTCGGGCAAGCTGTCCGGTATTGACCAGGATTTGTGTAATAAAACAGAAACACTTCTTATCAATTGTCCTTAGTAAAACACCTTTCAAAAAATAGGTACTGAGCAAATAGAAACTTACGATCAGTCTTGTCCGATCTGAGAATGGCCAATCAATCCAAAACTATCGGAGATTGGTCTCTAAGCCTAATCTCTAATGCCTCTGCCCATTCTAAAAGCTTCCCAAAATCTTGCAAAGAATCCACTTTTGCTCGAAGAGTCACCATCTGTAAAAATTAAATTATTTGTATAATTCGAAGTAGCATGAAGAATCAATATAAAATATGCCGAATTACTAGCAAAGCTTTCATGAAATGTATAAGGTCTGGTTTATTATTTTACAGGGTCTCATTGGTATATTGTAAATTACATGTAGCATTAATTAGATGGTATAAATTTGATTTAGTAGTTTATGTCATTTAGGAGAGATTAGGCTCTATAAAAGTAACATACAATCATTAATTTGTTTTACATTAAGATAGGTCCTATGAAAGACTAGAAAACACAATTAAATGGTGTACCTAAGAGGTTAATTTTCAACAAGGGTTTTAATATTTATTTTATAAAATATGTGGCCAGGAAGTCCACCATACTGTAGAAGCAGATAATGGCCAGCAAAGTTTGTAAACAAGTGAATATTAGTTTCCAGTTTATTTTAAAAAGAAGTTTAAAGTGCCAGTCCACTATGCTGTAGAAGAAAATAATGGCCAGCAAGTTTGTAAACAAAACAATGGCTGTTTCCATTTTATTTTTAAATGAAGCTTTAAGAAACATGACTTGATAGAAGACTAGTTCTTTGGAAAGCACGTTTGTAAACAAAGATATGGAGGTTGTGGCAGTGGGGGCGAATCATTTACTTCATTTTAAAAGAAGTTTTAAGTACCAGTCTATGAGTCGGTAGATTCGATGCATGTCTTCTGGTAAAAGATAACAGCTAGCATGTTTTCAATCAAAACAATGGCCATTCCCCTTTTATTTTAAAAAGAAATCTTTTTGCTACAGTATATTTGTTACAGCCTTGCTACCAATTATCGTCTGTGGTTTAGATAATATTTATAATTTATATTGTATTAGTAGGTTTAGCTTATATTCTTTTTAAGCTAAATTTTCAAATGGCATACTGTAAATTAATGCATTGTTTATGCTGTTCAATATTTCTTATATTTTAACAATATATATCTATTATTGGCCAGTTTTACCACAAACAGGAAATACCAATTTGTTTTCAAATAGAAGCATTTGCCCTTGACCCTTAATAAAGATATATAAGGTGGGCCTTCACTGGTAGGCTGGCGTCCACTGGTAGAATGTCACTGGTATAAGATACTAACCAGCACAATTGTGAACAAGATGATGGCTATTTTGATTTTATTTGCCCAAAAATATATACATTATGAATTCATTTGAGTACATTTTTGGGTTATTTTTCATTATGAACCCGTTTAGGGTTTGGTGTACATTATTATTGTAAATTTTTTTAAACTTATATATGTGCATTATACTGTTAGTAATGCATTAAAGTCTAATTACTTCTTTTAATGATAAATACCTTGAACAATGTAGAAATAGTTATCCAAAAACACTACGTCAATTAATATTGTATCTTATTATAAGGGTGGAGAGCTAAAATCTGTGTTGAAAAGCCTACAAGAAAATCCGGAATAATATTTTTGAATTGCCAGTCCTTGCTTTTATAGGAAAAGTTTGGTGGTGGTGGTGGATTAAGGGATATTACTTCAATCAGTCAAATTGCAGTGCTGGAATTATAGTCACACCAATCGGATTTCAGGATTTCAACAGTGCAGTTATTTTGAAAGTACCGATATTTTTTGTTTTTGCAATAATAAATATTACATTGGTTGAATCTGCAATAGCAGTTATTGGTTTGTCATTAGATTTAATTATTCATATAATCCTGTCATGCTAGCAGTTGGTGGTTTGTTATGGGACCTTAATTACTCCCCGCATGGCCATATTTGCTTGACCAAATTGGTCAATGAGCCTAGAACCATGATGGGCCATCTGTCAAGACAAATAAAGGGACAGTGGGGATGGGATAAAGGGAGGTTCTTGGACAGTTATAAATGGTGGTGCAATCTTGTATTTGGATTTATTTGCAAATTTGCAGGCTGAATACACCAACAACTAGCAGAGCCCCAATGGCTAAATTGTCCTATGTTGGACAAAAATTGAGTAAGTATTTTTAAGGAATTTTTTTTAAGAAAAAAATAGTATTGGTCAAATATATGTGGGATGAACATTGGGTTATTTTGGGTTTTATTGGGCCATATAGATCGTGTGACCAAACAGTCTCCTATACTACTCATGTGTCACACTGTAATAATAATAATAATAGTAAGATTTATATAGCGCAAAATTGATGCAAATCCTCTAATGCGCTTAAGTCCAAGAAGGGAGAGTCCAGGGACAGGCATAGGTCGACATCTAAAAAGTGCCCGCCAGGGTATAACTAAGGTGGGGGGTATGCCAGCCTAAACAAGTGAGTCTATAGCTGGCTTCCGAAATGATCTATTGTTTGCTCAGATCTGACAGTTTGTGGCAGCTTGTTCCATTCAGCTGGTGCAGCTACTGCAAAGCCTCGCCTGCCTATGTGCTTCGTAGGGTGGGTTGAGGAGACAGATAGCCTGTTGCCGTGAGTGAGACTGCTGGATCTTATTAAAGCTGAGAGGTATGGGGGCTGTGAAAGATTGATAGCCTTGAATAACAGGAGATTTTACTTAAAAATGAATGAATTGGAAGCCAGTGGAGTTTTTTCAAAAAGGGTGGAACATGACTCATTTTGTCAAGTCTGAAGATGATGTGGCAAAGAGCATTCCGGACTCTCTGTAGATATATCATAAACTGTTGTATTACTACTTGCACAATTTCTTCCATGTGTTTGACTAGAGACATTTAATGAACTGTTGCATTACAACATACTTACACAAAGCCTTCCAGGTGTCAAAATGTAGATATATTATGAACTGTTGCATTTCACACACAAAGCCATACATGTCTCAGATTGTAGGTATATCATGAACTTGAAAATTTTAATTACTTAATTGAAAATTGTAATTATGTAAATGTAACTTGATAAGCTACAAGCTTACCATGTTGTGGGAGGCCGCAGGTATCCTGGCCAACGGCTAAGAGAAATGGATGTTTAGTACTGACCCAGTCCCTGTCCTGAGAGTCTACCATAGCAGTGTCATTTGGTGATTTATCCTTCTCTCGTGAATTTTGCCCATACCCCCTCAGATGGAATACGGCAGGGAGGCAAGGTGGGACTCTCTTCAGTTCCACATGATAAGCTTGTATCTTATAAAAGGTACATTTACGTAATTAAAATTTTTAATTTTATTGCGCTACAATAGCTTACCATGTGGAACTGAATGCTGAATTCAACTGCCTGGTGGCAAGACTACAGCTGAGACTGGTAGAAATTTGTCTATTTTTCCTGAAAAAAATATATACCAAAAAATTTGGCAAATTATCGGTCAGAGTCCCAGTTAAGAGCCCCAGTTCTGAAGAGCCAAAAACCAAAATTAAAGAATAACAGTATGGATATTGGCTGGATGTTTTGAGAGAAGGAAAGTGCAGCCGTACTCACCTGTGAGAGTAGCCCCAGGGGCATCACTGCGATGAATAACAGCCCTAGGCCTGAATCTCATAAACTTGCCACCCTAAGTATGAGGTTATGGTACACTGATCAAGACTAAATACATTATACACTTAAATACAAGGTAATAGATAAAAGACCTTACTGTAACATCCTGGAGAGGTACCGAAACCCAGACAATGGGATTAGACTCCTGAAGACTTGCTGCAAAGGATGTGCCCCCTTCTTTTCTTTTTGATGAGTATTCTGGGGGGAGGGGTCTAGGACTTTTTGTGTCACTACTACTGGTCCCAGATACATGTTGTGGTTGTCTGACCAAGTAAGGTATTTTTAGTAAAAATTTGTAAATGTGTTGTGAGTTTTAAATGTTTGCATGATTTAGTTCACCAATACCCCACCATAAAAGGCCTTAGAGGCCACAAAGGCCAAGGTATGTTGATCTGCTTATTTGTAACAAAGTAGGGTAGTTATAGCCAAGAGGAGAGTGTAGCGGGTCTAATGTCTGAGGTATGTCCTTTCCTGAAGGAGATAAAAAGGAGGGAGCAAGACCCTCTTAGGTCTTTGGTTTGATCCAAATAGTACCTCATGGCCCGTACAGGACACAAAGTCCTGACGTCTGTGAATAGTCTATCTACAATGGTAGTTAGAGCAGATGTAGACACTGGAGATGACACCCACTGGCCTAGATTAGATACTTTGTTTGCAACCCAGGTGTGAATTTTACTGTGGCACTTACAGGAGGCCAGAGCTAGCAAGAAAGTTTTGAGGGTAATATATTTGAGGTCTGTGTCTTTCATAGGCTCAAAGGGTGCTTTTGTGAGCTCATTAAGTACAATAGAAACGTTCCATTTAGGAAGATTCCTGGAACTTCTGTGATGATCCCTATGAAAACTGAAGAGTAACCTGTTAAGGTCTGAACTTGGGGAAATGTTGAGCCCTGCTGGGCCCAAGGTGTCAACAATAACTGTCCTATAACCATCAAAGGTCGAATCGCACCTGTTTAGGTCCTGGTACAGGCCCTTTACAGAGGGAGTGGAGAAATCCACCGAATTTTCCCTGCACCATCTCTCAAAAAGGGCCCACTTTGACTTGTAGATGGTACTTGTTGATGACCTCTGAGGGGCAGCAATTCTCTCTGCCACCTCCATAGAGAAGCCTTGTTCTTGGCGCTGTCCACTCCTAGACACCAGGCGTGGAGGTTCAGATGTTGTGGATTGCCGTGAAACACATATTTGTTGGACTGTTTGAGAAGAGTTTTTGACACTGGTAGTTGAAGTGGGATTTCTGTTGAGAGCTGCACCATGTCCCAAAACCAGGGCATCCCTGGACAGCCTGGGGCTATTAGAATGATCAGGCAACTGGAGTGCCTGATTTTTTGGATCACCCTATGAAGGAGAGCCGTGGGAGGGGAAGCATAAGCAGTGAGACCCGACCAGTTTATGTTCAGAGCATCTATGTCCCAAGCATTTTAGTCTGAGATTGGAGATACAGTGGAACTTTGTGATTCACACGAGTGGCAAATAGATCTACATGAAGAGTAAACCACTTATAACAGATCTGCTTCAACACCTGTGGATGGAGTGACCATTCTGTTGACTGGACTTGGTTTGACCTTCACAGAAGATCAGCCATCACATTTAGACACCCTGGAATGTGTCTGGCTTTTAACGTTATCTCGTAATGATTGGCACCAGGTCATGATCTTCCACAGGAAAGTGCACAGCTCCGCCGAGTGGGTTCCCCCTTGTTGTTTATGTAAGCTACTACTGTTGAGTTGTCCGTAGCAACCAACACTAGTTTTCACACTTGTCCTTGAACCTTTGAAGGGCCAGAGATACCGCCTTTAGCTATAGAACATGTATGTGTAGTCTTTCTTCCCTGTCTGACCACAGACCCTTTGCAGATGCTTGCTTTAAGTAAGCGGCCCAGCCTTTGTTTGAGCCATCTGTAAAGAGTTGAATACTGTGGTCTTTGGGATGAAGGTCCACCCCTTTCATTATGTTTGTGGTATTGTCCCTTTGAGTGAGGTCAAAAATGGCCTCTGGAGCCTCCGATATTCAGTTTTCCCCTGCCTGAGGAAAGTGATTGGTTACTGCTTGGTGTAGAATGTCTTCCATAGGGACATTTATTGTAGGTTATTGTGGTGGGGACTATGAAAAGGCTTGTTCTTGTAGGGTGCGAAACCCTAATAGTTTTTTAGGGTGCCTTTTTAAAGGAGCAATTCTTTTCCATCTTTAACAAATTGCAAATTTGAATAAAGGAGATGGCCAAAAAGGTGAGTTCCTAAGTTCTTGTCCCCTTGAATCTCCTAGATTTGGTTGCAAAAGGGTCATTTTAGCCCTGTATCTTAGCAGGCCAGTGTTACCCATAGTGTATAACTCCTTTTGAAGGATATGGACCAATTAATTGCTTAAGGATGCTAGAGCTCTCTGCTGAATAAGAATCCTCTTATTCAATGTCAAAGTAGTCACAGGTGTCATCATAAGCATGCCTGGCTACTTTTTCAGGATTGGCACCCCTTTGAATCTGGCTTTTGACCTTCTTAAAGGTTCACATAAAACTGTCCTGGCATTTCTCCATGATAGAGTTACAGACGGAATCAGTCTTAGTGAAAGTATCCGCAAGTTGATAGCGCAGAGATTCTGCCTTGCCTGGTGATCAAGTTCCTTCAGAACTTGTAGGGGAACCTTGCCCATTAGCTCCCCAGAGGTTTTGAGGACATACAGAATTTTAGCAAAGTCAGAGTTTAACTCCTGCATGTTGTCCTCGAAACAAGGCTGTCCGACTTTATACCACTTTGCAGTGGAAGCAGGGGGTTTAATGTATTTACCTTCAGGTAATTGAAAGGCCTGAAAGTCCAGTTCAAATTTTTAAGACCTCTTCGCCTGAGCTTCTGTTGTCTTTTTTTTCGTCATCCAGACCCAAAATAGTGGTAGAGGTCCTTGGCATGGTGTCGGTGGTGTCAGGGAGCTTTAAGATATGCCTAAAAGTTTCAGACTCCTCTGCTTACAGTGAGGGTAAGTCATACATGTCTACCAATGAAATACTGGGTCTGTGTGTATTTTGTGTTGTTCTTGCAGAGCTGGAGCCCACTTAGGATGAAGACTTCTTAATTTGAAGAGTGAACTCTGATTCCTCTGAAGAAGATGACTTAGGGATGTATTTTGCCATAGTTTTATGTTTTCTTTTATCCGAGTGCTTTTTGGGCTTAACCGGACGCAACTGATGGGATTGCCCAGATTGGTGAGAAAACTGATCTGAGTTACTCGGATTAGAGCCCTGCTCAGATTGAACACCCTGTCTGTACCTTGGAAGGAGAGAAGGACCATACACATCCTTGTCCATAGGTTCATCTGGTTGCTTGGATGACCGAATGTTTGAATGTTGAGTATTTGTATAACTGGAGGGCAAGTCATCTTATTTACTAGTTCCAGGCATTGGATCTGAATGGGTGTCTGATCCACACCCACTTCTGAGGCTCTTTGCATGGTTTTGAACTCATCTCGCAAATATTTCATTGCCTCCAGCATTGATGCCTGGAAACCCACAAGCCTGGAAGTTGCTTGCTGTTGGTCGGCAGTTTACAGTACAGAACTTTGACCACCTGTATGTACTGGTTTCCTCTGTCCTTCCAACTACCCATTGTGATATGACTTGTACCGTGTTGAAAGTGATGTAAAACCCAAAATAAATACATAATTAAGAACGTACGGGGTTGGGGATGTGGAGAAGATGAGAATAAGGTTTCAGTACCAACCCCAATGTCAGCTTGTGAACCAGAAAACTCCTCACCATCATAACCCAACAATTCTAGATCCCCTATTAAGTTGTCAGTAACTGCCTTTTGCTTCCTAACATATCTGTGTCTATTACGTATTTTATTCATTTGTTCATCAGTAAACAACTGCAAATTGTACACACATTTTTATTGGTGACACAGGGGTCATCACCCTTGCCAGACTCTCTACAAGTTGGACAATAGTTGTGTACATCATATGAGAAACAATAATGGCAACACTTTAATGATGTGGGTTTTGTACAAGTTGGAAAGACATTTTTACAAACAATGAACCTGTGTAAACCAGACCAGAAATTCAGAAACACAAAAAAGAAGGAAGAGTGTGGATGCATGTTACATGGTTCACGCAAACAGTACACAAGATTCGGTCAATACTAGTTGTCTATTTTTTCTTAAACATTGGCTGGATCCCACGGCCACCCGAGATCAGTATTCAGTTCCAAATGGTAAGCCATTGTAGCACAATAAAATGTATTTTACCATAATCACACAATTTATATCATGTCAGACTACTGGTATATCAACACTCATCTTTTAAACTCGAACCTCTCTATTTAGAACTCCTTCCTGTAGTAAATACACAACTCAAGATGCCAGACATAAATTATCCCTCTGACCACCACTTGTGTTTAATACAGCACACGGAGTTCCTCTATTGGGAGGACAAAAAAGTGCCCGCAAAGCAGTACTTTAGATTTTCTTCTCTTTAATTTTTCTTCTCCCTCAAAAGCATATTATGTATTATGAGCTATTGTATCTCATCATGCTCATACAATGTGTTCCACATGTCAGTCTGTGGATGTATATCATGAACTTGAACATTTTAATTACTTAAATGTAGCTTTTATAAGCTATAAGCTTACCATGTGGGACTGAATGATTATTCTGATGGCCGCAAGGCATCACGACCAACGTCTAAGAAAAAAAGACATTTATTGTTGGCCGTAGCCTCAGGTTGTCGTCACGTGATCTGCCCCTTATGTTGCCTCCTTTCTCGTTGAGATTTAAACTCATAACCCCTCAGCTGTAATACAGCGGGGAGGCAGGGTGGGACTCTCCTCAGTCTCACATGGTAAGCTTGTAGCTTATAAAAGCTACATTTAAGCAATTAAAATTTTCAATTTTATTGCGTTACAATAGCTTACCATGTGGGACTGAATGCTGAATCCAACCGCTCGGGAGGGATTACAGCTGAGACTGGCAGATAAGTCTTTTTTCTTAGAATTTTGATAATAATAAGAGAATGAAAGATCGAAAGTACCAGTCAGAGTCCCATTTATAGGGCCCCAATCCCGAAGATCGGGCCTGTAAAAGCCAAAAACCTGAATGAATGACAGTGCTAAAAACTGTCAGGGTGTTTCACAGGAGATGGATGTGTACCCTAGGCACACAAGACGGGGAAAGCCCCAAGGGCTATCACGGAAGACCCATGAGCTTAAGGTTCGGATGCTGAGGAAAAGCCATCCTAAAAACTTAATGACAACCTTAAGGTCCTTAATACAATATACAATTATGTTAATTTAAAAGACTAAATAGACCTTACCCGAAAACACCCTGATGAGGTAACTCATACCTAGACCCTGGGCTTAGACTTCTGAAGACTTGGTTGTAGCGGATGTGCCCCCCTTCCTTTCTTTCTGAGGTTGACTGGGCTGAGTAGAAGGGTCTAGGACCTGCTGTGCCACTACTACTGGTCCCAGATACGGATTGTTGTCATTGTCCCACCAAGTAAGGTCTTTTAGATAAAAATTGGTATAAGTGTTGTGAGCTTTCCAGTAACACGTTTGCATGATCTGGTCCACCGATACCCCACTGTAAAATGCCTTAGAGGCTGCGAAGGACCTAATGTCATGCACTGGTCTGTTTGTTTATAACAAAGTAGGATGGTTTCTTTCAACCAAGAAGATAGTGTAGTGGGTCAGATGTCTGAGGTATGTCCTTTCTTGAAGGAAATGAAAACGAGGGACCGGGAACCTCTCAGGTCCTTGGTTTGGTCCAGATAGTACCTCAGGGCCCGCACCGGACACAGGGTCCTGTCTTCTTTGAACTGACTATCCACAATGGTAGTCAAAAGGAATAGTCACCGGAGACACACTTTGAGAACCTTCTCTTGCCAGTTGGTTTTTGGCTATGAAGTCAGAAGGGAACAAGGCAACCTTTTCCCATTGGCCTAGATTAGATACTTTGTTTGCGACCCAGGCATGGATTTCACTGCGGCACTTGCCAGAGACCAAAGCTAGCAAGAATGAAGTTTTGAGAGTGAGATGTTTGAGGTCTGTGTCTTTCATAGGCTCAAAGGGTGCTTTTGTGAGCTCATTGAGAACAACAGAAAAGTTCCACTTAGGAAGATTCCTGGAACTTGTGGGACGATCCCTGTGGAAACTGGAGAATAACCTATGAAGGTTTCCATTCTGTGCAATATGTTGGCCCGATGGGCCCAAGGTGTCAACAATGGCAGTCCTGTAGCCACAAATGGTCGAGGGGCGCCTGTCTTGGTACAGGTACATGAAGAACTCTAAGATTTGTTTCACAGAGTGGAGAAATCCACCGATTTTTCAAAAAGGGCCCGCTTGACTTGTAGATGGTCCTTGTTGATGACCACTGAGGGGCAGCAATTCCCTCTGCCACCTCCACAGAGAAGCCTTGTTCTTGGAGTTGTCCACTCCTGGACACCAGGCGTGGAGTTTGAGATGTTGATGACTGTTGTGGAACACATAATTGTGGGACTGCTTGAGGATCATTGTCGACACTGGAAGTTGCAGTGGGATCGCTGTTGAGAGCTGCACTAGGTCCCAAAACCAGGGCATCCCTGGCCAGCCTGGGGCTACAAGTATGATCAGACAATTGCATTGCCTGATTTTTGGATCACCTTGTAAAGGAGAGCCGTTGGAGGGTAGGCATGGGCCGAGAGGCCCGTCCAGTTTATGTTTAGGGCATCTATGGCCCAGGCCTTGGGTCTGGGATAGGAGACACATACGGTGAAAGCTTGTGGTTCAGATGAGTTGCGAATAGGTCCATGTGGGGAGTGAACCACTTCTGGCAGATCTGTTTGAACACCTGTGGATGCATTGTCCATTGTGTTGACTACACCTGATTCGACCGGGACAGGTCAGCCATCACATTCAGGCACCCTGGAATGTTCCTGGCTTTCAATGTTATGTGGAAGCGATGGAACCAAGTCATGATTCTCCACAGGAGCGCGCACATCTCCACTGAGTGTGTTCCTCCTTGTTTGTTTACGTAAGCTACTACAGTTGAGTTGTCTGTCGCAACTAGCACTGTTTGGTCCTGACACTGGTCTTTGAAGTGTCTCAGGGCCAGAAAGACAGCTTTCAATTCTAGGACATTTATGGAGGAGGAGATTTGCTGCCTGAAAGTCTTGGTCAACGTTATCAAAGAGTCTTTGATAAAGGAATTAAGTGGCAGGATAGAAGAAGGGCCTCTAGGCCTGAGCTCCTGTCTACCTTTCTCATCTTCACGGTCTATCACTGCAGTGGATGACATTGGTAAGGACTCTCTAGGATCAGGAGGGGGCCCACGGTGGCAGAGTGGTAACACTCTCGCCTCCCACCTCTGCGGCTGGGGTTCGATCCCCGTCATGGCCGTAAGTGGGAAAGCTGGTAGTTGCTTGCCGTTGGTCAGAAGTTTACAGTACAGAACCCTAGCGAACTATATGTACTGGTTTCCTCTGCCCTTCCAACTACCCGTCGTAATATGACCTGTACAGTGTTGAAAGCGACGTAAAACCCCAAATAAATAAATAAATAAATAACTAGGATCAGGAAGTTTGAGGATACACCTAAAAGTATCCACATCCTCAGTATATTGAAAAAGGGAATGTCAGACAGAGCTACTTCCCTGTAGAGAGGATGAACTGGATCCTGTTGGGGATGTTCCTGGTCAGGGAGTTAAGGAGAATCCTAAGGTCTCCATTGTTTTGTGAACTGCACGAGGTTGTCAGTCAAGACGACATCCTATAAGGAAGGGGGGTCTCGATCATGTTGAGGTTTGTCTTCATAAGGATGGGCCTTCCTGAGGGAGGACCTGAAGACCTGTGTCTGTGAGTAGAGGACTGATCCTCCTCCAAAGGGGAAGACACATCTCTAGATCAATGTTTAACCTAAGAAATAAAATTACACCCCAAGAACCCCAAACCTCCCACTTACAAGTCCTGTACCTTAACCACTACACAGCACCAGATACTCTGCTCGAGATATGTTGTTAGGTTGGCCGAGGGCAACCTCGAATGTTCCTGTAATAAGGGGTGGGGCCGAGGCAACATCGACGAGTGCTGGGATGAGGAGAGGTGGGCAAAGTTCACATCCATGTTTGAGGGTAGGGTTCAGATGTACAGATTAAATATATATATATATATATATATATATATATATATATATATATAGGAAGGCTTCTGAGGCCGAAGAGGAGATCTAATACACCTCCACTTCTAGTGAATTAACAGCCATATCGAGGCACTTAAGTTCTCTCGAAAACTGAATTGCCTCGAGAATAGAAGCCTAACTATTGCCTCGAAAATAACTATTTTGTAAAAGACGAGAACAGTGAAGACTTGAGTAAAAAACTCGATCTTTACTGAAAATTAGTATTAGGGATGGTGGGACAGATTTGGAAAAATAATGCCTCGAAAGTAAGGGGTGAAAAGACGTGGAATAAATAACAAGGCAGCATCGTCGAGATCTGCCGAAGAAACACGAGAGGACTCCTGAACACCCAAAGGTCGAGGTCATCATAACAAGTGTAATATATTGGGAAGTAAATACCTGATATGCGTGTTTGTGAAAAATCACAATAAACTCGCGGCTTGTCTTTATTGCTTGTGTATTAAAAACACTACAGGATTTCTAGGGATGAAAAGGCAATAAAAGCACATTGCTTGTGACAACAACCAATGCTCGACAAGAAAAACAAGCCTGGTGAAAATAAAAATGCTCAGAATATAAAGGATACTTAGCCCTGTGAAACTAAACTTCCACAAAATAAAATATATATTAAAAAAATGGCTAAATGTGGGTATCCAAAAATATGTAAATACTGAGATATAGAAGAAAAAACTTCTCAGACTTGATAGCATAACCAATATGGCGGCGACCAACGAGAAAGGAGGCAACATAAGGGGCAGATCACGTGACGACAACCTGAGGCTACGGCCAACAATAAATGTCTTTTCTTCTTAGACGTTGGTTGTGATGCCTCGCCGCCATCAGGGTAAGCATTCAGTCCCACATGGTAAGCTATTGTAGCGCAATAAAATGATTCATGTATAATGCTCATGAATATGTCAGACTGTACATTTGTTATGAACTACTGCAATACACTTTACTCACATAATCTGTTAAATGTGTCAGATCTACAATATATTGTTGTATTATAAAATACTTAAGCGGTGTGTTTCTTATATTACACTGCAGATTTACTATGCTATTCCACATACTGTATCCACAAAATATGTTTGATATTTCAGAGTGCAACACCGGAGTTGATGACTGTAGCAAGTGTGACCAAAATAACAAATGTACTGCCTGCATCCGAGGATTTTCTTTGATTGGAGAGAAATGTCAAAGTATGTTGATTTGTTATATTTTCCTGTAAAAAGTATACACACATGAAGTGTTAGGTTTAAGAATTTATTGTAATGATCAGAATATATTACTCAGAAAAAGTTAACTTACATTTACCAATTTCATGCCATCAGATCCTGCACAAAGGATGTTGTTTACACATCAAAATGATGTCAAGACATATTTGATCTCAAGGAAATGTTTTGTTTTAAAATACTTTTCAGTGTTAAAATAGTACAACTACTGGTTAAACAAATTACTGGTTGATCTGTGATTTGACAGAAATAGCCTGTGGTGTGCCGCCACCTCCACCACTGAGAGGAGGGTATGGATTCACAGGGATGTATTATGGTGACTCAGTCACCTATGATTGCGAATGTGGATACGATTTAGATGGACCCCAGACTCTGACATGTGGCGACAGTGGACACTGGGGACGGCCACCCTGCTGCATAAGTGAGTTCTATCATCTGGACTAAAATCAGACTTGTTATACCAGGGATTATACTGAAACCGTGTACCGTATTCTAATTCCAATTGACCATCAAGATGCTGTCTCGAAACGCAAAAAGTTAAAATCAATATGTTACTAGTGGGAGTTTAAGGTCACCTTATAACTAGACCACTGCTGTGGTATGTATCTCCCGCCGAGCATTACAGGGGAAGAAATACCTTTTCCAAGATATTCACATTTTTTTTTATTTTCCACTAAAATCCAAGATGACATTTTCCCCTTAGGCACAGAATACTGTTGTACTACCCTATGGGTCAAAAATTCACTGAAAATTGCTCTATCTCTGACCATTTTGAAGATATTTTCAATGTTTATTTTCTGAAAAAATCCAAGGTAGTCGCCAAAAGTGGGGAAAATTGAAATTTTTCCCTTTTGCATAGGACACTCTTTTACTATCCTGTGGGTCAAAAAATCACTCAAAATCACTCTTACATTTTGTGAGATATTTTCAATGTTTATTTTCCGCAAAAATCCAAGATGGCCGCCAAAAGTGGAGAAAATTGAAATTTTTTCCCCTTTCCATAGGATACTCTTGTACTACCCTGAGGGTAAAAAATTAACTCGAAATCACTCTATCTTGTACGGTTTTTGAGATATTCACACTTTTTCATATTCCGCTAAATCCAAGATAGCCGCCAAAAGTGCGAAAATTGCAAATTTTTCCCTTTCGCTCAAGACAGGGTTGTACTACCCTGTGGGTCGAAATCGTTCTATCTCTTACGGTTTTCAAGATATTCACACTTTTTCATTTTCCGTAAAAATCCAAGATGTCGGCCAAAAGTGGCGAAAATTGAAATTTTTCCCCTTGGTATAGGATACTGTTGTACTACACTGCGGGTCGAAAAATTGCTTGAAATCACTATCTAATTATTCCCCTTGGTATAGGATAATGTTGCACTACCCTGTGGGTCAAAAATTTACTTGAAATCGCTCTATCTCTTACAGTTTTCGAGATATTCTCACTTTTTCATTTTCCGCCAAAATCCAAGATGGCTGCCAAAAGTGGCGAAAATTTAAAATTTTTTCTCCTTTGCATAGGATACTTTTGTACTACCCTGTGGGTTGTAAATTCGTTCAAAATTGCTCTATCTCTTACTGTTTTTGAGATATTCTCACTTTTATTTTCTGCAAAAATCAAAGATGTCTGCCAAAAGTGACGAAAATTTTCCCCTTGGTATAGGATACTGTTGTATTACCCTGTGGGTCAAAAATTCACGAGAAATCGCTCTGTCTCTTACAGTTTTCGAGATATTCTTAAACTCAACATTAATCTTTTATACAGGGGAGTTTAAGCGCAACTTAAAATATGACACGCTTTAAATACCAGTTAAAACCACAGGTCAAATTTGAATATGAATCTGTCAACCCATTTTCGAGAAAATGTGTGGAAACAGAAAAGCTTAAAATCAATTTAAGTATTTCACTAGTGGGAGTTTATGGTCACCTTAAAATAAGACACACCTTGAATACCAGTGACAACCACATGCTAAATTGAATCTATCAACCCATTTTCTAGATACAGTCTGGAAATTGAACTACTTAAAATCAATATGTTACAAGTGAGAGTTTAATGTCCCGTTAAAATAGGGCACACCTTGAGGATCAGTTACATATACATGTCAAATTTGAGTTTAATCCATTATGCCAATTTTGGGATACTGTCTATAAAGGAAGTATGACAATACTGACTATGTGTTATTACTGGGAGTTTAAGGTCACCTTAATGTATGACACTTATCCATGGCCAGTTACATGTACATGCAAAACTTGGATGAAATATCTCAAGGTATCTTCAGTACACTCTATGGAAAAATAAAAAACCCCTTAAAAATCAACATAAACATTTTATGCATGCAAGTTCAAGGCCACCATAAAATATGCCACACCTAGAATACCAGTTACAACCACATACCAAATGTGAATTGAATCCATCAACCTATTTTTGAGATATTGTGTGAAAACGGAAAAAACTTAAAATCAATATAAGTATGTTACTAGTAGGAGTTTAAGGCCACCTTAAAATAAGACACCCCGTGAATACCAGTTACAACCATATACCAAATTTGAACTGAATATGTCAACTAATTTTCAAGATACGGTCTGAAAATTGAAATAATTAAAATCAATATGTTATGAGTGAGAGTTTAAGGTCACCTTAAAATTGGGCACACCTTGAGGATCAGCTACATCTACATGCCAAATTTGAGTTTAATCCCTCATGCCATTTTTGGGATACTGTCTGTAAAGGAAGTAGAATAACACTGACAGTGTGTTGTTACTCAGACTTTAAGGTTACCTTAATATAGGACCCTTATCCATGGCCAATTACATACACATGAAAAATTTAAAGGAAATTTCTCACGTTATCTTCAGTATACTCTATGGAAAAATAAAAAAAAACTTAAACTCAACATAATTCTTTTGTACATGGGAGTTTAAGGTCACCTTAAATATGACACACCTCGAATACCAGTTACAACCACATGCCAAATTTTAATTGAATCCGTCAACCCATTTCGAGATACTGTCTGGATAAGGAAAAACTTAAAATCAATATGTTACTAGTGGGGGTTTAAGGTAACCTTAAAATAGGGCACACCTTGTGGACCACTTACATCCAATGCCAAATTTGAGTTTAATCCATCAGTCCCTTTTGTGATACTGTCTGGAAAGGAAGTGTGATGACACTGTCAATGTGTTATTCGTGGGAGTTTAAGGTCACCTTAATACATGGCACTTACCTATGGCCAGTTACATATACATGCAAAATTTGAATGAAATTTCTCGAGGTATCTTCAGTGTACTCTATGGAAAAATAAAAAAATACCTAAACTCAACATAAATCTTTTATGCAAGGGAGTTTAAGGCCAACTTAAAATATGACACATCTTGAATACCAGATACAATCACATGCCAAATTTGAATTGAATCTGTCAACCCATTTCCTACATACAGTCAGGAAATTGAAATACTTAAAATCAATATGTTACAAGTGGGAGTTTAAGGTCACCTTAAAATAAGACACCCCTTGAATGCCAGTTACAACCACATGCCAAATTTGAGGTGAATCTGTCAACCCATTTTCGAGATACATTCTGGAAATTGAAATACTTAAAATCAATATGTTAGATGTTTGAGTTTAATCCATCATGGCATTTTTGGATACAGTCTGGAAAGGAAGTATGACAACACTGACAATGTGTTATTAGTCGGAGTTTAAGGTCACCTTAATGTATGGCACTTATCCATGGCCAGTTACATTTATATGCAAAACTTGAATCAAATTTCTTAAGTTACCTTCAGCATACTCTATGGAAAAGTAAAAACTTAAACTCAGTATAATGCTTTTGTACAGGGGAGTTTGAATTGAATCAGTCAACCCATTTTCGAGATACTGTCTAGAAACAGAAAAAGTTAAAATCAATATGTTACTAGTGGGAGTTTAAGGTCAACTTAAAATAGGGCACACCTTGTGGACCAGTGAATTTCATCCACCAACCCATTATTGAGATACTGTCTGGTAACAGAAAACCTTAACCTCAATATAAAAATGTTAGTACTGGGAGTTTAAGGTCACCTTAAAATAGGGCACACCTTAAGGACCAATTACATGCACATCCCAAATTTGAATTTAATCTATCATTCTATGTTTGAGATACTCTCTGAAAAGGAACTGCGACAACACTGACCATTTTTGTCCTCCAACATAGCTGTTAGTGACACAAAAGTAATACAACCTTAAACTCATAAGTTTACCAAATATCAGGAATTTACTATAACCTTACAAAAGAGGTTTTTTGTGTAGACAGATGTGCATGATGAATATCAAAGATTAAAGTCTTAATTAACAGATCAAATATCTTTCAAACACCAAAAATTGTCCCAACCTTAAACTCAAAGATAGTTTGCAGCTGTGAGAGAGTTTAAGGTAAATTTTTCCTGTGGGTTTTGTTCACAGTTTGTTACATCCACAACTTGAAAGATGCTTAGAATTGCAAAGTGTTTAAAATGCTGTTGAAAAATAGCCAAACTTAAAATGAATATAATTCTGTTATTACTGAGAGTTTAAGGTCACCTTATTGTATTGCACTTACCTGTAGCCAGTTACATATACTTGCAAAATTTTAATGAAATTTCTAGTTATTTGTTATTTCAAGTATATTCTATGATACTATAAAGTAAATTCAATATAATGTTTTAATACATGACAGTTTAAGGTCACCTTAAAATAGGGCACATTTTGAAAACCAGTTACAACTTCACGCCAAATCTAAATTGAATCCGTCAGCAAATTTTTGAGATACTGTCCGGAAACAAAAAAACTTCAAATCAATATAAGTATCTTCCTACTGTCAGTTTAAGGTCGCCTTAAATAGGGCACACTTTGAGCAAAAGTTACATCAAAATGCCAATTTGGAATTTAATTCATCAAGCCATTTTTGAGATACTCTCTGGAAAGTAAGTGTGAAGACGACACTGACCATGTATGTCTTCCATAAAAGCTGCAAGTGACACAAACTAATGCAACCTTAAACTCATAAATTTATAAAATATCAGCAATTTACTATAACCTTACAAAAGAGACCATATTTCGGTGGAGATATATGTACATGATGAATATCAATGTAAAAAGCTCTAATTAGCATATAAAATATCTTTCAAATACAAAATATTTTGCCCCAACCTTAAACTCAAAGTTTATTTGCACTGCTGTATAATGCAGTGAGTTTAAGATGATCTTTAACTGAAAGTTCTGTTCATGGTTTCTTGCATCCACAACTGAAACGCCTAGAATTGCACAATATTTGAAATACTGTTCGAAAATTACCAAACTTAGTGAATATAATTCTGTTATTAATGGCAGTTTGATGTCACCTTATTGTGTGGCACTTACCTATAGCCAGTTACATATAAATGCAGAAGTTTAATGAAATTTCTGAAGTTACTTTCAGTATACTCCGTAAAGAAAGAAAAAATATAAACTAGACATAAGTTTTTTATACATAGGAGTTTAAGGTCACCTTTAAATAGGGCACATCTTCAAAACTATTTACAACCACATGCCAAGTTTGAATTGAATCCGTCAAGCCATTTTTGAGATACTGTCTTGAATATGAAAGTGAGACGACGTCGACGACTACGACATCAACGCCACAAAATGAGATGATGAAGCAATCCCTATATGGCACACAGCATAACTGCTGGTGACATAACATTAGTGTCCCTTGAGGGATGGTTAATTAATGTTACTTAATATTCATAAGTTGTAAACTGATTTTGGAGTTTAACCTCTGGGTCAAACACAAATCACAGTTAAAAGCAAATGTCAGAAACTGCAACACAAATACTCATCAAATTGAGGTTGAAAAATTGAACAAAAACATATTAAAATCACACACCTTGAAATGCATGTGAAATCTTTACTTCTAAATCAACACACAAACAGACAAACACACACACATACAACACATGTACATACCTGTAATGTGTGTTTTCACCATTACACTCCTTACTGAAATGTTTACTGAAAACTATTCCATTTAAAATGTTGTGTATACTGTATTTTTATTATACAGTGTTGTATGTACATGTTGTGTGTACAGTATTGTGTATACAGTATTATTTGTACAGTGTTGTCTGTACACTATTATACAGAGCTACATTCTCACTGTTTCAATGTTTCAATTCAGTGTTTCTTTCTCATTTTGTGAAGTGTAAAAAGATGTATTTTTGTCTGTAACTTCAGGGAAGCTGTCTGGTGTGACCACGACAACACAGGGGTTTGACAGACAGAACCTGAATGATGAGAACATCAGAGTGTACCTACAGAACCACCTGGACACTCATGTAGGTACACTCAGTCTATGGGGCAACCAGCTGACAGACTTGTCGTGGATCAGTGACTTCCCTCAACTGGACACACTGAAGTGGTTAGATGTGAGTAGTAACAGGATCGAGTCCTTTAGTTGGGACGACATCCCTCCTCTCACTGAGGTGATTTACTTGTCTGAAAACAACCTGGTGAGCTTACCTCACATAGGTAAGCATAACACTTGTGTTCATGTGAAAACATTAAGTTTAGGTTGGAATCAGTTAGAAAACATGGAGTGTTCACACATTCCTCACACTGTGGTAACGCTGTGGCTTTCACACAACAAACTGAAAACACTCTGTAACATGTCACACTTACAACTCACAACACTTTATTTGTCTTCCAATCAGTTAGAAAACATAGAGTGTTCACACATTCCTCACACTGTGGTAACACTGTACCTTTATAACAACAAACTGAAAACACTCTGTAACATGACACTGTTCACACAGCTCAGAACACTTTATTTATATAACAACCAGCTGACTACAGTGAGTGCAGACCACTTTCCTCCAAGTCTGCAGACTATTTCCTTACGTAATAACTTATTTGACTGTGTGAACATGAAGCAGTCACTTAGTGTGTCAGTTAATTGTTATTGGTATGGGTAGTCACACACACAACTCACCACACACACATCACACTCACTTCTACACAGCATTACCACAGTTTGAAAAAGATTATTTATTCTGAATTTAAACACAAATTTCAAAAACAAACATACAATTGAATTCATTTACATGAAAATTTAACAAAATATACCAAAAAAGTCATGAAATGTATGTGTTTCAGATCATTTCTACATTACAACAAAAACCACAACAAAATGTTGTGACTAATAAACTTTCAACAGTAATTCTGTTTATATGTTTGAATCAGTTGTAGAAAAATTAAGCTCCATAAAAGTATTATTTAAGTAGAATAATTAAGACAAAAGATTTTCATAAAAATTTTGAATGAAAGAAACAATTGATGAAAATCACACTCACTTCTACACAGCTTTACCACAGTTTGAAGAGATTGTTTTTCTTTTCAAAATACAAAAAACTATACATTTACATTCATTACACTGAACTTTAAGAGAATAAAAAATATTCATTAAATGTAAGCATTTATTCTCACTGAACACAAGTGTTATAACTGTTTCAAGTTGATACAATGACCGTTTTTTTCTGTATGAAGTCTCCTTTAAGAGTATTAAGCTCTATAAAAGAACGACTACATATGAATGTTTGAAAAACTTCATTAATGTAAAGTCAATGTTAATTTAAAAGATTAAAAAGGTGAAGTAAATGTTTCTTAGAAATTTTCATTAAGTTGAAAATACATACAGAAATTAATCATTATGAATGTATAATTAGATTAGAATCTTTAAACAAGAAGATCCCAGAAATGTAACGAAAACTGTTGTTTGAAGGAATTGATTTATGCAAATCACACTCATTTCTAGACAGTTTTTTCTAAATTCATAAAAAATATGTAAAATTACATTTATTTACATAGAAATCTGCCTAAAATTGTCAAATGTACAAGTTTGAGATAATGCCTACGTTACAACTAAGTAAGTGTTACAATGTTACTTCAAGATTAAAAATAAAGAGTGAATGTAAAATATTTAATTTTTACTGAGTAAATGAAAAGTACACATTGTAGCATTGTACAGAAAACAATTACTTTGTTAAATACATTTCATACAAGTATTTGATAAAATCTTGACAATCATTAGTTTTATGCCTTGCTGTCTCCTTGTATACAGATTAAGCTGTATTAAAGTATAATTGGACAAGAACATTTCAAAAAAGATCCCTTTTATTTACATACAACATGTGTTGTCTCAAAATTTGAAATATTTAGTAAATCAAAATAACAGTTTGCTTGTACAAAGATTAAGCTTTGTAGAAGTATGATTAGATTAGAAAATCTAAAAGAAAAGATACTATTAATGTGAAGTACACGTTGTTTTAAAGGATTCAATTAATGTAAATTACAAATTGTTTTAAAGGACATCCTAAATATTACTGACATGTGGTTACAAAATGACCAGTAAATACAAAATACACATTTTTAAGTAAATACAAAATACACATTTAAACATTGTTGTCAATACTTTACTGTGTTTAAAAACAGCTCACAAAATAAAACTCTCAACAGGGATTCTTAGTCTTTGCTTATATATAGATTAATCTGTATAAAAGTACTGTTTAAAATGAAATATTTAAAGAAAAAGAACCCGATTTATGTACAGTAATTAGGAGTAACAACCAGGTTGGATAATAGAAAGGTCTGATAATAGAAATATACAATAAAAGAAAGTTAAAATGGAGTTGGGACAGTGGGTTTGAGGTTGGATAATTGAAAATTTGGATAATTGAGGGCTGAAATATAGTTGTCCTAATATATTACTGACATATTACTGCAAAGCAACTAGTAAATGTATGTAAGATATTTTTGAAATGACAAAATGTAAATTTCACGTATTTACATTATGATACAGTAGAATCTTTATCATTCGACCCTCTATTTTCCATATATTTAAGCAACCCACCCAAAACCCTCTCTCCCAACTTCATTAAAACCTGGTCCTTTGACTTTTATGTTATCTCTCAATTCTATTATCTGATCAAATTGTTACTCCCTCAAGAGGTTCAGATAATAGAGATTTTCCTGTATTTATTTTTAATGTATTTCATGAAATGCTTTTCTAAGGAAAAAAGTTTTTATATTGTTCTTAGAATGTTTACAGACTGATAAAAATATTTCACATTTGTGTTGTGACTTCAGTTGAATTGAGTACAAATAAACAAGAGTAGTCTGTAAATTGTAAACATATTTGTGGTGTTGGTGTTAATGTATACATATATCATAAGCTTATTATGTATACTGATATGTAGCCACTTATATACCCAGTCAAAATTCAAGATACTGGATTCATGTCCATTGCGACTCTGACATATATTTTGACATTGTGTGTGCGATAATGAGAACCCTATAACCCTTTCATTGTTTTCATTTAAACTTAGAACAGGCATGTATTTGGGTCAGGGGAAATATCCAATTTTAAGGTGACCTTAAAGTTGTAATAACAAAACAGTTATGGCCACCTAAAGGTCACTCAATGCAAAATATACCCAAGATATACCAAATGAAAGATGACATGTCTGGGGATATGTTAGAGTCGAGTCGGCGCAATATAGTTGCAAATGCTTACATGTGACTGCCTTGTAAAGCAAATCTTTAATTGTAGTTGTATCTCGTAACATCTTTGGAAACATGGACTTTTTAATTGACATCACAAGCCTATTTTTCTTTTGTATATAGCCAATAGTTAGAAATGCGTGTAAAATGCTGAATGTGCATCTGAGGTAGTGATTTCTTGTATTTACTGTTTACACTTTTAGTGTTGTAGTCTTATGTTAGTGTTTTATCATGTATCAACAGCAAATATTCTGCAATTTTAGGAAGCTGTAGTATACCTTTATCTGAATGTTACCTAAAGCTGGACAATCTGTAGTCATATACATAATATTTCAACTACATGCTACAGTGGTAACGTGTTGATGTCTTGTATTTAGTGTTTATGGTGTTGTGTTTATATTCTGCATGGACAGTTTATGTTGACATTTTGCAGAGTAAACAACTTTTGAATTCATTTATTTCAATATAATGAAGCTATGGTAACCTTAACTGTTGTTGAACTAAGTTGAGTTAATGCCACTTTTTTGTATATTTGGAGTTTTGTGTTATGTAAACTAAAACTGGTAACTAAAACTTAGCATGAATATAAGGT
Organism: Sabellastarte sp. h YS-2021; assembly: GCA_964017235.1. Classification (NCBI taxonomy): domain Eukaryota; kingdom Metazoa; phylum Annelida; class Polychaeta; order Sabellida; family Sabellidae; genus Sabellastarte; species Sabellastarte sp. h YS-2021. The sequence goes on along the minus strand of OZ024937.1, from coordinate 1,930,311 downwards.
AGCCTTAAAATGGAAAATAATATCAAAATTTTTATGTAAAAAGAGTGCTTTATTTTAATAAACGTAGCTTGTATCCTCACATAATGTTTATTTTTATTCTCTCAGCATACATATCTCTTATTTCACCTCTTATAGGCTTCAGTGTCATCACAATGCACTCTGTTAAGTCTGTGTGTGGATACTTTGATCCAGAAGATCCAGATAGTGATCCAGATCACTCCCAAAATCAAACGATTTCTTTCTTTTACCTTTTCAGACATATCCGGAAAATGTCATCAAAATCTGTGCATAAGTTTTTGAGTTATCTTGTTCACAAATACACAGACAAACCCAGGCGAAAACATAACCTCCTTAGTAGAGGTAACAACATAAACATAAGTTATACATTCTACCAAGATCTCTGTGGTTAATGAATGTTTTAACTACTTGACTCTCAGATATTTAGTTACAGGTTCAAATCCAGTTGATCTGATAAGACACTGAACTGATATGTTGAAAAGGACACTAAACCCTAATTTTAAAGCAATAAAAGAGAGAAGAAAATTACAACCACTAGCAGATACACAATCTTCTCTATGGCTTGTACCCAGCTAGCCTCCTTTCTCAGTCCAGCCGATATGTATTATGAAGATTAGGGTTTTATGTTCTCTTCAACAGTCTATCATCAGTTCAAACAATCTATCCTAACTATTACATATTTTACCCTTAACATTCTCGGCTATATCCTGTCATGCCAGAGATTGTTCTATGACAATACACTGTTGTATTCTGACACTGCTCTCCTGTGTGATAAGACTTGTGATGCACTGCAACATTCTGACACTTTAGTCACACTGCTGCTCACATGAGATGAGGAGACACATTATTATATTCTGACATTTATCTGTGACACTCCTGTAACACTACGGTATTCTGACACCTCTGACACAGAGCATTATTCTGCCACTTCTGAGACACTACGACACATTCCGACATTTTTGACACACTTGGATTTTGGCTGTATAGTGATTTTTTGACACATTGATATATTCTGACTCTTCTAACACACTGGAACACTTTCAGTCTCACACTTCTGACACTGCTGCATTGACACTTCTGACAAAACTGCAATATTGTGTCTCTGAGAAATTACAATATTGTGACACCTCTGACACACTGCCATGTTTGGATACTTCTGGTATACTACAGTATCCTGACACTTCTTACACACTGCAATGTAAAAACATATTATGACACATCATTTCAGTACTTAATATATTTTGTCACACCAAGTGGAAAGTTAAAACTGTTAGCATAAATACAATAGCCCCTTGGACCTAAACCCAGGTCACCTGTCCACAGCCAGCTGGTATATTTAAAGAATAAATGGTTTGGGGCTGTACAGATATATATTGCCTGCACATAATTTCTCAGTTATTGACAAGACAAGATATTTAGAAATCAGGTATTCAAGAACATTTGAAAATGATACAAGTAAATACATTTCTCAGTGGTCCAATGATATTAAATTTAGAATTTGATCACCTGGCTGTCTTGGTTCGAATCCATTTCATAATTACAGTCCATACTAAAATACATTAGTACTTTTTCAATACACAGTATGACACAGTGGTAGGATACTTGCTCTGTAACAGTAAGTTTTTGACTTCAAATCAATGTCCTGACATAAAGGAAAACAATCAGTACTCTGAAAAGATTTACCTTCAATATCATAACTCTGTGTTGAGATATTGGACTTGTAGTGCTGAGATGGTGGGTTCAAATACTTTGCTGACTCTAAGTTTTTCAGGCTGTACTCAGAAACCTAATACTTTTAAACTACATGAAATGACACACTGCTAACATATAGATTCTACCACAGAGGTGTTGGGCTCAAATCCTTGTGATGGCCCTCAATTAGTTTATACACTAACATATAACATATACTACACAACACAATAGGTAGATACCAGTCTTACAGTCCTCACCTGTTGGGTTCAAATTCTTGCGCTGACCTTAAGTTAGACGGGATGTTCTCTTGTATATGAAATCTATTTATGTTGTAAAGTTTGACCAATTCCCATACAATCACTACTTTTAAGCAGCAATAGACTTGGTCAGTACTTGGATGGATGACAAGCACATTTCTGGGTAAATATATACAGATACTGTGACTCAGAAGATCACTCAAATGGCAGTAACATCACTGAACACTGGCAACAAGATACTCAACACATGCCCAATAAATCAATCAAAACAAATACCTACACAACATGAAACAGTGGCAAGATACTAGCCCTGTATTCCTGAAATGGTGGGCTCAAATATTTTTGATACTGATGTGTTTTGCAGTAGATATTAAAAGACCTAATCTTTTCAAGAACATGACATGTTGTTGGGTTCAAATCCTTTTGCTAACCATAATTTAGACATTCTGTACTGGGAAAAGAAATAACTAAGATATTAACTTTGTAGAACTGAGGTGGTGGATTCAAATCCTTAGTTGTTAGTACCTTCAACAAGACACAGCTGAATTAAAAGTAGACAGTCTTAATACATAATATATTCAATTGCATAGCATAACATAGTTGTAACATACTAGTTTTGTAACCCTGATGTTGTAGGTTCAAATCAGTATGCTGACATCAAGATAGACTGTACTGAAATATATAATCTCTTCAACAACATGAGATTACAAACAAATCAAGGTCACACTAGGACAGTGCACACCTACATCACCATCCAACATTCTCATCACATTTGCCCTTCGTGTACATCACCTTTTATTGCGCTACAATAGCTTACCATGTGGGACTGAATGCTTTACTGTTTGCCGCGAGGAACTACGACCAACGTCTAAGAAAAAAAGACATTTATTCTTGGCCGTAGCCTCAGGTTGTCGTCACGTGATCTGCCCCTTTGTAAGCACTTTTCTTGTTGTTCGCCGCCATTTTACAGTCTTTGGGAAGTATTTACTACCATTATCTAGCTATATCTCAGTGCAGTTTTATTGTTATACGTCCCTTTTTATATATTTCATTTATTATTGTATAAAGCACATTCTGGCCAATTTTCAGCACTTCCGCTTTTGTAATTTGTCCTTATTTTGAGTTTTGTGAGCTCGCCTCAACTGGCTTTCTTCTGCAAGTATTTTAGTCGAGGATTTACTCACGTTCTTTTTATTGCACTAAAACATGTCTTCTCACCAGTCTAACAAAGACAAACTTCGTGCAGCAAAATGTAACCATTTCTGCCACCCATTTGATCATCACAACTACTGCCCTACCTGCAGAGAGGCAGGTAAAGGCGACGATCCGTGTGTCACTTTATTGTCTCCCTGTACCATTTGCTCGTCCTTCACTGAAGAACAACTAGCAAAAATCACCCACAGGAAATGCTACTCTAAAAAATCTGATAAAAATAAAGCAGAAGACATAGATTCTGAACTATTGGGTGACAATTCTTCGGAATCTTATGGAGGCTCGCAAGCAGAGTTAGAATTTGCTGCAAATCGTCTCTTCACATCCCCGCCTCGTCCTCAACCTCTTTCATTCAAGGCGCAATCACTACGAACTCCAGCTCGTATTATCCCGCCTACACCAGGTACGGCTTTACAACAAAAAGTACAAGCTAATCTCGAGAAATCTTTATCTTGTTGCTTTGACATAAAAATGAATCAGAAAATGGGGGCTTTTCAGGCCAGTATGTTGGAGGTGTTCAATAATCTTTGTGAAGATTTTCAGAAATCTTTACAAAAGCAAGGAGAGGTGGATCAGACCTCTTCTTCTGCTTCTAAAATGAACGCACCCTCCAAAGATCTAGCCAAACCCTCGCAGTCCAGTAGTGCTCTCGAGTCTATGGAGGTTGAATATGGCCCAGAGCTTCCGCCTCGCCTCGACTCGTATTCCAGTCACCTCAAAGACGACTCGAGTCAAGTCCGTAGTTCTGGCGAGGAGCCCTCGAAGGTTGCCTCGACCAAACCTAAAAAATCTACACACTCTTCTAGGTATCATGTTGTGGATCCGAGATCCTTCCTCCATGTTGCCTCTCAATTCAGTCATCAAGGATGCCTTTAATAAGTTTGATCAGGACTTCCATGCAGCAAAATTACCTGAGGGTAAGTACATCAAAGCACCTCCCTCCACTGCCAAGAGGTACAAGGTAGGCCAGCCTTGCTTTGTGGACAAAATACAAGAGCTGAACACAGACTTTGCCAAGATTTGTATTTCTCCTAAACCATCAGGGGCTCCTGTAGGCAAGGTCCCTATGCCAATTCTAAAAGAATTGGAACATCAGGCAAGACAGAATATTTCTACTCTCAATTTCGCTACTACTTTTGCCAAGACTTCTTCCTCCTGTAATGCCACCCTGGAGAGGTGTCAGCATAGCTTGAAAGCGACCGACAAAAAGGTCAAGTCTCAGATCAGGAAAGGTGCCGACCCTGAAAAAGCAGCGAAACGTGGACATGAGGAAGCCTGTGAAAATTTGGAATTGTGGAACAAGACCGTCCTAATCCAACACAGGGCCTTAACTTGCCTTAGTAAATCCCTGGCCCATATTCTCCAGAGAGAATTGTACTCAATGGGCAATCTTGTCTTGCTTAGGTGCGAAGCCGAAATGACTCTGTTACAACCCCACTTAGGAGAAACCAGGCGCCTTCCTTGTTTAAATCACAGTTGCTAAAGGAAGGCGAGGACTTACTTCTTAAAAAAACGGCACCTCAAAAGATTCTCAGGGTTTCGGACCCTACCAGAATAAGCCCTTTCGTGGTCCCCATAAGAAAAGAGGCTCCTACAGGAAACGCCCCCATGGGGGCAATTCCTCACAAAGCAGTAACCAAACGTTTTCTTCCAACAGGGGAAAACAAAACTTCAGAGGCTCCAGGGGTCGTTTTCGACCCCACAACAGGGGAATAGGGTGTGGAAACCCCCCTTCCCAATGACTCCTTCAAAGCCTCAAACAGTCCACCAGTAGGAGGTCGCCTCCGTTCTTTCAGCAGAGACTGGCAAGCAAACAATTGTTCATCCAACGTGTTAAACATTATCACCAATGGCTACGTTCTGCCATTCCTTTCAAAACCAAACTTGGTCAGATTTCCTCTGATAATATGAGAATACAAGGCCCTTCCAAAAGACCAAGCCTTAGCCAATTGCTTCCAGTCTCTGCTGTCAAAGAACGCTATCGAAAGGGTAGAAAATGTAAAATCTCTCGGGTTTTACAGTCGCCTGTTTCTAGTACCCAAGCCTCACCAAAGGTGGAGGCCAGTAATAGACCTAAGCAGACTCAACACCTTTCTACACATAGAGAAGTTCAAGATGGAAACTCCAGAGTCCATCAGGACCTCCCTGATTCCAGGGGAATGGGTAGCGTTGATAGACCTATCGGACGCTTACCTTCACATCCCCATCCATCCTCACTCAAGAAAATACCTAAGATTTTGCCACAGGTCACAGGTGTTCCAGTTCACCTCCCTACCTTTCGGACTAGCCACAGCCCCCCAGGTCTTTACCATGATCGTAAAGGAGGTGAGGTGCTCATGGCCCTCTCCAAAGGGCTCAGACTCCACCAATACCTGGACGACTGACTGATCAGGTCTCAATCCCAGGAGGAAGCCCTAGTGAACACTCAGGCAGTGGTAGATCTAACCCAGTCCTTGGGATGGATCATCAATCAACAAAAATCAGAACTGAATCCCACTCAGGTGTTTTCGTTTGCGTGTTACGAGTACCACCTAGATTCAGCCCTTGTAAAGCCCACTCAAGAGAGATGGCTCAAACTTCAGGATTTTATCCTACAACTCAAGTCAAAACATGTTTTGACTGCAAGATGTTTTATGTCTCTAATTGGGTTGCTAGCCTCAATGGAGAAAATGGTCCCGGAGGGACAACTGCACATGAGGCCCTTTCAGTTTCACCTCAAGGAGCACTGAAAATTTCCTCAACCACTGGACAGCCTCCTTCCTTGGACAGAAGCCATCTCTGCACACCTAGACTGGTGGCAGAACCCTGCAAACATGATGAAAGGCTCAGACCTTCATTCCAAAGACCACAGTATCCAACTCTTTACAGACGCCTCAAACGAAGTTTGGGGCGCTCACTTAGAACAAAGTTCTACCCAAGGTCTGTAGTCTCCCCAGGAAAAAGGCCTTCACATAAACGTCCTAGAATTGAAAGCTGTCTTTCTGGCCCTGAGACACTTCAAAGACCAGTGCCAGGACCAAACAGTGCTAGTTGCAACGGACAACTCAACTATGGTTGTTTACATAAACAAATAAGGGGGAACACACTCAGCGGAGATGTGTGCACTCCTGTGGAGAATCATGACCTGGTGTCATCATTCTCACATCACATTGAAAACCAGGCACATTCCAGAGTGCCTGAATGTGATGGCCAACCTACTTTCCAGGTCGAATCAAGTACAGTCGACCGAATGGTCACTACATCCACAGGTGTTCAAACAGATCTCCCAAAAGTGGTTCACTCCCCACGTGGACCTATTTGCCACTCATCTGAACCACAAGCTTCCACTGTACGTTTCTCCTATCCCAGACCCGAAGGCCTGGGACATAGATGCTCTAAACATAGATTGGACGGGTCTCACTGCCTATGCTTACTCTCCAACGGCTCTCCTTCACAGGGTGATCCAAAAAATCAGACAATGCAATTGTCTGATCATACTAATAGCCCCAGGCTGGCCAGGGATGCTCTGGTTTTGGGACCTAGTGCAGCTCTCAACAGAGATCCCACTACAACTCCCCTTGTCGACAACACTCCTCAAACAGTCCCACAACTACGTGTTCCACAGGAACCCACAGCACGTCAACCTCCACGCCTGGTGTCTAGGAGTGGACAGCTCCAAGAACAAGGCTTCTCTGTGGAAGTGGCAGAGAGAATTGCTGCACCTCAGTGGTCCTCAACAAGGACCATCTACAAATCAAAGTGGGCCCTATTTAAAAAATGGTGCAGAGAAAATTCGGTGGATTTCTCCACTCCATCTGTGAAACAAATCACAGATTTCTTCATGTATCTGTACCAAGACTTAAACAGGCGCCCCTCCACCATTGGTGGTTACACGACTGCCATTGTTGACACCTTGGGCCCATCGGGCCAACATATTGCTCATAATGAGGACCTTCATAGGTTGCTCTCCAGTTTCCACAGGGATCGCCCCAAAAGTTCCAGAAATCTCCCCAAGTGGAACCTTTCGGTTGTTCTCAATGAGCTCACAAAAGCACCCTTTGAGCCTATGAAAGACACAGACCCCAAACATCTCATTTTCATAACTGTTTTCTTGCTAGCTTTGGCCTCCTCATGCCTGGGTCGCTAACAAAGTATCTAATCTAGGCCAATGGGAAAAGGTCGCCTTGTTCCCTTCTTCTGACTTCATAGCCAAAAACCAACTAGCAAGAGAAGGTTCTCAAAGTGTGTCTCCGGTGACTATTCCTGCTTTGACTACCATTGTGGATAGACAATTCAAAGAAGACAGGACCCTGTGTCCTGTGTGGGCCCTGAGGTACTATCTGGACCGAACCAAGGACGTAAGAGGTTCCTGGTCCCTCCTTTTCATCTCCTTCAAGAAAGGACATACCTCAGACATCAGACCCGCTACTCTCTCTTCTTGGTTGAAACAAACCATCCTACTTTGTTATAAACAAGCAGACCAGCAAGCCTTGGATTTAGTCCAAGTCAAGGTACAGGACATACGGGCCTTCACAGCCTCTAAGGCGTTTTACGGTGGGGTATCGGTTTACCAGATCATGCAAGCCTGTCAGTGGAAAGCTCACAACACTTTTACCAATTTTTATCTAAAAGATCTTACTTGGTCGGACAATGACAACAATCTGTATCTGGGACCAGTAGTAGTGGCTCAACAGGTCCTAGACCCTTCTCCTCAGTCCAGTCTTCCTTGAAAAGAAAAGAAGGGGGGGCACATCCGCTACAACCAAGTCTTCAGGAGTCTAAGCCCAGGGTCTAGGTATACGTCTACGTCATCAGGGTGTATACGGTAAGGTCTATCTAATCTTTAAATCATTATAATTGTACATTATTAAGGACCTGAAGGTTGTCATTTTACTCAGTTCCCGAGCCTTAAGCTCAGGTTCTTCCGTGATCGTCCTTGGGACTGTCCCCGTGTGTGTATCTAGAGTACACATCTTCTTCTCATCAAACACCCTGACAGCCTTTTTAACACTGTCATTCATTCAGGTTTTTGGCTTCTACAGGCCCGGTCTTTGGGATTGGGGCCCTGTAGATGGGACTTAGACTGGTACTTTCGATCTTTCATTCTACTATTATTATCAAAATTCTAAGAAAAAACAGACTTATCTGCCAGTCTCAGCTGTAATCCCTCCTCCGCACGGTTGCATTCAGCATTAAGTCCCACATGGTAAGCTCTTGTAACGCAATAAAATTGAAAATTTTAATTACTGAAATGTAGCTTTTATAAGCTACAAGCTTACCATGTGGGACTGAGGAGAGTCCCACCCTGCCTCCCCGCTGTATTACAGCTGAGGGGTATGGCTTTAAATCTCAACGAGAAAAGTGCTTACAAAGGGGCAGATCACGTGACGACAACCTGAGGCTACGGCCAAGAATAAATGTCTTTTTTTCTTAGACGTTGGTCGTAGTTCCTCGCGGCAATCAGTAAAGCATTCAGTCCTACATGGTAAGCTTGTAGCTTATAAAAGCTACATTTAAGTAATTAAAATTTTCAAATTTATGAGATTTAGTTCAGTTAATCAATTTGTGACTGCTGTCTACCAATTTTGGGCCCCAAACTGGTAAAAACCATACACAATGCAATTTTTACTCACAATTATGTTCTGTTTAATTCTGTCATTTCTAGCATTTCTTTGTTCTTTTGCCCCTGATGCCCTGCTGTATTCTGACACCTTGGACAGCCTACTGTAGTCTGATACCTGTAAACCAGTGTAACAACACAAACTGAATAAACCATACAGTAAATCTGCAGCCCACTGTGATCACTTTGTAAAATGTAGTGTAATTGAGTGTGTGCAAAATCACAATATTACAGCATAACAGGCATTTGAAAAGACTGGGCATTTTGTGATAAAATATGTCAAAAAGTTGCATTTTTGTCGATGGACATTTTAAATGTACACTTAAAAATTTTACAAATAATCACAAAGAGCCAATAACAGAGAATCCACAAACTCTTGGTCTTTTAACATTAACACATGTTGTATAACTTCCTTGGTGAGCTTAGAAACCCAAAGGAATAACTTGTGGTTGATGGCAGACAAGGTCAAAGTAAAATGTTTATGGCCCATTCAACAACCACAGTCAACATAGTTACTTTTTCAGAATCCCGGTATTGGAACAGTTTTACATTGATGGCCTACATATATACATTTTTTGATACCAGCCCATAACTAAAAACACAAATCAGAATGCACAGAATACATGCTGAGCTGACCAACATCCTGAATGCAGCCATAATCTGAAAATACAGAGGCACTAGTACACCAAATATTTTTCAACACTGTGAGATATAGAAGTATTGAAACTGTACACAGTTCAGTATACTTCTAGAGCAATGTTAGTTAAATAAAGGTCTAAATAATGTAGAGAAAATAATGTCTAAGAGAAAGAAAATGTATGTAAAGATGAACTATTAAAACAATACAATTCAGTAGTGATAGCAGCTGATGACAGCGTTAATCAGTAAACTAAAAATTCAAGAGCCCAGAAAAGATTTTCAAACTCATGGTCAATACAACAGGGCCAAAGGTCAAATCAAGATGACGCCATGATTGTATACACTTGCAACCCCCAACCAGTTTCTCTACCAAGTATTATCTTCTCATACCTTATGGTTTCCGAGATATAGCCTGGACAAGATTTTTAAACTCAAGGTCACTATGACAAGGTCAAATGTTAAATCAAGCTCACACCATGAAGTTGCACACATACAACCCATAACTAATGTCCCTATAAAGTCTCAACTTCTTACACCTCACGATTTCTAAGATATAACTTGGAGAATATTTTATAGGCCAAGGTCACTATGGCAAGGTCAAATGTCAAATCAAGGTCACACCATGATGATGCAGACCCAAAACCTCCAAGCAATGTCCTTACTAAATATCATCTTCCTTCACCTTACCATTTCTGAGATATAAACCAGACAAGATTTTATATGTCAAGGTCATATGGCAATGTCAAAGGTCAAATGAAGGTCACACTATCACGTTGCACATGTACAACCTCCAGCCAATGTCCCTACCAAGTATCAATTTCCTACACCTTACAGTTTCCGAGATATAGCCTGGACAGGACTTTATACATCAAGGTCACAATTGCAAAGCCAAAGGTCAAATCAAGATCACACCAGTGTCCCTACTAAGTATCAACTTACTACAAAGAAAGCTTTTTGAGATATAGCTTGGAAAATATTTTATAGTTTACGGTCACTACGGCAAGGTCAAAAATCAAATCAAGGTCACATTATGATGTTGCACACCTACACCTCCTAAATAATACCAAGTATCAACTTCCTACACCATACAGTTTTTGAGACATAGCCCGGATAACATTTTTAAACTCAAGGTCACTATGTAAGGGTCGAAGGTCAAATCAAGGGCACATTATAATGTTACATACCTATGTCCCCAACCAATATCCCTGCCAAGTATCATCTTAATACACCTTACGGTTTCTGAGATATAGTCCGGACAAACTTTTTCCCATCCCCAAAAGCCCGATTGCTTGCATGTGTTTATATATATGCAAAACTGTAGGAAACAGTGAATTAGCTGTGTTACTATCTTATTTATACTTTTACATGGATTGGTGATTTACAGTTTTTCTTCAAAAGAATGATGTCTGGCATCACTGAAGACAAAATTGAATACCAAGAACCTGAAATATGTCAACTGAATACAGACAGAATAATTGATACAAGATATTACTAAAGCAAAAAAATGAGTTACACTTATGAAATATGGGCTAACACTGCAAAATTCATCACATTAAGTTTCTATTTGATGTCTTTCATTCATTGCAGAGTAAGAAATATTGTATTCAGAATTTTTATTTCAAGTACCATTTTAATGATCTCCAGAAAGCTGGCATCCCATTCACATAACAGCATCAGGAAATACATCCCCTTCTTATCTTGCATGCAGGATTTATATCAGGTATGATTGAATGACATCATCAGGCATATAGGCATATCATTGTCATGTCATCACCATCACTTGACTCATGTTCATCACACAGCACTGACTTATGCCCAAAGATTCCGAGATAGAGTCAATTCACCTGACATGAACAGTGAAATATAAACATGAAATATAAAAATAAACAGTTCTGAGACATTTTTGCCACAAACAAAGCGCAATATGAACCCCACCTTTTGTGTTTTTGTCAAAGTTAACCGTGCCAAATATTTCTTTGCTAGATGTCAGGGACAAATGCTTCTATATGTCTACAAAATGGGTGTTCACTGGTATTTCCAGGTTGCCATAAAAATACCCGATAATATATTGTCAAAAGATAACACTTGGAACAGTGTTTACAAATTATTAATTTACTGTTTGTCATTTGTTAATTTGTTTGAAAAAGAATATAAGCTTAACTTGCTAATATAATATAAATTTAAACATTATCTAAAACATGCACATTTACTGGTAGAAAGCCACTGATATAATTATTATTTAACCAATAGTCACATAATTCCAAAGCTTGCTGGTGTGTGTCCCTGGCTCTGTAGTAATGTTTAGACAGTAAGGTTCATCACCTGCCATCAAAATACTGAAGGACAAACAATATTTAATTTTAAATAAATAGAATAACTGCTTTGTCAGTAAGGTGTATATTTGTAACTTTTTACTCAAACTTCAATGTAGAGCAGTATAATACATATTTATAATGTTATATTATAACTTATTAAAAGCATTACAAAACAAATAAATAGACCATGAAGGTGAAACAGTTAAATAATCAATTATGTACTGCCTTGCCAAGCTGTTGCCAATTATTGCCGGGTAGTCAGTACCAACTATCACCACCAATAAATAAAACGTTGATATTTCAGTAATGGTCGAATATTGAAAGCTATTTGTTCTGTATTTGTTATGTTCACTTAGGAAACAGTTTTACCTTATTTGCATGACTTGGGATGTATTTTTTGTCAAGTTATGTCCATTTAAAATCTACAGGGGGACAGCGATTCGCAGGGGACAGCGATTCGCCAATTTCTATTGTACCTCATTTAAAACTAACATATATGTTGATACTGAATGAGCCTTATAGCATAGAAAAGTGTGCAACATGTCTTGATACTTTTCTAAGATTTTAGAACTGACAGTATGCAGGATTAGAAAGATAAATAAAAAAGTTTATACATTGGTAAAAAAATATGTCTAACAAACTGCATCTGACTGAGGCAAAAAGATGTACGTTCTCTAAACTGTGTCTGGGGTCAATATAAATACTATTTATAATGTCATCATATGCTAGAATGCAATGAGAAGAATTGTTCTTTTGCTTTTATTATTCAATACAAATTGTTTAACAGTCTTTGTAACTTTTTAGGATCAGTATAAAAATAATTGGCGAAATGCTGTCCACTTTGGAGAGCCCTAATTTTATTGCCATAGGACAAGTTCTATAGGTGTATTTGTACTTATCACAAAATATATTTTATGATGCTACTATCACTTTACAGTTTGATGAACCTCTTTTCATTCTGATAACTTTTATAAAACCAAACTGCATATTTGTTCTCAAGAAACTGCATTTTGGTGTTTTTATGGGCGAATCGCTGTCCCCCCTGTATCTGATAATAATTGGTACCCGGCGATAATGGGTAGCAAGACACAGTGTATACGATGCATAGATTATAAATACCTTGACTGTTCATCTATTTGAAAATAAACTATCCTGTAGTGCACTATATAAACAATTTGGACAATATTATATTATTTATTAATATATTAAAGTCCTGTGCACATTGTTGAAATGTACACCCATTTGTTTACCAACTATCCTGTTAAACTTTATTGAGTGGCAGGTTTATTTTCTATTCCTAAAAAGTCCAAAGTTCACTCTCTGATTCCACAATGTGGCAATAATTTAATATTAAACAGGCATTACTTCACGGTATCCTTGTTTCTCCGTGTATCGACGGTCGTAATGTGAATCCCTTGTTTATTTAAATTTTCGTTCGGAAGGCAGTCCCTAACATAATAAACATAAAATAAACTACCTACCTTGTGAAATAGTTGCATATTTTCTCATAAATTGTTGTTATTTACTGTAATCCATGTGCTGGAAAAGAAGTACCAAAACAGGAATGCCAGAAAAAGGTTCTTATTGTATCGACGGTTCACTTCCTGCAGTAATGCAGTGAATATATGCCCCCATTAAGGTTATTAGGTAAAAAAATTGAGAGAAACAAAACTAATATATATCTTTTTTATTTTAGTATTTCTTTTGCATCTATTTATATTGAGGTGACACTTGAAATATATGTATATATATTTCTTGAAATATATCTTAACACTTTATATGAAGCACAAAAAAAAAGAGTAAAAGTGTCCATACAAGTTCATTCAGCTTTAAAATAAAAGTAATTTACAACAGTCATTTCAGAACAAAAGTATGTGTATAATGTAAATATCCCAATATCAGGGGGAAGGAAATGAAATTAATACAACTGGAAAAAGGTTTTTGCTAACAAAAACAAAGTGTCCCACAAGTATATATGCAAAAAAAAAGGAAATTAAAAAGCTGTATATAAACCTGGATCTGTGCAGTAAATTACCACAGACACAAAGGAAACAGACAACAAATGAATGTTATTGGGTGTGGCAGTGCTGCAATAAAGTAATTGATGTTTGAAACTTTTCTGGCCTTTATTTTAAGATGTCACTTAAATATTATATTTTGCTCAGGATATATCTATACACTTTCTGTCAAGCATGAAAATGTTAAAGTCTCAATTTCACATTTGATTTATGTTTAAAGTAAAACTCACTTACAACAGTCAATTCATAATAAAGGTAAAAACTGTAATGTGGATATCCCAATATCGTAGATGAAGAAATAAAAGTAATACAACTAGTAAAAGGTTTTTGCTAACAAAAACGAAGCATTAAAAAAGTATACATGCAAACAAGAAACTTAAGAGTTGGTATTTTGTATGAACATGGATCTGTTCTGTACATCACAATGAAAGTTAGCTATGACTCATTTTGGTTTGTACAACAAGGACACAAAAATGTGGTGCCCCTTCTAATGACAAGTACTTTGCAGCAATATTTTAAGTGTACCCAGTGGCTACATCTGTCGCACTGGGCCCATTTGACAAACTCGATGTAGGGTCTGTCCCTCATTTGCTGTGGGCTAAAGAGCCCACAGACACAACATACAGATGAATCATCATCAGACTCTAAATCATCAGAGTTCTCAGATGTTTGGGATACAAAAATGGCTGAGGTACCTGGTAATTGAGGGTCTTTCAATGGGGGTTTGAAGGGAACTTTGGCCTTTGAAGAGACTTTTGGACTTGATGGGGCACAGGCAGGTCGTTTCTTTGAGGGTTTCACATTGCTAGAATTTTTTCTTTGGGGTTCTTTCTGGCCTGAAATCAATTTTTTCATTGGAGGTTTGAAATGTGCCCTTACCTTCTCAGCAACTGACTTCTCTGTAACGGCTTCACCTGAAACAATATTATGAATTGTATTTCTTGGTTTTGGGGCATTTGCAGTTTCAACAATATTTGTTTTGATAGCATTTGTGGCATTAGGTAGAAACTCTTCAAAAGAGAGGGAGGGTTGAACATTTGCAGCAGTGGTTGTATCATTTTTTTTACCCCAAACTTTGTTTGGGCCAAGTTTTGTTGCATCAAATCTAGTTGCATCAAAAGGATAAATTCCTGCTTTCTGAAAACTTGATGTGAGATTTCTCTGGGATAATGCAGACACATAAGCATTTGAGGCAACTTTAGCAATGTTGTACTTGTTCAAAACTTGACCGACATTTTGTTTCATAAAGCAATCAACTTCAGTGGCAAATACCTTCTGAAAAGGGCCAAAACAACCCACATCAAGGGGCTGTAAGATGTGAGAGCTGTGGGCTGGCAGTACAAATAAAATTATCTTGTTATCTTCGGCCCATTGTATGATATCTGGATGTAGGTGGGTCTTATGGCCATCATACAGGATAAGCTTGTACTCATCAGCACTGCCTTGGGCATACCTAGAAAAATGAGTTGACAGATATTCCTGAAAAATAGAAGTATTGGACCACCCGGAATCACTGACTGATCCCGCACTGCCTACAGTAGTTTTGTTCAGGAACTCTGGATTCATTTTCTTCCCCGGGAATACAAAATATGGTGGCAGTTGGACACCGGCAGCATTGCCACACCCAATAACAGTAATACTAAATCTGTTCCCTATGACAGTTTGCGGTTTTAACTTAATACAGCTCACAACCTTTGGCACCCTGTGTTTGGAGCTGATGCCTTTTTCATCAATATTGTAAATGCGTTCTGGTGAATCTTTCAAGTCATACTTAACTAAAATCTCCTCTAAGTTCTCATAGTACTTATTTACAGTCTCTTCACTGACACATCTTGCCCTTGCAACTTCTAAGGTGCTAGGTTGCACCAACTTAAGCTCTGGCCATCTATTCATGAAGTTATAAAACCATGAATTGCCCAGTAACTTTGATTCTTTGCGAAGGCCTAAGGCACGCACATACTCAGAAGTCAAAGCTACAACTTGCTTCCGCTGATAGCCATAGCCAACAGCAGCCTGGGACTTTAAGTGATCAACAAGTTGCTTCTCCTGGGTCTGTGATAATAAAGGAGCAGCCCCAGCACCATGCATGGATATAGGAACTCTTCCGCTGACCCGATCTTTCAGAGTGGTAATGGGAACCCCATATAAGTTTGCTGCCCTCTGCACTGGTAGGTGTTCCTCCTTCACAGCAGCATAAGCTTTCAACATCTTAGATGGTGAGTAGTTACACCGTGCCTTAATGTGTTGGGGATTATGCTGAAAAAGGAGGACTTTTATTTAACCAGAAGTAGAAAGTGTGAACCCAGAATGGTTTTTTTTTAGCTCAAAAGGAAAAAAAAAACATTGAACAGTAACAATAACTTCAAATTAATTCTAACAATACTATCCACACAAAACAGCTTTGATGATACATTCCTTTAATGATGAAAAGATAAAAATAATAGGGTTAGGGCAAAATTTTGAGGATTTACGGTAACAGTTTTGGTGAAAAATCTTCGGCAGATAGCAGACGATAGAAATTAGGTTTTAAAAAAAATCAAATTTATTATATAAATGGTTACTTTTAGTGAGAGAAAAAATTAAAGATTATGCAGGCAATATTTATCTTATGTATTTTATTTCAAAAAGTGCTTACCTGTTTGTTTCTCATGCTTATTCAGTCCAAAATTCAAGGTAAACAAATGAACGTGCGTCTGTTTGTATACAAAATACGACAGCAGCCGGAAACTAGCGAAAAAGTCATGTGACCATTGTTTTTATTCAAACGTCGATACAAAAAGACCGTCGATACAAGAAGAAACAACGATAAGTATTGGGTACACACCATTGATGTCACGTGCCTCCAAATTGCACTGAATGTTTAATATGCATTAAAATAGTTTCTTGTAAAACATTTTTCACAGAATTTCATCATTTTTTTTTAATTCCCAAAGTCCAAAATTTACAAACTCTATGCGAAAATTGTTACAAGCCTTCAATTATTAAACAGTATTTAATTATAGTTCACAACATAATAATGACGTCACCCGCCTTTCTCTTGGTAGTCTTGTTATTGATCACAGAAAACAGACGTGATATTTACATATTTTAACACTATTTATTAGCTGAAAATATGGAGAATCAATAGACCGTAAACAGGCCATCAATACAGGATAAACTCTGTATCTCGTACATATTATGTGTCATTAGGTGCTCTATTTGTAAATAATTCAATTTTCCCAATGTACTAACTTTGTTCGTCTTTTCAGAACTATAAGGTTCTCATCTAACATCTCATCTCAACCATGACATCATTTATCTTTCAAACTGTGCTGAATGTTTAATATTTTTAAAAACCATATTGGTTATGTTGTGCAGCCACATACATTTGTCTGAAATTTTCACAATATTCAATATAAATACCTCATGATTTCTAAAATGACATTATCTGCTGTTTACTAATTAATGCCAATTTTTTCCGTTTAATATGATTAGAAAACCCCTGCATGATTCACAATACAATGAAATGTTCCTCAATTTTCAATTACTTGCAGAATCACCGATAAAGTTCAATTTCAAAAATTGAAACACCATATGAATGCTCATAATGTCATACCAAGGACACAACATTGTAAATGAACATGAACCCTTAACAATAGAACTGATGGCCAAGTGATTTGCAAAACTTATTAATTACTGAGTCAGTGAGACCTGTCTCATGATTTGTAAACACTATTCTGGCCAAGTGATTTGCAAAACTTATTAATTACTGAGTCAGTGAGACCTGTCTCATGATTTGTAAACACTATTCATGTACTGGTTGATTATATATTGTATAACTTAACCAGATTTCTTACAGTTAAGTACGAATGCCCTTTATCTGTAGATAAACTATAGTTCAAAGACTTGACAGAGTTCCACCATTGTAGCTTTACTGTGTGTCCCCAAAGTTCCACATACTTTCCAGTTTGTTTATTGTTGCTTTCTCTGCAATATTTCAACTATCAAGGTATTGTGTGGCCATATGTTCTGGGATTCCACTCACTTCTACAGTAAGGAATATATTACCCAACAATGCATGTGGATTAGTTATGTAGTTACAAAAACATAAATTTAACATTTGTATCCATTTTGTAAATAAGTTAACTCAAGGTCGCAAAGTAGACAACACAAAAGGATTACAGGTTCTGAAAGGACATTTAAAAGATTTATAAATAATAATAAAACAATAAATAATAAGAAAACAGTAGTAAAGCTTAAAATTGATAATTATTCTGTAATGTACGTTAATGTGAAAGCATGACATTTTGAAACAAGGGAAGCAACCCTATAGGACTGGAATGGTGTTCAGACTCACTATAAGCAGACTTGCAATCAGCATTGCCAGTCCTGTTTTGATGCTCCAGTTTCTGGGGGAAAAACGGATCAATAGTCGACCAATTAAAATGATAAAATTTATCTAGGAAATTCAACATAAAATTTGTATCTAATTATCACTTGGCCAGTAATACAACACTTACATTGTCCTTTTCATAATAATGATTTACAGGTTTCATTATATAAATATACAACTTATTCCCGATTCTGATTTTATGACAAAAATGCCACTCATAGAAAATTTTAATTAACTATTCTGCAACCTATTCAAAGAGACAGAACAAATGTACTTCTGTCAATATCTCACATGAACATGAAAACACTCTTGGTTTTCCTGGCTTTTATACTCCAAAATACCCAATTTTGAAAGTGAGGTATCAGGTATCCATGTGCATAATCTCCCAAGCTAGCGGATTCTAAGGCACACCATCCAAATCATATTGCATGAATCATAAGTTGTAACCCTTAACAGTGTCGTCTCCAGGGGAGGGGAAAAACTAATCAGGAAAAGACTTCTGAAACAGATAGCTTTTAAGTTGCGTTTTGAAACATGATATGGTTGGAGCAGTTTGAATTTCCAGTGGCAAATCATTCCAGAGTTTTGGAGCATCATATGAGAAGGACTTATTGAAATTAACTTTAGATTTATAAATTGAGGAACTATAAAAGGGGACTTTAAGGAATATCTTTCCTGGATTGCTACGTCTTGTCTTAACAGCAGATGTATATAAAGACAAATATGGGGCAAAGTATTTTGGCTTTCCAGTGGTAAGGAACTTGTATATGAGTAAAGGGGTTTTGAAAATGATTTGTTGTTTAACAGGAACCCAGTGAAGAGACTTTAAAATTAGAGTGACATGAGAAAATCTAGACACAGCAGAGACAAAGTGTGCCAAACAATTTTGGATATTTTGAAGCCTTGTGAAGGACAAACTACGAAACAGAGAATTGCAACAATCCAGCTGACTGCTGACCAATGTGTTTGACACATAATAAGAGAGAAACCATCATATACAATGCAAATCTCAAAGGTTGGCAAAGCAAGATTTAATAACAGAATTCACATGATTGGTGAAGCTGAATTTAGAATGAAACAGTACACCCAGATTCTGAACAGCATCCATGGGGAGAGGCAGTTTCCCAAAATCACAGGGAAGGAATCTTTGAGCCATTTATACTTATCATTAGGACCAAAGACTATAAACTCAGTTTTTCCAGGATTCAATTTAAGCTTATTTTCAAACATCCATATATGGATATCATCCAAGCAGGCCTTTAGCTGGTGAAATGAGTAAAACAACTTCCAGGAGATAGATGGATGAACAACTGGGAATCATCTGCATAAAAATGATATTTGTCATCCTTAAATATTGCAATTACCTAATTATGGTACAAAGTGTATAGGGAGAACAATAAAGGAACAAGAACATAGCCCTGAGGCACCCCAAAATTAAATTTG
This sequence comes from Sabellastarte sp. h YS-2021, assembly GCA_964017235.1. NCBI lineage: Eukaryota > Metazoa > Annelida > Polychaeta > Sabellida > Sabellidae > Sabellastarte > Sabellastarte sp. h YS-2021. The sequence goes on along the minus strand of OZ024937.1, from coordinate 1,910,746 downwards.
AAACATTCTGAAATAACTGAGCCAATTTTGACCGATTGAAAGCGATCCAGAAGACATGAAGTAAACCACCTGAGGATATTCGCAGTGAAGCCGAACCTTGGTGACAGACAGATGAGGAGTGTGTCATGGTCGATTGTGTCAAAGGAGGCTGACAGGTCAAGGAGGACTAAGGCTGTAGGTATCATCTTGGACAACGACAAGTGTATCTCATTCTGAATGAGTAATCTAATATCTCTAGATGAGTATTCATTGTATGATGATAAACAATTTAGTGGCTGCGTTATCAAAACCTATCCAATAGTCGTATTTTACAGGTCTTCCAACAAAACCTTCAATTTCCCAGTGTTATAAATTGGCTGATTTTTTTATGTTAATGTTGCTGTTGAATATCTTAATTTTAAAACATCTTATGACAAATTTCAAATTAACTTGAAAATAAATGAGCATTTTACACATAATAAAATATTTAGTGGTTGTTTAAGAAAATATGAAAGTAAGCATTTTATAGCTAATTTAACATAGACTTAGATATCTTGTTATATTCAATTGGGCGATTTTTTTCGATGGATGAAGCTGTTCAATATCTTAATTTAAAACTAAATGTTATGCAAATTTTAAGGTAAATTATTCACAAACAATAAATCTGCACATGATAGTAATCATTTGCTAATTGTCCTTTCAAAATCAAGCAACTATTAAGTATTTTGCAGTGAATAAAAGATAGTCAATAGATTTCCAAGTTTTACTTATTTGGACAATTTTTTTCATGAATGTTGGTGCTCAGTATCTTAAGTTTCGGACATCTTATGTGAAGTTTCCTGCTCAAAGGTGATGACCTCAAAAACCCAGAAATATTACGAAGGCCAAGATGAGAAGGAAGGTGGCGTCATAGGTACATCTGGTATTTGGCCTTAAGACCTACTGGATCCTATGTTATGTACACCAAGACAAGCAGGCAGCCAGGCTGTTTCCTAAAGCATGAAGAGGCAAGGCAGTAGTGATGCACTTACAGGGGCAGGAAGGCTGCCTAAAAGAAAAAAAAATATCAGACATCATCAAAATATTAGGGTTATACCAATGCCAATTTTTTAAAATCTTAACAGAAGTTTGACAGGTACTCTTAACATGCCACCTGGACAGTATGTTGGCATAAACATAAGCAACACTCTACGTGGTGTACTTTAATATTAATATTTTATAAAGCAGAATAAAGCCTCACAATCCTTACACAGACCTTAAATGGGTTAACTACCGACTTATTATCACACCAAACTATTAAGTTACTATTTCTCACTTTTTCAGCGACCAGCCTGACACATACAAATATATTGGATTCTTCAAAATGTACAATACTACAAGAATTTTTCATAATTTGTAATATTTCAAAAGCATAAACGTTATTACCAAACTTTATTTCAAAGCACCCATTCCCACAAAGGAAGGGTCAATATGACCTTTTGAAGGTGTATGGTTTATGCATTCCAACAGAACGTTTGAAGTGATTAATAAAAGAAATAAAACAGGAAACATTTTATAAAATCCCTGTTAAGCAGAATGTCCCCCAGGGGCGGATCCAGCTTTTATGTAAGGTTCACATCGAGTAAGGTGGGGGTTCACATTGAGTAAGGTGGGTGTTCACATCAGACATATTATAACTAAGGGGATCGGTGGGCATGCCCCCCTGGAAGCAAATTAATTTAAGGAGTGCATTTCCTGTAAATTTAACACCACTGTCAAGAAATAATTTTGTACTTTGGGTTGAACCCCTTTACATTATTTTTCAAGGGGGGTTCGAACCCCCTGAACCCCCCCCCTGGATTTGCTAGTGTCCCCTCTTACCAGACAATGTTACAAAAGTTCTAAAATTAGATTAGAAAAGATTCTTGCAGGATTAACACAAATGGCTATATAAAGATGTTTACCCAATAAATGTGTAGTATGACTTCTAGTCATTTAGATAATGCAAAGGTGTTGGATTTGTGACATTTTATCTGGGAGCATTGTTACCATGCCAGTTTTCTCATTAACTTTTATTCCTAAACAAATTAATTCAGAAGGACCTAATAGTTTCCGACTGTTGACTGGGAGACCCAATGTATGTAACAAATTGTTTAAAGAAAAACGTCATTTGCACTATGCATATGTGACGTCCCAATGCTGTTGACCAAATAATTCATAATAATTCATCACCCAGTGTTGTTTTGTGGCCATGAGAAATGTAATAACCTCAGTACAAAACTGACACCCTGATGCACCTTGTTTTATTCCAAATGGAACCGTATTACCAACGTACATGACATCATTCTACCACAGACCTAGGACTGGGCAGACACGGGGTCAATCCTATGGTTCCTATACACTCTTTGTAGGACTGTTGTATACAGCAATACAGTAGTGTCTAACTGTGTAATTTTTGGACCAAATTATCTAACGTACAGTACTTAAATTTACACTGCCACATATCAAAAGTATAATCTGTGATATGAGTTTCTCCTAGGGGCCAAGACAGGTGAACAACAACAACCAGTTCTCCCATCTAGCTTGGGGATTAAACATTAGGGGAGAAAAGTGCATTTTTGGAAAAGAGGGAAATTTATAAAAATTATCATAATATATTTCTTAAACTGTAAATATTCACACAGAATGTTAAATTATTTTTTTAAAAAACTCACACCAGTTAAATATATTGGAACCAGATGATACTGGAATCAGTGAATCCACATAGTTTGGGACCTTAGTTTTATAAAGTACTATGTGGGCCTGTTGAATCCAAATTATCATGTCCTTACCCTGTAACTGGGATATAGATGACTTCACCATGCTTTGTGGTTGTAAATCAGTAACCCAAGCTCCTGTCAAATTGCATAAGTATCTTAGTGTGCAAAAGTAAAAATATTGGCTAGACTTTTGTACTTACCTGTATTTTGAATAATGTGAACACATAATTGACTCTAAAATATATTTGCATGCCCAATATTTTCCTTAGTTTTTGATTGGCATGACTTGTACATATTGGAATCAGTCCTGGACATGTCATATAAACCCACAATCCCATGCAGTATTTGGTTAATATGGATGCCTGATGTAATACTACATGTAAATCTGCGGAGGTAACCTTCCAAGAAACATGATGTTCAACAAAATTAATATAATGACATCTCTGCACCAAGGTATGTACCTTCACAGATACACAATTAAAAGGGGCTATGCTCTCAGGGCTGAATTGTAATTAACACAAAATCTAAATTTATCACCCCAAAAGCAGATTGAGAATCATCCACATAACTATTTGCATATTTTCCCTGACGAATAGCAGATGCATGGGATACAATACTATAAATTTAATCCTGGACACTAATACTGACAATACTAATACACTTATACTGTGGTCATAAATTTATAAACAGTATTTTCTTGCTGCGTTAAATCAATCATGTATGTTTGGTGAGCATTTGTAACATAATTACCCATGTGCTGATAATAACATAGTCTTCTAATTCTTGTACGCCACAGAACAAGTGTTGTTTGAATTTTACTGTTTAAAACTGTTCTGTTATCACTTTATTTCATTACACTAAAACTTTTTTGTTAGATTTAAACACACATCAACGCTCCAGTGAGACATACACAAGTATTACTGCATTTTGTTATTACTGTTATTAGTAGTATTACTTTTATACAAAGGAGTTGAAATGACATTCTGATCAGCCAAAATACCTTCCTCTCATGAACTTAAACAATGACAAGATATTAAAAAAACACAGGTAATCTATCTTAAATGGTGATAAGAGCAAACCGGAGTCGCTGATTTTTTTAGGATAGATTTGATACTTTCCACCTGAAAGATACTGCAAAAGGTTAATACACATTTTTTGTGAGAAAATCGTATTTACAACAATCAATTTGCATTTCAACATAAATCCAGATTACCACACTTAAAAGAAGCAACTATAATATACTCATAATCCATTGTGAAGAATTTAATATTGAAGCACACATCACTGAGCATTGTGCAGTAGTTTGTGCGTTTTTTTGGGTGGTAGCACTTCAAACTTCAAATATATGACATCCTCTCTTAAAAGCACTACATTCATTCACAAAAGGCACAAATTCATGATATACTAAGTACTATCTATTAGACATTTCACACAATTTGAAAGGTTTACAACATCTTTTTGTTTGCATATTTTAAACAAAATATAGCCACGTTATTATATTGTACTCAAAACAAGGCAAATAAGTGATCTGCCCAAATAAGCATTCTGTGTTGACATTTTTAAAATGAAGGGGATAAACAAACTGCTACGCAGAAAAGAGTTGCTATCAAATGCAGGTTGAAACAGTGAACAGCATTACATCACAAATGACGTGTTATGGATATACCAGCCACACACAGCATGATCTGTGAATACTGAAATTAAGAAAGGTACACAAAGACAGCAGGTATGTTTCAAATATTTAGAAGTACAGTCAACAAAATATCTGGATCCCATCATTTGACCAGATCTACAGCAGTGACATTTGCCTTTTTATACAGTTTTCAGGTTTGGGCTTTAAAATTAAAAAAATGCATTAATTTATTTCTGATTGAGATTAGATCACAAAAAGCCACTTGAAATGGAAAATTTTACTGACAGTATTACATCTTACTCAAGTGACAATGGAAGCCTTCTTGCTTGTTCGTGGCTATCATACTCTAAATTGGGGCCTCTGAGAAAGATATCTCCTAAATTCGGTCCCTGCAAATTCTCTACACATTTATACAAAATAAATCCTAGCCTCTGGGAAATATCTAATTCTGGAACTAAGGGTAGAATGCTGTAGTTCTGGTCATGCGATGATATCCAGTTGTAAACTGCTTTTGATACAGTGATTTGGGTAAAATGCTTTGTATGTCAAGAACACATCATTTGCATTTAGATCGCATTGATTGATTATAGCTTGTACACTGCCACTTGGTGTAATTTTCACAATCCAAATAGCATATTACAGCATAAGGTTTGTAGTGTATTAGTGGAAAATATTTCACTTGGTCAATATTTTCATTCACATATTGTATTGCTTGTAAAATCAATCATACTTTCAGGACTGTTTCAGTAATTTGAGTTAGTTTAACTTTAAAACAAAGAGACAAAATAATATTAGTACTATCTATTCCATGCTCCACATTATGTCTGTAATCTGTGTTATGTTTTTTTTAATCTTAACTTATATTATTTTAATACATTATACTTAAATACTAGTCATAGACATAGAACTGTAAATATTTATGATTATTTACTAGTCACAGATATAAAATTGTATACATAAATTATTATTTACATATCGCTATATTGTATTTGTGCTCATAAAGAGCTTGTTGTGTTTTAATCTCTGACCTTGCCTAAGTGTACCAAAAACATCTCACATGTACATTTGGTTTGCTGACACTGTGCCACTATATGACTATCTATAATTTTACCTCCACAGATCTTGGCTATCGTCACTAATGCTGACTGCACCTTTTACAGTTCTCTTATGAGTACTGCAAGGAGTGCAGTTCCCTTTGGGGGAGTCTGTTCAACTTTTCATATTGGGCATTTGCATGGTTATCTTAAGCAATTTCCAGTCACTGTATCTGTTTTCTCCTCTCTGGTAGCCGAATTGTAAAGTTGGTGAAGCTGCCAGATTCGACATAAGACGTATGGGATGAGTCATCCGCCTGTGCTGACAGGGCAGTGCCTCTTATAGCATTGGTCTCATTATGCATACTTTAGCTATACACCCTGTGAGTTGAGTATGGGTCCTAGGTTGTACAGTTCTTTGTACATGTGCATATACACAAGTTTTATCATATTTCTCTTTATGCTCTAAATTTCCAATCAACTTCCAATCAAATATTTTTCTTCTGCCTTCTCTGGTAGCCGATTATAAAGTTTGTGAGGCTGCCAGAATGTGTGAAAGCCCCCTTATAGTAGGGGCAGTCTGTGTCCGATTATAACGGCTCTTTGGATTGATGGTTTTCTCACCTCCCATTTCAACACACTCTATTCAGCTCACCTTATAAATTTGACCTTTCCAGCTCCCATCTTGACCTTGGTCTACAAGGCCATATGGCTTAACATCCAGGGTCACTGGTGGTTCATCCCCTCAGCTGCTTAGTGTCAGGCATTTCTATTACCATGCAGCTTTATGTAACTAATTTGTAATTTTAGGCTTGGGAGTTTTCTTTGACTATGGTTTGTTTTCACCAATGACCTTGATTTATGCGAATGTAATTATTGTCTTACAGGATTTTACCAGAATTAAAATTATACATTAATCCCAATATGTAGTGTTATTTCGTGCCTTCCCCACAGGGGAATAAATGGGTGTGTTTTTTCCTTTTTGGCATGCAGGAAAAAAATGATCTTGCTTAAGGCTAAAATATCTGCTAGTCAGTAACATGCAAACATGGTAAAGTGAAAACTACTCTTCATTAGACCCACCTAACACATATTTCACACAGTTCTGTACTTTCATCTCAAACTACACATAAGTTGAAAGTATTTGTTTGTCCTTTAAGTTTAATAAGGGCTCTTTCCGGAAGCATATTACCTTGCTAACAATTACTCCCAGACATAATTTAAATGGACATTACCTGACCAAAACTATATCCCCATATCTAGCCAATAAAGTAAAGTGTATGTTTGCATGTTACTGCACAGTGATACTGTTTTGCACTGGCTGAGTTTCCATCAAATATGCATTTACATGTTTATATATGTAACCATTTATATATTTCTTGGTTACAGATAACTGCAAATTGTCGGTACTACCCTCAAAATCTCTTTGACCTGGGAGGTCTGTGTACAGAGAATGCTAGATTTTGCTTTAATTCAATTAAAATTGTCGAAAATTTAAGTCCTACGATATAAATCCTATTAAATTTCTGTCTTGAAAAAATTATAGGTTATATCTACAAGAATAAACAAGCCCAAATGGCTGCTGACGTATTTGCACAAGTACTGTGTGCCAGTGAAATCTTATCTAAGCTCTTACATTTGCTGTTGTTGGAAAACTTTGATACACACAAAATATGTATATTCTCAGCAGTGTTGCCACTTTTATATGTATGACAAATGTGAGGCACTTATCATGTAGATGTTAGGATGTTTACTTTAACATCACATTTGACTGAGGAATCAGTTATTTTGAATGTTCCCGGAGCTTAAATTACTGCCTTAAATGGCCTTTCAGTGTAGTAGTAACAGGGGTTAGGTTTGTTACAACATGCAGTAGCAATTTGAGAAATATTTAGACTTGTTCCATGTCTTTGTAATTGTTTCCATAAGTTACCTGAACAGTTAAATTTAAATTTGAAACTTACAGGAGTTCATAATAACACAGCCATTCGGGAGTAACGGGATAGTCTCTTAAATGGTCAGGGCTGTCTGTTTCTCCATATGTCATACAGTACCCATATATCACACAAAAGCCAAAAGACTTTGTGAAGTTCTAGGAATATTAGCTGAGGCCAGTAAGAATGTGATACATACAAAGTCTATAGTGTATAAATCATTTGACACAAGACAGTGACTCTCCCTACCAGGCAAACCAGCTATCAAAAAAAAAAAAATTAGTGATCAGTTATGTTTTTGATGATGTGCATTGCTCTGTGTGTTTGCAAAATAAATAAAAATATTATGGACAAATTTTTTACTACAGTTTAACGAAATGCCAACAATGGTACGGGCAACAGATGGCTGAAGGATCCAGATCACTGTCTGCATCCAGGAATGTTCAAACAGTGTTTTATCATTGCAATGATTAAGGAGGTATTGGCCCTTGGCAGAGATCTGCACTTTCCGATTGCTCTTTTAGATAATTGCAATCACCTTTTACACAAAAGGTAAACAAATACGTTTGTGTATCCCCCATTAATTATGTCATGATAAACCATTCTCTCAAGTGTGAGTGGCTTTAGGCATTTTACATTAACACGAAAATCTCCTATTTTAATACACATCCTGTACTTTTAATATCCAAAAAGATACTTCATAAAATCTATGCATTTTTTATGCATTTTGAGAGAGAAAAACGGCCACTATGAATTGAAATATCAGACATTCAACACACGCATATTTAAATTAAGTCAGCTTTTAGTTGGACTGAAAGTAAAGAATTATTCTGTGGGTCAGTGTTTTTGATGCTTTATATGTGCCAGAATTGGAAATACATACATGTTTTTAAGCCTAATCATCAGCAGATACAAAGGGTCAGTATCATAGCAAAGTTCTTTAACAGACCTCATTTAATTATTCATTTTATTCATTAAGTTGCACAGTGATCATTCAAACATGTGCAATAACACTTCCAACTGAACACAGAACACAGGAAAAATATGAGAAGCTGAATGTACAGAACTGAGAAGAACTATATATTTTATATATTATCTGGAAATAAGTCATTCTAACTAGAGCTGAGGAGATCTATAATATGAGAAATGTTATTTTTGTCACAATCAGGAAGTAGAGTACAATCTCTCATTCCAATAAAATCAAAAATAGCACCAGCTATAGCAATGTCTTGTTCACTGGGAACCTTGAAGCATTAGACATATACAAAAATTGCAACAAATGAAAATATAATATGTGTCATGTTGCTATCTTCTTTCATGACTGCAGATACTGTGGTTGTTCCACTGGAGCTGACTCTAACCAACCCTTACCGACTCAAGGGTCAGTTAGTTGAGTCAGGGATCGGGGCCATAAAATGCCAGAAAACGAAGGGTAGTACACCCAAGCCTGTCTGGATCACACCACCTTTTCATTGTCACACAAGATATTGTCAGAAATACATTCTCCCTCTATATGTTTGAATGGCATGCTCAACACTTTATGCCTCATTTTCCAAAAAAAATATTGATGGGTTGTATAAGCTAACAAAAATTGTCACATGCTGGGATCTAAATATAATGTTGACTATACTTGACTTTGTTCTATCATGAGATCCTAGTACTTGACTTTTTCATTGGTTGACATTTAATCCTTCTTTTTTATCAGAAATTGGGTTAATGTTCGTGTGTTAGGTAGTGGCAAACAGCTGTGGTCACGTGATGTGAACCAAATGTTTTGTTGACTGTGCTTGAGTTAACTTAATCCTATAATGTTGGCTTGATCTTTTAATTGGTCAACACTTGATCTCCTTTTTCCCAGAGTTTTTAGTTATTTCATATTTCTTGGCTGATATATATCTCCACTCTCTCTTAAGTGTGAATGCATGTGAAGATAGCAAAACAAAATCCAGATCTGAGGAGTAGTACCCTCAATATTTATCCCCACATTATAACAATGTCGTGGCATTTTTTCATAATATGTTCACCTTTATTTAAGATTTTCCACATAAATTGGTACCTTCACCAATACAAACGTACTAATGTGCTTTCTGCAATTCTCTAAATGTAATTTTGACATACAGCTTTCTAACTTTAAAAAGCTATGTACATGGAACTTGAAAATCAGTTTATTTATGCTTGTCTACAGTAGGCATGCACACATTTCAAATTATTAATTGGACTACAAGTTAGAATTTCATTGTATATGTTGTAATTCCTCCTTCACTCAATATGTTTATATACCTGCTTTTGTTAAAAACAGTTAGCATTAATAAACTAATTATAAGTACCCATTTTGTTAACTGCCTACTCACTAATTAAAAAGGTACAACGAATTGGATTTATTTTTGGTTTGTGTAATTAAACAATGTTGAAATGAGATAAATAGAAACACATTAACAATTATCAGCTTAAAAGGGTAAAGCTAAGACTATTCCAGAGTCTTAAAACAACAGAATAATAATTGTGTACCTCAATTACACCGCCAGAGGTGCAGTAATTCAAGGCTTAAAGATTTACTTTATGTGAGTCTTACTATTGTGATGCAATACTCAATCAAAACAATCAAGCAAGCAAACAAACCTTTAGAAGAAACTTTCACACAGGAAATATTTGTAATAAGTTACCACCATATAACTTTCCATTGTCAGAAATTAACTATAGTCGAACCAGTTAAGTTTTGAAATGGTCAAGCGACAGAGTTTACCTTGTCATTTTGAAATTAAGTCTTTGGGTACCTGTATTGCTTCTCATTCAGCAAATATCTGATTCATAGAAAATACTTTCAAGAGCCTTTTTAATCTCAACACATTTTGTGTTTACTGCCACCCTTTTTACCCCAACAGCCTTTAAGGTCTATGCTGGTATTGTTTTCACCCATGGTGTTTGGATGGCCAGGCGCTAGAAAGAAGATTTTCTGGGCTGTATCTCAGAAACTGTAAGGTATAGATAGTTGGTACTTGGCAGGGACAATGGCTTGGGTGTACAGGTGTGTAATGTCATGTTGCAACCTTGATTTAACCTTTTAACCTTGTTGCATTGACTTTGAGTTCAAAAGCCGTGTTCGCCCTGTATCTCTGAAACCATAGTGTAAAAAGTTGATAGTTGATAAGGACATTGGTTTGGGTATAAAGGTGTGCAACGTCATAACATGACCTTAATATAACTAAAATGTTGCTGCAGTGACCGTGACCTTTAAAATTTTGTCTGGGCTATATCTCAGAAACTGTACCATGTAGGAAGTTGATATTTGATAGCGGGGTGAGGGTGTGAAAGATCATAATGTGACCTTAAGTAGACCTATAACTTTGCTGTAGTGAGCTTGACTTTTAAAATCTTGTTCAGGCTATATCATGGAAACCAGAAGTTATAGGAAGTGGCACATAGTAAGGAAATTAGTTAGAGGTTGTAGGTGTCTTGCTTCATAGTTTGAGCCTTGAAATGGCTTTTGACATTGTCATATTGACCTTGATCTTTAAAATTCTACCAGGGCTATATCTCAGAAACTATAAGGTGTAGGAAATTGAAACATGGTAGGTATATTGGATAGGGGTTCTAGGTCTGCTAAAAAATGGTGGAACTCTTAACCTGTGTTAGTAAAAATGTGTTCACCTGCCATATTTTAGAGAAATTTCTCTAATCAGAAAGATTTATTAAATACTGTGACTTATTATTATATATAATTTTAATCAATTGTGCAATTAACATTGACAGCTATACTTAATTACCAAATCTTATAGATTCATAATTTTTAGTTTTCTAAGAGATGCTGTCATCATGCTATATCTTTACATACATTTTCTCTCTCTTAGACATTATTTTCTCTACCTAAACATTATTTGGACTTTTATATAACTTACATTACGGGCCTGTGGGGTATTATAGTTTTCTGCTTCTCTTTGGTGGGCCTAGACTCTGTTTTAGATGAAGATTAGGTGCTATAAAAATACTATTAGAACTAGAATGAGTATCTCTAATGCTATTTCTAAGATATTTATTTATATTTTTTTCACTGCACATGAATGAAACAGTCATTATATTTGATAACTTCACTCAGAAAGGGAATCTCTGGTTCTGGCCGAAATTTTAAAAGTCAAAGCTGTTCAGTTATCGTTTTTGTTTGATTATTCAAAAGACAGCAATTTTTAGACAATTTTCTTAAAGTGTCTTTTATGTTCAAAGTTATTCATTGCTTATTAAATCTTTACAACTACAGATGGAACACATTATTTATTTTGTTTTGGCAAAATGCAAATCAGTAATAAGTCTAAAATAAATCAATAAAATAACACTCACATTGACTAGCACGGCCTGTAAGGGGCCTGCTTGTTCAGTTTACTGCATACCTTAACTTCATAGGTCCTTTGTAATCCTACCTTCATTTGCATAACATCCAATCAGTGTCGATTGGGTTCAATTTTGGAACCCCACTGACCTGGGGCCATTTTGGATTAAGATTTTGAAGGAGAAACAAGTGTTCAGAAATTGTATTGTTTTAAGAAGTTAGTTTTAAAGTTTTATTCACTGGAGGTGCCTTCATAATGCAAGAAATCTCCTGCTACTGAAGGGAAGAGGAAGACTAGGGTGTCAGACAAAGAAAATCCAAGTCTGCGTCGTTAAATGATGATTCTTACTGACAAATTCCAGATCAACAACAAGCGTCAGTAAGCACAGTCCAACCTCAGATATCAGCGTCAACTGGTCAGGCCATCCTTGTCAGGCTAAATAAGTAAGATGCCTCCAACCAGGAATTAACTAGAAGAATGGATAGGTTCGAATGCAATGGGAGTATCAGTTCTACACCTATCACCTCACCTACCATTCCTTCAGTCAACCCTACTCATGCAAGTAGTACTCAGCAGGTTGTGTTTCCTTCTCACTCAGCACACCAATTTCTGGTAAGGATATGATTGCTTACACAGAAAGCAATGCTTTGGGTACGAACACCCACGATTGCCAACAGTATCCAGCGAAGTCAGGGATGCGGTAGCACCAAAGGTGGATGTTCTGAGGTCCATTCCCAGTATTTCTACTGCAGTGTCACAGCTATTGGTCAACTACGAGCAGCAGACTGACAGAGAGGTTCTTCAAGGTAAGAGCACTGCTCATTAGGAAGAAATCTGGCCATTACAACACCACTGACACAACTTCTTTGGGCCCCAAGTTTTGTTGGCCTAATGAAGGGCTGGTAGTTGCTTCACATCTTAAGAAACCTGCATACAATGACTTAAATTTGGCACAATGGGTATCTGGGCAACTGGCTAATATTTTATTAATTGAGGACCAGGCTCTATCGAGAAATATATTAATCCAGATGGCAGCTTCAATGAGGGATGCTGTGTCGCTTCCATGGCCTGTCGTCAGATCAGCTTGAGCCGTGTCTATAACTGATATTGTGGAGGGAAAGTTACATTGGGCTGATTTCATGCAATGGTCCTTGAACAGGATCAGCAATTCACAGCTTGCTATGCAAAACACTCAATCTGAGGCAGCATCTGGAGCTAAAATCAGGATCTGTCATTACTACAATGAAGGCAATTGTACAAGTGAAGGCCAACATGGAGCTTACAAGCATTTCTGCAGTCATTGTTATAGGCAAGGACGTCCTTTAGGACACCCAGAGATCAAGTGTTTTCACCGGGTCGACCTCTGGACCTCTCCAGGGACACGTTGTAAGGTTTGAACCCGGGAACTCTTGCAAAGACAGACTGTCACCAGTTATCTTCCATCAATAGGGATCAAGAAAACTATGTTATTTCTGTAAATTATTTTGACCTTAATAACATTAAAGCTAAAAATATCACAAGTAATGACACTTTGAACAGTATAATAGACCTAAATGATTGTTGTGGTGGTGGTGTTGTACAGATACCTAACAATATTTTACATTCTCAACATCATGGTGGTCCTGGGTACGAATATTATCCCCAGGGCTGTGTTCAGTCCCTAGTCGCTTGGTTGAAAATTCGATTAATAGTAACTGGTTTCAAGCTTAAGACCTAGATTGCTTTGATAATGTTGTTGTTTGTGTTTATGATGACAAAATTATGCATTCACACACTGCAGTGATTTATGATAACAATATTACTCAGGTGTAGTTACTAGATATAAAAAATGTATAGATAATCAAGGTACTCATAATTTCAAACTCCTCGAGATTATTGGAACCGTTATAGTTCATATGACACCCATATGTAAACTGTACTTGGGCTTACAAGCTTATGAATACAGTAGTTATTGATTAGTATATGAGAATTATTGTGAGGATATTACAGCTTATGGAAAGCATGGGTGTAGTTATGAAGATCATATCACGAAAAATCATTGACACACTCATGCGAGATGATAGCAATGATATTGACAAGTGCCAGATAAGTCAACCTGATATCAATATAGACTTTGTTCAAAGCAACCTTGAATGTAACAAGGCTTTATCTCTGGATAGGGAACCAGTAAATATTCACCAAAAAACTGTTAGGGACAGTCATCCGGTTAATGGAACGGTCAGTGATTTCAACTATCCGGACAAGAAAATCGGTTTCATAACCTTGGAAGCCACTGGCTTCTCCTTTACTGGTCGAAATAGAGAACCCACCAAAATTGAATCCATTGATTAGCTTTGCAGATATTATTTTGAGTTCTGGCCTTCCAAACTATCAAATTGCAAAAGTACCTTCAAAGTTCGGGTATCCATTGTCTCTCATCAACCCACACGAGTTATGTAACAAAGAAGTACAGGTACAAGAATACCTTGAGAAAGAACAAGCTTTGGGGCTTTATTAGGTCCTGTAAATGATATTAATCACAAACAATACCATTGTTCCCCTTTACTGACAAATCCTAAAGATGTAGACAAGAGGCATATAATATTAAATCTGTTGTACCCTTATGGCCAGTCAGTGAATGACCATGTGGACAATGAGAAATTTGATTCTGCTACATTCACTTTAAAAATTTCTGAATATTGACAATATAACACAAGATATTATAGACAGCGAGGGAGATGTAGTACTACTCAAAGTGAACGTGGCTCGTGCATTTCGCAACCTCAGGGTCGATCCAGCTGATGCTCTTAAGCTAGGTGTTAGATAGGTGGATGTGTTCTGCGTGGATTTTGCCATCGCATTCGGCTGGACGTATTGTTCTCGATCATTCCAGAATTTGTCTGATGCCATTGCCCACATTATGGCTAAGAAGGGAGTGAAATTACATCGCTATATTGATGATTATATAGTGGTCACCTCTAACCATAAGGCTGCAGAACAGTTTATGCTGTTATGTGATCTACTTCATGAACTGGGTTTACCCCTGAATAAGGACAAGCTCACCCCTCCTACCAAACAAATCACATGTCTTGGAATTGATATAACATTAATAACAATACCATGAGTATTGCTCAGGACAAGGGCAAGGCCATTTATGTAGAATGTTTGGCTGTCAGCAATATAACGTCCTTGTCGAAACAAGCATTCCAGTAATTATTAGACAAGCTTATATACATACAGAAATGTGTTAAGCCTTCTAGGCTCTTTATCAACAGAATGCTTGACCTTTTTCGTAGTAATGCTCATTTAAGAAAAATTCACTTGACCCCTGATTTTTACAAATATATCAGATGGTTTTTTGAATTTTTACCTTCATTTAACGGTATTTCTTATATAAGCAAGCCCAATGTTGACCACAACCAATCACTATTTTTGGATGCCTGTCTAACAGGTATGGGGGCAGTTTGGCGAAACAGAGTTTATGCTACCCCTATACATAACTATGCTGACCTTAAACTCACAATACTTCACTTTGAGATGCTTAACATTGTAATAGCTTTGCGAATTTGGGGTCACCTGTGGCAACATGGCTCAATTTCGATCAGATGTGACAACGTTGGAGTGTTTCAGGTGGTTAAGACCAATAAAACCAGAGACCCATTTTTGGCACTTTGTTTCAGAAATATATGGCTCCTCACAGCTTTCTTTGACAAAAATTTTGTGATTTCTCACATTCCAGGATCCAAAAATGTAATTGCTGATACATTATTTAGGTTATATTCTGACAGTCCAGTAAATTTTTGACCTTTTGATTGACCTTGAGCACAACTATGTTTGGGACAGAATTCCAGCCAGTTATTTTGACCTTGATACACGTTTGTAATTTCAGATCTTTCACTACCCTCAGCTTCATTTGTGAGATCTGCTGTGGACAGAACAAAGACTGCATACAGACCTTCCACAAGGAGTGCTTACAATACCCGTTTGAGAACTTAATTGTCATTCACTAAATTCATGTCACTCCCCCCTCCTCCATCTGTCCATTGTTTACTTGCTTTATGGAATTTCTTCATGTCAATTCTTTGTCTTACAAAGTCATTCTTAACTGCCATTCCTCCCTTAAGCAGGCATTGAGTCAGTTTCACTGGTCCTTAGCACCCTTCTCGCATTATTTAGTCCTGGCCTATCTTAGGAGTATCTCCATAAATTCTGAATTTGCACCCACACCCAGGGGTATCTTTGATCTATTTACCATGTCTGCCATTTCACGAGCTTGCAATATTTTGGATGACTATACTATTCAGAGCTGTTTTCTTGACAGCCTTCTTTGCTTTTTTCACAATGTCCAATGTGGCCCCTCATTCAAGATTCAAATTTAATCCAAATAAGCACATTTTGAGACAAGATGTGATTTTTCACCATCCTGGGGTTCACAACTTAGTGAAATGGACTAAGACTCTCTAGGATAACAATTCACATCATTTTGTCCAAATACCAGCTTTACACAATAAGGATTTATGCCCAGTTACAGCTATTCAACAACTCCTCGCATCTCGTCACCTAGCACCTTCTGACCCCTTGTTTGCTCACAAAGATTGTCCCCACCATCCATTCATTGATACAACAATCAGGGATGGGCTTAGGAAGGTCATCACACACATAGGTATCCCCCTTCTGGGTCATGGTTTCCACACCTTTAGGCGTTCTGGAGCAACTCTAGCTTATGACGACAATATTCAACTGCAACATATCATGGCCCATGGTGTATAGAGAAGTGCTGCAGTTTGGACCTACCTCCAGAACGCCTCCCTGGCTCCTTCAATTATACCTACAACTTTTGCAGCTATAATTCCCCACAATCTTTAGTTGGGCTTGGTGTTTTTAAAACCTTCCAATTTTATTGAAAACTTTTAAAACTTTTATCTTATACACATACTAACATGTAAATAAATTCCTCAAACCAAGATTTGACCTTTTCTTGACCTCTCACATCTTACCTCACCTCTGACCTGGGAAACTGAAAAAATAGGCACAATTTCAATGTAATTTCTCGTTTTTTAATATTTAAAGAATTGAATCCATGCTAGTTCTTGCTTCTTTCTATAAATAAGAAAAAATATTTTGTCTTCAGCAGATTCAAAAGACCAGATAAAGTATAAAGCTATAAACTGTACTTGGAAAATCATAAAACACAAGCCAGTGACTCAAACAAGAAGTTTTTACCAATAAATATAACTTCGATTCATACATATACATGTAAGAATGATATACTGCCATCCAGTGGTAGTAAGAAGTTGTTTTAACTAATAAATATATCTTCAAACTATGTATAAAATGTTTATCCTAAAAGTCAATAGCTGTAATAAGTATTTTTAACCATTAAAAGCATCTTCAAAGAGTACATGGCATCTTTATGACATAATAAACTATGAATTAGTGACTGCAACAAGTGGTTTTAACCAATAAATATATCGTGAACCATCACATAAAGTGTTAATGGCATTATACAGTGTCTCTTTAATTAAAAAAATTGTCATTTACAACAAGCCTCCATCGCCCACATTCATCCAGGTCTGTTTTGAAGCAGACAAGTAATTCAATATATGTCACAAACTTTTCACACTTACTATGGAAAGATTTAGCTGCCATTTTCTTTGCTAACCCATATCCACAAATTTCTAACTTGCATGTATGAGTTTTTAGCTTCAACGCATAATATCTACACACAATATCTACATGTTGAAAATTTCTATATAAGGGTCACCTTGTGTTAGGTAATTATGTCTATTTGTTTGAAAATTGTATCCACAAGTTACTAACCAGGTGTTATCAGGCTGTAAACTCACAAATTGCAATGCATTGCACACAAGTTAATAATTTTAATGTATGTACAACCTAATACATTAAATATATGATTCACTCACCAGAATATATGACTTTTAATCAGTTGAATACATGGCAATACATGACAGGCACATGTTCATTGTACTTACAAGTTAATAGTTGATATACATGATAATATAATGTCTATCATTCAAATAGAAAGCATTATTAGCATATATTTTGCTTCTACAGTTATATTGTATTTGAAATAGATATGGCACCTGCATAAATAATACTAGATATTGTGACTGTTACAGCTTGCAGTCATTAAACATTGTTCACTGATAGTAATTACACGAACATATTGTACAAATCTTTTTTTTCTTTTCAATGGGTTTAATGCAAATATCAGCTCATAAGTGTTTTTTTTAAATAAGATTTTATTTTGTGAATGATTCATATGCATATTTATACATATATAAATATTTTTTAAGTGTTACTGCAAAATAGAAGGGAAGCACCAAACTGCCAGTTATGTCACCTTTCTTAAATTTTGTAGCAAAAATTAATTATTAATTCTGATGAAAATCAACCATTTCAACCTACACTTCAATGTACTTTGTCTGTAACACACTCACCTTTAAAGGCTCTTGGTTTAAATTCTGACTCAGATCTGAAGGGTAAATTTGATAGTTGTTTGCCAGAGCACAATAGTTTTTGATGTGAGGACTTTATAGTTACTAATGGTATGCACTGCTTTCCTGTCTAGAAATAACCCAATGCAATCTGTTGTAGCTGTTGTAATAAACCCAATCTATTTCATTTGTGTCAGAAATGAGGGAAATATGCTTGAATAACATATATGTTTCAAATAAATGTATTCAGGTTTTTTAAACTTGTGTCAAGTGGACCGGATTATTGATTTTCGAATGCTACTCTTTTCGAGAGATATTTCTGCCCATGCTTTTTTGATAGTTGAGAAGAAGGTTCTCTGTAAAATGGTCTATTACATTGCAGAGAAGATTCAATGGGTTTTTTTGTTTTCAGTCTATGTGATAACTCCAAAAGAAATGAAGAGAGCATTTTGAATTTTTTATCAGAATAGGGTCTGACCAAAGATGACAAGTTGTAAAAGACGTGGATTATATTCTGGATGCACAAAAATCCTTTTTTTGGAATTTTTGTCCTCCTCTGCTGGAAGTTTGTGCTCTATGAGTACATTTTAGTTTCATTTTTTATACTTTTAGTATACATCTCAGTATGATGCTTCTTGAAAAATTAAATGCAAACTTTAGGTTTAATACTTATACCAAAGCTGTCCAACATTGGTATAAACTTAATTTTAATATTAAGAAGTTCCAATTTAGCTTCATTTTAAGCTTAAACATAGGTTTTTTTAAACCCTAACCTCTAAGCGTAACTATTTGAGTTCAATTTCAGGTTGGGATCAACATAGAAAACCTTTCAAAGATATTAGAAACATTACATTGACAATGTATATTAACTGCACTTTTAGGCCAATTGTATCCAGACGTTAATTATTTCTTCCCAGTGGCATTATCCCATGCAGAAACTAGGAAACAAATCCTAGTGAAAATCAGACCTCTATGCCGAAAGTAATTAGCACACACATAACTTTCACATTTCCCAAACATTCGTTTGTTGGCGCAAATTTAGGAAGAAACCCTTGAAAAGAACGTAAACATATTTGTATGATCTGAACTTCACTAGCAATCATTATTGTTTTTCAAAATAAAAAAAGCAGAAAACACAAATAAACTCAGTAGAAGTCATGAAACTAAGTGTTATGAATGATCTTTTGTGTTTACAAGTATTAGCAAAAACAAATAAAAACTAAAGAAATTAAAAATTGTATGTAGTTTAAAGATTTACTAATGTGATTGTAGCAACTTTGTTTACACAGATGGATCAAAAGCCCAGGAATAGACACAACAGTATTTAAGAGCAACCAGATAGTAAACATCTTTGCCAAGGTCCAAAATCTTACGAGTGCATCGTTATCAAATCCTTAAATTTCTGGATGCAGGAGGTGATCCTGATCACCACAAACTCTAGTTCCTTATGCCATTGTTGTGATGTCCAAAAATTTCATCAAATCTCCACATAAATTTTGTAATTATTTTTATTTTTAAGCAAACACACAAACAAATGCATGGCATGAAATACACTTAGTGCATAAAATACTTTCATGTTTGACATTGATTGTCATTAAAAGTGTCTATATGTAAATGCTTTACATTCTGGTGAAATACATTGACATAAACTGGATTAAAATCCATATTGAAACTCTCAACTGTTTCTTATACATAATTAGTATTAAAAAGTTGTTGAAAGGCGGTGATTTTTCCATTAATTTTTCTCGGGTTCCATGATTAACAAATACTAATTGCATAGCAGTCTTATTTTCATGGATTGTGGGATTTAACTGTGGCTTAGTCAAAAATAATCCAAATCCACATTTGTACTCAAGCAATTAGCCTGGGAATTTTCAACAATATCTAATTTTGGATCTCAGGCTGAGGGTTTCTGCTCCTTGAGACACTGCCTGCTTTAACATGTATTGTCACACCAGTATACTAAATGTATGACAGTGAATGTGAAGTATGTGTATTAATTAAACTTGTTAACTGTTGAAGTGACAATGGGTGTTCAATTTGTATGATGCATTTAAAACAATATAAGGGGGACCTGGGTGTGTCATGTAACATGTTATGAATGATACTTCTTGCAGTAATTTACAGTTAAAAGCTTTTAAGTTTACTGATAAGAATTAACAGGTAAATTGAAGAGGTCTATTATAATAAAAATGGATTAGATCATGTGAATGGTACAGGCTGCACTCATTATGACAAGTCTGCTGATAAGAGTTAACAAGTATGTATTGTGAAATAGTTTCAAGTGTTTACTGAAAATGTCTTTGAATAGGTTTACTAGAAACATGATAGATGACATATTATCTACAGTACAACTTATGGTGATTTAAGGGACTTTGGTGATAAGAATAAATAGATCGATTGTGAAAATATATTCAAGTGTTCATTGCAAATTCTTAATCAAGAAACTGAGTGTATTCTGAGAAAGACCAAAGAATGTATTATGTTGCCTTTTTCTAGAAATTTTACAAGTATGAATAAAAGTTTGAAAATAACATTTATTCACAACATATTGCATGGGGTAAAACAGTCACATCTGTCCTCTAATGCCCTGGGTTCAACTCCTGGCTCAGACTTGAAATGGAAATTTGTACCCTGCTTGCCAGTGCCCAATGATTTCAATACAGAATCTTGGCAGCAAGTACTAGGTACTGCTTTCCTCCACCCCATCACCTACCCTATATAGTGTTAAAGTTCTCAGTGGCCAAGTGAGTTAGAAGGTTTGACATCTAATCTCAGGCTGCCCTGTGTGACTCCCACAAGTGACATTGTTGAGGACCTATCCCAATATGATTCTGGATGTTGAATGGGATACAAACCTCAACTTTGACATTTAATCCAATACAGTGTGTTGAAAGTGATATTATAAATCTAAAGCAACCACTGTCCCTCACTGTTCAACGGGATATAAAACTTTCCAACTTTGACTTTGTTTCTATGTTTATTTAGTTTATAGGCAATATAATTACATAATATAAAAGGGTCAGAACTATTGGTATAGAAAGGAGAAATATATAAATTGGATTTTTTTGTGTGTATTG
Source organism: Sabellastarte sp. h YS-2021 (assembly GCA_964017235.1). Classification (NCBI taxonomy): domain Eukaryota; kingdom Metazoa; phylum Annelida; class Polychaeta; order Sabellida; family Sabellidae; genus Sabellastarte; species Sabellastarte sp. h YS-2021. The sequence continues at coordinate 1,889,589 of OZ024937.1, read as the reverse complement.
CTACACACGGGCCATTTTACAAAGATAACAACCATTACCATACCACTTTTGCTCCAAAAGGATGTCATCAGTCAGGCTAAGAAACTTTGTCAAAAAACTTTGGATGACAAGTCACGTGGTTCTATTTATCATGAACAGGATGGACCTCCACCTTATATAATATGAAGCATCATTTTTGATAGGAAATTGTTCATATCAACTTCAATAGGTTGGCATAAGGCTCAAATTCGCCATTGGAAGGCTAAATAGGTTATTAAGAATATTGTTGTCCATTCAGTAGTTATAAAAAGACAACTCTCTTACAAATTGTGTTCAAACTGTGTGAGCACATCGTTTCTTTCTCAAAGAAGCAGTCTAAGCTATTTAATCAGCAGGATTGTGATTTAGTGTATTTGTTCTATGTGTTTCTACTTGGAACGGGATCCTGTGGTAACACACCACATAGTTAAGAAATCAACCAAGTCGTTGAACACAATGAAGACAGAGAAGTTTGGGTAACATTTTCATCTAGAAAGTCAGTAGGTTTTTTGCTCTCTGAGAGATGGTTTCTCTCTAGCCAATGGAAAGAGAAATGGCATAATTGGTGATTCAGATATATAATTAAGAAATGATTGTTATTATAGAAATGTAAGAGGCATGAAAAGTTAAAAAAATAAAGCGAATGAGTCTTTTCAAAGATAGCTTCACTAATATTTCTTTCATGTGCTATATGGATTATTGGTAAATGGAAATCTGCATATGTAGGACTAATAGATTATTTTACTAGGATCATTACTAGCTTTACATCCATCTCTCTCATAAAAATGCCTCGGCGGCTCTCGCCAGGCTTAATGCCTGCCTTCTTGATGTGCAACGATGGATATCTCTCAGTAAACTGAAGCTTAACCCAGAGAAAACGGAGTTCATTGTCTTTGGCTCTAAGTCTCAGCGTCAGAAGCTTTCCTCCTACTTTCCTGTTAGTATCTTTGGCAGCCTTATTCATCCGGTTGATTCTGTTAGAAATCTAGGTGTGTGGTTCGATGCAGAATTTTCATTCTCTGAACATGTCAAGAGGACTTGCAAAGCATGTTTTCTCCAGATGCGTGACCTTCGTAGAATAAGACAGTATCTCACTACGGAAGTGGCAGTCCTAGCTGCAAATGCCTTGGTTAGTAGTCGCCTGGACTAGATGTATGTTAAAAACTGCAACTGTAGTATATAAATTTCTACATAGTGGCTCCCCTTCCTACTTTCAACCTTACTTGTCTCCCAGTAGTAGTTCCTATAGTACCAGGCATAGTCACCCAGATTGTCAATATCTTACTGTTCCTCCTTTCCGCCCATCAGTCTTTAAGTCTGTCAAACATTTTGATCACAGCTTTGCCTTTGATGCTCCTAGAATCTGGAATGAACTCCTGCATGATGTGCGCAGTGTAACATCAGTTGCCTCCTTCAGAAAGAAGCTTAAGACTTATCTGTATGCAAAAGCCTATCCGCCATAGCCTCCCTTGTCACCCTGTGTCTCCTTGGTACGACCTTGCTATATCCCCGGATTAATGTTAATTGCCTTTGCTTTATGTTCTGTTGCGCCTTAGAGTCCATCTGAGATGGAGATTAAGTGCTATAAAAGTCCACATTAGATTAGATTAGATAGTTCACATGTAAGGTAGAGAAAATGAAGGCAGATGTAAATTATTGTTAGAAATTCTAAATTTGTTTTGCCACGTTTAGTGTCAATCACACATACAGATTATATAATTGTCCTTAAAAAGGCTGTTTCATTATGACAATAATGCTTTGCGATGGATTTGCCACCCTGTAAGTTGTCAGATTGTGACTGAGATTGTTACCATTGCAACAATCTTAAGGCCTTAGTAAACCCATTGCGTACAGAAGTTACAGAACTTTGCAATAGGATCCTGATTGGAAGGCATTACAAGCCCATTGCCAACAATTTACAACAATATTAAACCATTTAAAATTATCGCAAACTGCTAGAAAACAATATTATCTCTTTATCATTTTGAACTAATCACAAACCTACACCTACCTTTTCACTCGTAAAGTCATCTTACATCTTGTCATCTTGATCTTATAGCAGTATTTAACCATCCACACATAGCAATCTTTTCTTTCTTACAGTAATCTTAAACCCATTCTTTTCATCTTAAGTTAATCTGTTAAGGTTTGTAAACCTATCTTAAAGAAATTGTTAGCTTTTCAGGAAAATTATGTGGGGTGATCTCTACATTTTTGAAAACAATATCTTCCATCTTACAGGGATTTTAAACCTATCTCAAACACCAATTTGCAATATTTTATTTTTTTCCAATCTTAAACTAGGTTTACGGTCTGACTGCCACAATGGAACAGCTATTTAAAAGCAGTGTAAAATGTTTTGTTTTTGTTCTTTTGTTATTGCATATGTGACAATATATTAAGTACTTTTCCAGTGAATAGTTTGTGGCAAAAATAATTGGTGTTCAAAAAGCAATTTATACTTGAAGGAAAAGACATAGTTACTTGAAGAGTGAAAAACCAGATCAGTCTTTTAGAATGTTAGTTTAAGTTCTCTTTTCAGTGCATCTTTCATTATCGTTCACTACATTTCCTAAAAAAGGTAAAAAAATGCTCAGGAAAGAAATACTCTTGCACTCTTGGAACAAAAGTATCAAATATCTGATGCCAGTATTTATCATGTCGGCCCCTCTATTGTGACATGCAAGGTACTTAAAATTAATGTTGTCACTTATATTATTCAGCATCTGCATTTTGTTGTTACATAGTATTTAATAGTGTTGACATTTTTATAATAATGATACCCTTACATAAGATCTAATTTTTACTCCACAGCCCTTAAATACTGACAGGGAGTTGTTTTTACCACGGTGTCCGACTATACTGTAAGGTGTATCCAGTTAATAATTGGTAGGGACATTGGTTGGGTGTTGCAGGTTTACAATGTCATGGTTTGACGTTAATTTGACCTTTGACTTTGCTGAAGTGACCATGATTTTGAGTCTTGTCCAGGCTATATATGGGACACTGTAAGATATAGGAGGTTGATACTAGTGTCATGGTGTGATCTTTATTTGACTTTTGACCTTGTTGTAGTGAAACGAATGGTAAAATCTTGTCTGGGTTATACCTCAGAAACCATAACATGTAGGAATGTGATTCTTGGTAAGAACATTTGCTGTAATGACCTTGTGCTATAAAATCTCTCTGGGCTATAACATAGAAACTGTAAGGTGTAGAAAGTTGATACTTGTTAGGGTTATTGGTTAGAAGTTGAGATTGCAAGGTCATAGTGCGACCTGGATTTGACCTTTGACATTGCTGCATTGAACTTGATGTATAAAATCTTATTCTGGCTATTTCTTAGAAACTGTAGGAAGCTGATACTTGATAAGGACATTTGTTAGGGATTATAGGTGTGCAGCAGCAGAGTATGACCTGAATTTGACCTTTGACCTTGCAATAGTGACCTTGACCTATTACATCCTGTCCGGGTTATATCTCAAAAAATGTAACATGTAGGAAATTGATACTTGGTGTGAACATAGGTTGGGGTTGTACATGTGCAGCGCCATGGTGACGTTGATTTGACCTTAGACTTTGCTGTAGATCTATAAAGTCTTATCCACATTTCTTGGGGTTTTGGGTGTGCAATGCAATGTGTGACCTTGATTCGATCTTTGACATTGTAGTGACCTTGACTTTTAAAATCTTGTCCCGTCTATATCTTTGAAACTGTAAATTGTGGGAAGTTGATACTTGCTAGGGACCTTAGTTTGGTGTTGTAGGTGTGCAACATCATGGTGAGATCCTGACTTGATCCTAGACCTTGTCATAGTGACCTTGAGTTTGAAATTTTTTTTCCAAGCTATTTCTTGGATTGGTAAGGTTTTGAAGGTTAGTAGTGACATTGGTTAGGGTGTAGGTGTGCAACATCATGGTGTTACCTTTAACTTTGGCTCTGCCAAAGTGTGTTGATCTGCTGTATTTGAGACATGTATCTCTTTTACAAAGATATATTGATTGCTGCAACTGATTATCACATCAACCCTAACTTTCAATTAATAAATTACAGAGCTTCATAATTTTTACTTTGCTGATTAATGCTGGCATCTTCCCATTGAATTATCTTGTTTTAAAACTTTATCTTAAAACTCACTTTTTTCTTGTAGACATTATTTTCTCTACTTAAACACTAGATTGACCTTTATATAACTGACAGTACTCTGACAGTTTCCCATTCTTTGTACCGTTTTACTACTTTATATCTCAGAGATAACTATTTCCCCCAGGTTGTGGGGTACTTGCATCTCTGATGCTATTTTCATTGCATAAAATATCCTTACCTTAACTTCATTATTGCTTATGTTGTGGGAGCAAACATACACTACCAAATAAGAAGATCTGTCAAATGAGAAATATTCTTGTCGGTACTAATTTGTATTTGTATAATTGGCTGCCTCTATTTTGACTGACAAGGTATTTTAATATTAATGTTGTCACTTAAAATACTTAGCATTCATATTCTCTGATTACTTAATATATAATTTTGTTGACATCTTTATTACAATGACAACCTTATTTAAGATTAAATTTTCATTGCAAAAAATACCCTTACTTTAACCTGTCTTATGCTGGCGGTAGCAAAGATACACGACCAAGTGAGAATATTTTCTAAAGAAATATTCCTGTCAGTACTACTGTGCATGCAAGGAGTGTGCATGCATCCATACCCAGAAACAATGAAACCTTTTAATTTATTTTAATCTCAAGAAACCAAACATATATTTGTATTTTACTAGCAAGTATCTGGCCAATGATTTATTTACGGCATTATAGTAGGTAGAATAAGATTTACTTCTCCATTCTTTGCTAATAGAGTCCCCCCAGTTGCAGAAATGTGGTTGTGCTGTGCAAATAAAATGATTGTTTTGAAAATACGGAAAATTTAGATTTTAAAATATATACTTAGGATTGTTTTTCTGAAGTGTAGCAAATGTGTTAGACTTTAAAGTGAGATTAATGTGTTTTGTGTTTGTATGAATTGTCTATGATTAACATCTGAATTACAAGGTATTTAGCACTCTTAAAAATTGTCCTATCGTATATATTTTTATATACCCCAATCATAACCATAACAAAAAGAAAAAAGCGCAAAATAACTCTTATGATACAGTACTAGTGAAGGTGATTGATAATTTTGTAAATGTTTATTAAAAAGTATTAGTGTTCTATCCTGAGTAAATATAACGTGACTGCATTAAAATCTGAGTAAAATTTACCACACTGTAACCAGTACTCTATGTTCTTATGAAACAGAACAAATATGTAAGCTAATGGTTATTTATGTATTCATAAATTCACTAAAGTGTTACTTATGAAGGAAAAACAATGATATCTTTAATACTCATAATACAAAGAAATTATATGATAATATATTATTCTAAGTGATCCATAAGATTGAGACTCAACTCAGGTTGAGTCTGGCTTTGAGTCCACCCTTGTAGGTCCTCGGTGGCCTAGTGGTTAGCAAGTTTGGCATCTAATCATAGGCTGTCACCTCTGTGGGTTCGAGTCCCACAAGTGGCAATGCTGAGGACCTGTCCCAATATGACCCTGGCTGTTGAACGGGACGTTAAACCCCAACTTTGACTTTGAGTCCACCCTTGAGGCCTGTCACTTGATAATAGCCTATAAAGCATGTCAATTCTATTGACTTTTGTTATTAGTAAATATTGAATATGTGGCTGTAATTACAAATTAAAATGAAAATAGAAGATTTCAAGATTTATCAATTTCATTTTGGAACAAATTGTATTGCTTTATGTATGTGTTTTTTGGCATCAAAGCTTGGACTCAAATTTGAGACACCTCCTTCATGGGCTCAAATTTGAGCCTGTGACTGAGACAGGTCTCAAGTTGAGCTCGTTTGTGAAATGCATTGAGTCTCAGTTCACAGACAGCAAAATATTTCCAAAATTTGAGACAAAGTCTCAACTTTTGAGTCTGACTCGAGGCTTAAGTCTGTTCATGAAACCAGCCCCAGGTGTATAATTCTTTTGTGCATAAAATACTGGGGTCACTAGTTACTACTATACCCATGAGCAATAAAAGCAATAGGTTCATTGTATCTTTGACTTGGCGAGGGATTCTGTGCTTTTTAATGGCCATTCCACCTTTTATTATATGTAACAATAATAGACTCCCATTAATTGTTTCTCCATTGTAAAAAGACGGTGGAGATCAATGAGAGAATAAAGAAAAAAAAACTTAATTAAAGTGAAGAAATGTATTGTCTGGTATTTATCTAATAAATGTTGGTAAATAATAAATTTTGTTTAAGAATATAATTTTTACTTTAATGTAATGTCACTGAAGATAACTTGTATCAGGAAATAAGGTCACATGACAAACTTTCAACAACTTGATGAAGCAAGAGAAGACTTGATAGACCTCGCATATGTTTCTTATTGTATTGTGTAAAATATTTTAACCAATGATCTTTCAAAGTTCTTAGATAATTAAGAGTCATAAAAACACATATAATCAGTTATTTAGTAAGAGCAGAAAATGTGGCAATAAAATTTTTGGCAACACATGTCTCCAGTTATCAGTAATTAGCTAGTTATGCCAAAAGGAAGTGTAATCAATAGAGTTGCTAGGCAGAGATCTGAGCTACAATTGCTGCGAATAACGCATGTATTTTAATTTTGAACTACACATTTTGTTCTGCTATTTATGTGATAGCATGGCTAAGGTATAAATTTTAGTGTAGTTTTGGACCATTCTGCATATTTTTGTACATTTGACAAAAATTGGGAAGAGACATATACTTGGCCATGGGCCTAACAAGCAATCCTTGTAATCTGTGTGCTAAGGTATTTTACTCTGGTAAACATTCTGTCGAATGCTGTTGCAGATACTCACCGGAATATTAATAGAAATCTGTTTTTCCGTTTACATAAAATTAAATAAAATATGTATCTTGAATATCAGAAACTTAAGAAGTAAGAAGTAGTTTGTGCAGAGATTCTTTTAAATAATGTCAGAACACAAAATACAGTGTCATTTACTGTTTATCTTAGTTTACATTTCTATCTTACAGTTCGACTTAAGAACATTTTAATCAATCAAAATATTTCCATTACATTTCTGTTCCCCTTTCCTTGAGTGTGTGAAACAGCCTTAAGCAAGCAGTTTGTTTTCGAGGCTGTCAGCATAAGATACAGAGGTTTTAAATGGCATAGGTGTGATTCCAGCACTTCCTGTTTTATTTTGGAAGAAATTTGCATACATTTACTGCAAAGTATGGCCATTTTCTGACCCATGATGTTTTGAAGTAATAATACCATTATGTTGATGCCTTTGTAGAATTTTGACAAATCATGTGCGGCACCCTTGTTTACATTAAAATATATATCAAGGACTTCAAAATCAGAGACACGAGTAGTGCACTAGAATTTAGGAAAGTCTGGGGACATGAAAAATTCAAGTCGGACACATCCCACAGCTGGTCTAAAGATCAGACGATCACCCATCCAAGTACTAAAGTAACCCATTGCCGCTTAACTTCAGTGAGCAGACAAATACTCATCACACAACACAACAACCAATCATAGTCTGGAGATAAAAATTTAAAAAAATTGATCTGTAGAAGCGTGAGCTCTTTTGAGGCTCACACTTAAGAAAACAGTGTATGAGAAAAAGGTCTTGGTTGACATGTAGATGGGTTTGTTTATATGGACATAGTTCAAACGAACAGAACTCCAATAAAGCTTATATTGTGATCGACTGATTTTAAAGAAACATATAGTTACTGTTGTGTTTATAGGGTTGTCTTGCTGTAGTGATTATCCTCCCCAATAGGTTTCAGACACTGCCAGTTGTCTATTTGATAAGTAGATATTTTTAATCTCAACATTAGTAAGTTCAATAGGAACACTCATAAACCAATTGGACCCTACTCTGTACCAGAATATCTGGATCAGAAGCTTTCAGAGACCTGATTATTTTATTTTGTACTATTTAATAATTTCATCAATTGTTCTCAATCCTATTTAAATCTTGCTCTCAGAAATTCAATTGCAAACATATCTTAACCATTTCATCACATTCATATAGCAATCGTTTCCAACTTCAGTAGATTTTTTATTGGAGATTTGTCAAAACAATTTAAAATGTTATTTTAATGCTAAAGTTGAATAAATTACTTTATATATCACATTCTCTGTGTTTTTTGGAATGCTATTGTTTATGTGTAACATGCATAAAACAAAAGAGTCATTTGTCAAGGTATATTTAACAGGAAAGTCGTGTAATGCAAATCTTCAATTTATGTTGGCCCCTGCTTGTGTCTGCACGCAAGCACAAAAAAGGTGACCATGTCTAAGAAAATTGCCTCATATTGCTACCAGTAACCAAATTCAATAATGAACTGAGATAGAGCTGCCATTGACTTGCAATACCATAAACTACCATGACATAATCAGAGGGGATTTATTGGTTTATAATACATATAATTTAAATGATATATCAGTGTGTTGGCCACATGCATAATCAGTGGTGGAATGTATTTAACTTTCATGGACATAACAAGAAAGCCAAATTATGTCAAAGAACTCCAATTTTTTGTTGTCAGTGGCTAGCTAATATTCAATCAAGTGTACAAGTCAATCTTTTTATTTATTTGGGTTTTACGTCGCTTTCAACACTGTACAGGTCATATCACGACGGGTAGTTGGAAGGGCAGAGGAAACCAGTACATAGAGTTCGCTAGGGTTCTGTACTGTAAACTGCCGACCAACGGCAAGCAACTACCAGCTTTCCCACTTGAGGCTGTGACAGGGATCGAACCCCGGGCCTCAGAGGTGGGAGGCGAGAGTGTTACCACTCTGCCACCGTGGCCCCTTACAAGTCAATCAACCCCCCTTTTATGTTAAATTAGTTAAATGCACTAAGGTTGCTGTTCTACATTCAAGGACTGCCTGGGAACAACCACAGTGTATCACAGTGTAAGATACAGCAATTAATAAAGGTCATTTGGGGTTAACCTTGGGTCAACAGGTTTAGTGCCAGACCACTGAGAAGAGCAGGTGGTCTTGTTCGCCAACCGGGCCAAATTTTTAGAATCTTTTTAGGCACCAATTTTTACACTGGACAGTCTAAAAATATTCTGGCTTGTTCCAAATGTATGATATAGTCTGTTGGCAAATACAACGGTGGTCCAGGATGTTTAAAATCTGGGTGTGGTCCTGGACTATCACAATGTGGAACACTCATCTGATATATTTGCAATAACTTAACAATGAGTAGATGGTTGTCTAATGCATTCATTTTTTTGTATATGTTGATAAAATACAGCCATGGTGAGTTGAAAAATTAGATGCTAACACTATATGTATTCAGTTTTATACCATTCTATAACTTATATTGCATTCTTACAGGCTTAAATGTGTGAACCTGGATTCTTCAGTTCAAAATTACCTTTGTGAAATGTGGAAAATGGCCTTAATATCACATAGAAATCACCTGAAATGTCAAACACATCATCTTAGTTAATGACTAGCGCACACACAGGAGAGGTTACCATATACCTTTGTAGAATGGATGAGAATCAAGCACTTTAAAACTGTCAATAGTTGTGAAAGACAGGCGGAAACTGGAGTTATGGCAGAAACAGTTCCTCATATCTACAATGTTCTTCAACTTCCTTAAACTGTGGTAAGATCAAACCTCATCAAAACATTGCGCCCTGGTTCGTATATTGATAATGCTCTACAGATTAGTCAAGATTTGTCTACAATTACCCCACAAATTAGCTATGTATTAGGTGAGAATGAACATGACTGGTAAAGACTCTTTGGAAGAGAAAACAATAAGTTGAGAATAAGGCAGAAGATCCAGAAAAGTTACTGAGAGCAAGAAGGTAGTGGGATTTGTTCGGAACTGATCTACAATATTGTTAAGGTATGCAAGAATGGATTAGCTATCATGATATTTGTAAAGTTTTGAACAGTAGTTTGTTGTCACTGTGAGCGAATCTGAAGAGGGTAGAAGACAATGGAAGAACAATGAACAATAAGTAATGAACATAAAGGAATTTCCTGTCCACAGATATTCACAATAAATATTTGACATTGTCTGACTGAGCTAGGCATTAAAGCATTAGCTTTTAAGGAACAATTCATCCGGGGAAATAAAAGGTTGTGTTACAAACCATGCAATATTTGGGAGATTTAAACAGACATCCAAATTTTGCTTATTGTGTGTCAAAATGCTTGTATGTAGTTATTTAGACTAGAAACCATGGTTACATTAAGATATTAATCCACAGCATTGCCTAATTAAATAACACTGGGAAAGCAAAAACAAAGATTCTTTCTACATCTAGTTGGACTTTTATAGCACTTAATCTCTTCTTAAAGAAACAGGACTCTGAGTCACAACAGCACAAAGACAGTGAACCAGTTCCAGCATCCAGGGAAAAATGAGGTCAAATATCACAGAGAACACTAGAGGATGAAAGCTATAACCAAACTGTTTGACAGACTTTTGATTAGCAGGGTAGAACCACTCTGTGACTGGTACTGTTAGAAGTACTACAAGAAGAGAGATATGCATCAAAAACCTTGGGCAAACCAGAGTGTAGAAACTTGTAAAAAAGTGTTTGTTTTAAACACTTGGGGGTGTACAGCAGGAAGCCAATAGGATTTCTTAAGAAAATGAGTTATACTTGTGTATCTATGTTTAAGAAAAGACATTGTAAAATTCACAGAAAAAAAATCACCCAATAAAATATTACTGGAATATCAAAACCTAGCTTGAAGTTCATGTCAAATGCTCAATAAGTGGGTGCTTTGAATAAGATAATTACAACATTGTTCATTATTGTGTGCTCTTCTATAAATATTTAATGTGGAAAGAAAAAAAATAAAATGCTTTAATAGAATAATATTTAGTAGCAACATTTATGGAAGACGTTGCCCAATTAAATAACACTGAGAATTCAAAGGCTTTGTTAAAAACATACAACATGTTGATTTCAATAATAAAACCACAAAATTGATTCTGATTATGTGTTAAATGTCCAGCTATAACTATTTAAAGTGAATACCTAACATCAGGTAAATTAAAGTCCAGGTATTGAGCAGTAACACCAGCATAAAAATCACCCAGTCAAGTACTTTACTGAGAAATCAAAGGCTATGTTACAATCCCTGTTGAATACTCAACATTTCAATCATTTTAATGAAACAAACACCAAACTGTCTTTATTATGTATATTACACTTGTCTATACCAATTAAACTAGAAACTGTTAGGGAATTATACCATCCCCAAATCTCAAATCATGTTATAGCTTTTGAGTTTTCCATTTGATAATTTATAAAATGTGTGTTACTTGACAGAGATTTTACATGCAACTGCAGTAGTAATTACAAGGGGGGCATTTTACCTCTGCGAGTTTGGTTTACAGCAGGTTTACAATTGGGAACTACTATAAAATGCATGACCCAGGTGTAGAGCTTAAGATGGGCATAAGATTGGTTCCCGCTGTATAAGACACTTTCTAATAGCTTTCCAATTACTGTTGCCATTGCCAAAAACCTTCCAATAGGTTTTCGATAGTTTTCAGATCAACCCAATTGCCTTTCAACCTGCAAAGGTTGACTTACATAAAAAGGATAGGTTTTTGATTGTAATAAAATGGAAAACACTGCTTTATGACTGTTAACCCTATTCATACCATGTCAGATCTTTTTTGATCCCGCACACTAAACATGCTTGCTAAAATTTCAATACATTCAATTTTCTTTATCATATTTCATGAATTAGTTACTCTTTTACCACTATTTGACAAACAGATTTTTGTATGAGAGGTGCTCAAAAGAATATGGTAATTAGACATAGGTCATAAATGACCCTGTTGTAATAGAGCATTTGTACTAATTATTATCTAATAAAAAATAAGAAATTTATTGAAATACAAATATTAGCCAGCAATGTAGAATGTAAGAAATATTTAGTGTGAGGTGTCCTGGGAGTATTGAGAACAAAAGGATGCTGGATACACAGAAGTGTTTTATCAGTCCCATAGAAATTTAATCATAGCATTTCTGTGCCCTATTTAAAACAGTTACAAAATATATTACCATGTGGGTAATATATTAGATTTTTACTGCTACAGAATGGAAGAGAAATGAAAACAGTCACATTAATATTATATTCCCACTACTTTAGAAATGCCTCGAGTGATACACAGATAAAGAAATCCTGAGCTAAAGGTACAAGTAAAACAGGCTATAAAGAAGGTGTAGAAAAGATATCATAGGTCAAAATAGGGATGCAGCCTCTCTGCACACCCAAGAGAAATGTCAGGCCAGCTATAATTTTATAGTTTCTAATCTAACAGGGTAGTCAGCTGTCAATGGTTACCTGCGGCAATCCACTACGCCATGAACAAAATATTCCACAGTGTAGTTCTTCATAATGTCTATATTAATACACAATTTCTCCATAATGTCTAAATTAATACATGGTTCTAAATCCATGCCTTTTAGTTTGTGATTTAATAAATTAGTTTTCAAAAGTAAAATCACAATTATTTTCATTTACCAGTATGTATACAAAACATGTAATTAATGTAAATAATCATTTGTCACTTCTGTAACCTCAAGAAGATATAAATTACCCAATTAGTATATTCATACATAATTTCCAACGATACTGGCAAAAATTATGAATTTTCCATCTACATACGCATTATTGTTCTGATAATTGATTATAAATACCAGATTAATACATGTAAAATGTCTGATTTTAATTTGACTAATATGGTTAACAAAATAAATGTATTACTCAAAAATTAAACTTTTATTGGCAAATCCTCAAAAATAAACATGGGGTCATTTGACCCCACACAGTATGAATAGGGTGGAAAATATATATGAATAGGGTTAAGATGACATGACAGGTTTAAGATTATAAAAATGTGATAAGAATTGTGGTACCTGGATGTTTTACAAGTACCCTTTTTCTCTATTCTAAGTAGAAAAAAATCTTAAAAGTAAGACTTTTAATAGAACCATCCACAGAAAAATATCCAATTTAAATAACATTGGAAAATCAAAGCTATGTTACTATTCATGTATAATACTTAATATTTTAATGAAGATTTTATTGAGACAAATGCCTAAATGACCCCTTATTATGTACAGAATGCTCGACTATAGCTCTTTACACTAAAATGAATATAAGACATCTTAAGAACAAGATACTGAGAAGTATTATCCAAGTAAAGAAGTCGTCCCACAAAATAGCACTGGGAAATCAAACACTAAACACCAATCACTGTAAAATATGTTTTAATTAAATCGGACAACCACCAAGGTGTTTCTTATTACATATAGAAAGTTCATTTGTAAGTGTTTAAACTAAAAAATTAATGATAATATATCTTAAAATTAGGATATTGAGTAACATTAACAACAGAAAAATTGCTCAATTAAATGATTCTGGGAAATCAAAGCCTAGGTTTCAAACTGTATAAAAATGATACAAATCTGATTGACAACAAACAATTTTTCCTTTATTATGTATAGAATACTCATCTATGGCTAATTAGACTAAAACTAAGAGCAAGATATTTTTGACAGCAACAACAACAGGAAAAAATGGTCAATTACATCACACTTGTGAATCAAAGGTTAAGTCACAATCCCTGTGATTTTGTTTATTTGGGATTTTACATCACTTTCAACACTGTACAGGTCATATCACGACGGGTAGTTTGAAGGGCAGAGGAAACCAGTACATATAGTTCGCTAGGGTTCTGTACTGTAAACTGCTGACCAACGGCAAGCAACTACCAGCTTTCCCACTTACGGCCATGACGGGGATCGAACCCCGGCCGCAGAGGTGGGAGGAGAGAGTGTTACCACTCTGCCACCGTGGCCCCCCACAATCCCTGTGAAATCCTGTGTTTAATGAGACAACCACCAAAGTGCCCCTTATTATGTGTATGATGCTCATCTAAAGCTGTTTAACAAGGGTAGTCTTGTCAGTAACTAAGGATTTTTCGAGGAATGGAAGCAATGTTTACAGCTTCGGTTAGTGTCAATTATACTTTCCCAATTTAAATTGTAGGGTAGGCAAAAATCAAAGATGTTTGATGTTTCACATACCCACCATTATTGAATGATCCCAACCATGACTCTGCCCACCTGGAAACCATCTTGTGTCTCTGTCTTGCTGTATTCACTTCCAGACCTATTCTATGGTGTTGACATATTGTCAGGAAAACACTTGTCAGCATGTGCATTTTGAAATACCCAGACATCACTCCATAACAAACTGTAAAACATTACTGACCATAATTGAAAGAAAACTTACCGGTCGTAACCATCTAAGTATTCTTCCAAATGCATTAGAAGTTAAATGCAAATCAATGAGTATAATAATCGATATTTGCCATTGAAATTTGCCACTATGGGACCTGGACATAATGTTTATCTTACAGGAGATATTTGACATTGCTGACTACAACATCAGTATAGAAGAGTTTTTAAGGATTTAGGGCAATGGTGTTTAAATGTATGTTTGAGGTGTGTACAAAACCTATTTTAAACATGTGAACACAATAATGTACTGTATCAATAAATGGAGACTATGTATGTAACTCAGGCCTCACGTGTGAATAAAATGGTAATTTATACTGTAGTTGTGTCTAGATATGATGTTTTATGCAACAGTGTATGACATCAGAAAGATACTTTTAACACCTTAGCAGGAGCGAAAAACTTCTCTGTTGGTTGATCTGACAGCATACTGATAAAAAGGGAAACATTCAAAATGACATATATGAAGAAATATGTGTCACCACACGTAAGAGTATATTACCGGGATTGACAGAACAGGACATATTTTGTGTGTACTTTCTATGAAATGTTACCATTACAGATTCATCAACAAGTACCATTTGTTTACATTTCATAAATTGTGTTAGTCTCATATGTATATTTTGTTATACATTTTCAGAAAAGTATGAAAGGGTGGAAGTGAATTACAAAAAAAAATATTACCCTGACTTAAACTTTTGTACACAAGTATAGCCAACTTAAGCCTGAGACTCAAGACTTTTTTAGAAACACAACTCCCGTTATTTTTTCACAAAAACATTTCCTTACCCTTTATAAACAAGTGGCAGAGCACTTGAAGAGGTAATGGTTTTAAGGTTGAATGTGTTGTGTGGTGGATCAGAATATATTGTTATAGAAAAACACAAACTTAGTATATGCATGTTCAAGCATTGATTTCCATTATTGGTGCAGTGTAAAATACAAAAGAGTAGAAGGGCCAACATTACAAATTTTTTTATCTCGATTTATTGACTTAGAAACTCAATAAATCGACTTAGCTATCTCGATTTATCGACTTAGTAAGTCGATAATTCGAGATAATTATTTTGATTTATCGAGTTAGTAAGTCGATAAATCAACTTAGTTATCTTGATAAATTGAGTTAGCTATCTCAATTTATCGACTTACTAACTCAATAAATCGACTTAGTTATGTTGATTTATTGACTTACTATCTCAATAAATCGACTTAAGTATCTTGATTTATCGAGTTAGTAAGTCAATAAATCAAGTTAGCTATCTCAATTTATCAACTTACTAACTCGATAAATCGACTTAGCTCAACCCAGTAAATATTATAAACGTTTATAAACGTTCTAGAATCCAGCATGATTCATGGGAGAATGTAAACAAACTTCATTTTATGAATAATTTCCCTATTTACATTAATTTATCCTTGTACAGTGTATTCTATGATAAAATGTACTTTTATATATCCACTTATAATTTAATGATGGCTTCAAACAACAGTGATACAGCAAGATATAGTAACAGAAATATTTCTCCAGTTTCTCTCAAAATGGTTTTGCTGATGTCATCATCCCAAATGAAAGCGAGGTTAAGATTTTCTTCACTCTTTATAAGTGTTTAAAAACTTTTATAAATGTTTATAAACGATAATAAACCAAACTAATGTTGCTGAAACGTTTATAAACCCATAATATTGAATAATTGTCAATATTTAGGTTTATATTTGGTTTTAAAAATGTTTATACGTTTACTAAACGTTTATTAACGTTTGCTATGTTTACTGGGAAGGACCAACTAAAAAGGAGGTACAGGGGATTCAAAGTACGAAGGACCACATTAGACCTTGAAAGTAGTCTCCAAGGTCAAAGATGGCCTCATTAAGACATTTCATGCAATGTGGTTTGATATATGTTTTCACATCAAAAACCTCTGATACCAATTTTAAGGTGCAATAGGCATTATACATCAAGGATCATAATAGGGCTTGAAAGAGGGGACCAAGTTCAAATGTAAAACCACCAAAAGATTCAGGATTACCAATAAGTTTTCAGATCTGAAAGGAGATACAGGGCCTTACAAGAACTCATTAACAGGGGGCTGGACAAATTAACCCCTAAAATCAACTTAAAACTTGGCAACTGCAAACTCTTCCCAAAGTAAAAAAAAACAAGAAAAAATGATGCAATAAGAATACTTGTACAGTGCTTAATCTCCATCAGATGACACACTCTAATGCTAGCATTTATTTACATTGGTACATTGGGTATGCCTGTATCAGGTTTGCATCCTTTAATTGTGACCTTGTTCTCCAGATTTGCAAATAATCGTGAATGATTTATATGATCTTGTGTTTGTTTCAAAAGTTTGACAAAGTGTGACCTACACATATCAAAGCAATTTGGATGTTGTTATGAATTCCTTTAACCCATGTCATAAAGATACTTGTTTGGACAATTATTCAAATTAGTTTACTTCTTAAGTGGTAATTACAACAGGGTAGATTACATTTAAAAAGACAATTGCCTTGTTGGCGATTAGGTGATATAAAGGTTCTATTAAATTACATTTCAGGTCAAAGTCATGGCTTCTATTCACGGACGATTCAAGGTGAAACATTGAAACACTAAAATACATAAGTCGATTTATTGACTAAGTATCTCGATAAATCGAGTTAGTTATCTCGATTTATGGAGATACTAAGTCGATAAATCAAGCTACCTAAGTCGATTTATCGAGATAGTAAGTTGATAAATCAAGATACCTAAGTTGATTTATCAAGATAGAAAGTCGATAAATCAAGATAGCTAAGTCGATTTATCAACTTACTAAGTTGATAATCCGAGATAACTAACTCGATTTATCGAGATACTAACTCAATAAATCGGGATAGCTATGTCGATTTATCGAGTTAGTATCTCGATAAATCGAGATAGTTAAGTCGATTTATCGACTTACTAACTCGATAAATCAATATAAAAAAATTGTCATGTTGGCCCTTCTACTCTTCCGTAGTAAAAGCCATATAGTTTCAAACATTACAAATTTGATATATTTTCCATTATATTTCAACACATGTGTGAATAGACTTTTAGAATCATATGTGTTTGTGTAAATCATGGGATGGGGGAATATTCAAGTAAAATGAAATAAAATATATGACAGCACAAACCGGGGTGGTCATGTGGTTCACTCATGATATAACATTAACCTTCCACAAGTGATCTACCTGACTCTGATGCAATGCCAGGGGAAAAATACTCTTCTAAAGCCTCTGAAATCTTTTATTCATATATTTACAAGTGATAAACAAAACCCCTTTTCAGAGATATAAGGTCTGAAGGAGGAAATTTTAGAGATACACATATACTTATACTGGACAGCACAACACTATTTCAGACAGTGATGATTAAACTAATCAAATAACCAAATTTTAGCAAAATTAAAATTATTACAGTTTAAATCAAGAATCAGTTCAAATTTTAAATGGATGGTGAATAAACACCTAAATTATGACTTCAGTTATACATTTTTAAGTTGAAACTTAGCCACACTTTAATAAAGTAGGTTACACAAGACATAACTTATGTAACTGCTAATAATAAAGTGATCACTTGTTCACACATACCTGGCTTTCTTCTATGGGCAAATGGCTAATTAAACTTCAAGAAAGCTTTCATAAATGAGGGCTTGCCTGGGTGATCACATTTCAAATATTTATTCAGAAAGGCTTCTGTGAGACTTTGAACTATCATCTATTTACAGAAATGTTTATGTAAAATATTTATCAGACTAAATATACACAAAGCCATTAAGGAAAAACTAACATGATAAAAACTTGTAATAAAGATGACAGGCATCATGAGTCATGAATCATCCTGCTGCAAAGTCATCTTTCCTATTCAAGTTGTCACTTTTTAGGATTATTAACATGACGTTAATTGACGGAAGGGTTACTAAAGAAATAACACATTTCACAGCTAGCTTGTCAGGAGAAATGTGAACTATTTTATAATTTATAACAATTTTGTTACAAAACTAGTTTAAACATGAAGGCAGAGTATATGATTGGGATAATGTTATGGGTGACAATAATGCTGGGGTTGCCTATATATACAGGTGCATTGCAACAATACAGTGGGTTTTACCGTGCAGCAGAGAATAAAATGGGAATGGTGAATCCTTGTGAAACCTTGTGGATATGATTTATTTCTAATTTGTACTTAGTCTATGATTGTTGTGTATAACCTGCAGAATAATTTGTAATGTAATTTAGTAGTTAGTCTCATAAAGGGACTTTATTGTAAAATATCTAAATGTGTATTGGAAAACATCTAAGTTTCTGAAACAGTCATTAAATTTATATTTAACATATCTATCAGATCAATGATGTTCAGCAACACAAGAGGTATTGCTAAGCAGGAAAAATCAACAGTGAAATTTAATTGGAGATCAAACTATATAATCTAATCTAATGTGGACCTTTATAGCACTTAATCTCCATGAATTGACAGACTATATATGAGGTGCAGCTGAACATACATAAGGTGATTAATGATAAGTCTAATAACATATACAGGTCATACAAAAAGATGCAGGGTGAAAAGAAGACTGTGGAGGATAGTTTTTTGTCAAACAGGTGAGTTTTGACCTTTTCCTAAAGGAGGCAAGAGATTTCTAAGATTCGTGACAATATGTGGAAGAGTATTCTGAATACTCTGTAGTTTGTGCTGATTAAAACATAAGAAACCTTTAACAGAGTTACAATAGTCAAGATGACCAGTCTGCAAAAAACAACATACCTAGGTTTTTCCTTATAGATTTGTATTGAGTGAAATCAAAAGTGGACTCAACACAGATCCTTGGGGACTCCATAGATGAGCTTGCTTAATTAAAATAGTGTTATTCTCATTTTAATGGGATGGCAATGATGACTCAGGCAGGAGACATGCAACATGAGGACACATCCACTAAAACTTAACTGGAATTTGAGATACTGAGGAGAAAATGGTATGCTATGAAGCTGTGGACAAGTCAAGCAATCCCAGAGCAGTAGGATCACCTTGTGCCAGAGATGGACTGCATTTTTTATTGACAGTAAAGCAGATTCAGTAGAACGGCCTGGGTTGTAGGCAGACTGATAAGGAATACCTGAGATTATACAAGGACTATTTAGATAGAATACATGAGTATTTAGACAGAATGTCATTGGAATTTCTCTGAAAAAGGTTTTTTAACATTGCACAGAAATGGTTAAAACAGTTGGTGCTTTTGGTGCTTTTACACTCTCCCAGAAACAAATAGATTAATAAGACAGAAACATAAATATATATGACCTTGGTTACTAATTTTTTACATTTACAGTGGCATTTTTATGGCAAAAAGCATGCAACAAAGTGTCAAGTGCCGTATTGAAATTTGGTTTTTATGTAGTATTCACCAAAATTAAAATAGGTATTGTTTACCACGAACAATAATTATCAGTAATTTTCTAAGAAATCTGTCCATCCTTCCCACAATTTTAATGGTATTTTAGGGTTACCTTGGTTTTATGTTCTTTTTATCAATTAAGGCCTGGTCACATGTTTCTGTGCCACTATTGCAAATTGTATTTTAACTTTTCTTCAGGACAAACCAACCCATATATCCATTGTGTCTGCTTCACCGGCAAGTACATTTTAGCCTAGCATGTGAGAAGTTTTTTAAACTCAGAATCTTTAGTTAAGAAACATTACGGATACTACCAAAACACAAAACTCTTTCATCCAAAAATGAGTTCAGTAGGAGTTACATATTGTCAACTTGTACATATCACACGAGGCCAGCACTGAACCATGTGAACTAGGCATTAAAGTCAGTAACAACTGAAAATTGTACTGCTAGATTTCATAAATGTTGGTTTGTTTGGCCGATGACAATTGATGAATAAACTTATAAATTGATACATGTGTCAAAATAAAATGAAACAAAAAGATATTAAAGCTGTGATCAGATAAATTAGATGAAAAATAAAATTCACTTTAAACATTAAGTACCACAATCGATAATTTTTAAAAGGTGTTTATAAAGTTCCGAACCATTGGATGATGCAGAAAATTGCCTCAATATTGCCTCTAACGGTATTTAAATTTATAAAAACAATAGTTACATTGGATAACACTGCAACATTAAAGGCTATGTCATACTCTGTGCAATATACTGAATATTTGAGTAACATTAATAAAATAAGCACCAAATTGTCCATTAGCAGATTGTTCATCTATAGCTATTTAAACTAGAATATAAAATGCAAAATATCTTTAAAATTATATACTTAACAGCAATATCAACTAAAAATGTTCAGTTAAATTATACTTGGAAATCAGAGGCTCTATTACAATCCCTCTAAAATACTTAATATGTGGTTGATTTAAACACAAAACAACCAAATTATTCAATATTATGTATAGAATACCCATCTGTGGGCACTTTGACTAGATACTTTTTTAAATGATACTTCATACAATTAAATAACACTAGAAAATCAAAGACACGGATTAATCCCTGTAAAATATCCAATATTAGATTGATTTTAACAAGATAAGTGCTAAATTGCCCCTTGCTATGATTGGCATCATCATCTACAGCTATTTCAAGTAATCACTGAGCAAAAGATGTTTTAGAAATGAAATACTGAGCAGCAGTATCAAAAGAGAAAAAGCCCCAATTAAATGACACTGGGAAATCAAAGGCTATGTGACAATGCCTGTTAAATACTCAGTATTTGGGTCATTTTAATCAGACCACCACTATATTGTCTCTTTTTATGTGTACGATGTCTGTTCATAGCTATTTGTACTATACATTGAGTAGAAGATGTTTATAATAAGATATTATAACAGTAATCAGTGACAGAAAGATTTCAGTAAAATAATACTGAGAAATGCAAAACATTATGTTACAATTCATGTGAAATACTTACTATTTAGTGATTTTATCAGAGAAACAGCAAATTGTTTCTTATAAGGTATAGAATGCCTTTCTGTGGCTACTTAAACATGAAAGCAAGTACAAGATGTCTTAAAGTAAGAAATGAGCATCAGTATCTATGGAAATTAATTGTCGAAATAAAGAACGCTGTAAAGTAAATATCCCTTTATCCGTAGAATGCTCATCTAGAGTAGGTTAAACTGAAAACAAAAAAGCCACAGTCAAAGCCTATGTCGTAATCCCTGTAAAATACCCAATATTTAGATGTCTCAATGAGGCAGCCACCAAACTATTGCTAATCATTTATAGAATATTCGTCTGTAGCTTTACTTTAAAATGGTTAAAAATGGTTTGATCTTGTAAATTGTTCATTGATATGTGTACAATGTTTGTCAAACAGCAAATACAGTGAAAGCTTAATACAAGATATCTAGTAGTAACACCCATGAAAAACATTTATGTAACACTGGAAAATCAAAGGCTGTGTTAAAAAGACTTGATTTGGCTTGATTTCAATCAGAAAACCACCAAGTTGTTTATTATTATGCACTCAAGGGTAGTATATAATTGGTTTAAATGGATACATAGCACAAGATATTTTATAGCCAAAATATTGGACAGCAACATCCACAGAAAAAAGCTCCCAATTACATAATACTAAGAAATTTAGCTGTGTTAAAATGACTGTACAATGCTCAATAATTGGGAGGTTTTGATAAAGGAAAAACCCAAGTGTTTATCTGTATGTGTAGCATAAAATAAGCATAAGAAGTCCTAAAATTGTTTTTTATCCTTTTTATGTTGTTCTGAATGTTTTTAACTGTACAATAGTTTTACTAGTTGATATTGCGGGTATTATCGCCCACTACCGGGAGTTACTCAGTGTTGTTTGGTTGTGTCTTACATTTTGAATATTTTGCTAGTTGATATTACGGGCATTACTGTCCTCTACCGGGAGTTACTCAGTCATTTTTGGTTGTGGTTTGTATTTTATTGTCCTATAATGTTTTTGCTGTGAATTTGTGCATGTTCATTTTGTCTGTGGTTTGTGATTCCTTATGATGCGGATTGTTAGACTCCTTCTTTGTATTGTTGGCCTCTTTGTACATTGCCATAAGAGTCAAAACAGAATTCATACTAGGTGGCCTGCATGGATGTAAATATGATGGACCTACTGCCAAATCCATTTTGTTCATTTATGTCAGGACACATAGAGTCACTTTTTGTGAAAAGGCGTCTTTCAGGCAGCTTGCTCTGGTTCTACTGTCGGGTGATGTCGCTCTAAATCCTGGGCCACTGAAGTTTGGGTTTGCTAACTGCCGGTCCATTAGGAATAAAGGTCCAATTCTCTGTGATGAAATCCAAACTGGAAATTTTGATGTTTTTGGTCTCACTGAGACCCATATTAAAACTCTAGATACACCCTCATTTCTAAATGAGTTAACGCCTGAAGATTTTTCCCTTGATCATACCAACAGAGAAAACAAACGTGGTGGCGGTGTTGGCTTTTTTATTAAATCTGCTCTTGATTTTAAAACCATTCATTCCCCTGAGTTCTCGTCCCATGAAAATCACACTGTCTGTCTCACTCTCGATGGGCGTCGCTTGTTTCTTGGGGTCATTTACCAACCCCCTGCCGCATCTGTAGTAAAATTTGTTGAAGATTTTCTGTCATATGTGGGTTTTTTGTCTTCCTTATCCTCCTCCTTTGTCATTTGTGGTGATTTTAATCTTCATATCGACATTATGTCTCCAACAGTCTCTGAATTTAAATCAGTCATTGATTCTTGCTGTCTGTCCCAACACATTGATTTTCCAACTCACCTTCATGGTCATACCTTAGATTTGTTGATGGCTCCATCCGAGTTCTCTGTAATTTCTGATGTGAAAGGTTCAGGCTTCATTAGTGATCACAAAATTATCTCTTGTGTGGTTGACTTTCCATCTTTGGATACACCATTTCAGAAAGTTGAATATTGATAAATTTAGAAGTGACCTCCTGACTATTCCGTTTGTTAGCTCACCATCTGATGACATAGATTTATTGCATGAACAGTACATGTCTGGTTTGTCTGGCCTTCTAGATATTCATGCACCAGTGAAGACTAAACAGCTCATCAAACCAGCCCCAAGCTGGATAACCGATGATTATAGAACTGCTATGTGCAGATAAACAGATGTAACCACATTCTAAATAAAAACAAGGGGTGTTTCTACCGTGATCTAGTTAGTGAATATTGCGGTGATAGTAAGAGGTTATGGCATGCACTAAATAGAAGATTGAGTCGGTCAAATTCTACTGTCCTCCCATCCTTTGAAGATGAAAAATCTTTAGCAAACAGATTTGGTTTGTTTTTCATTGATAAAATTAAAAAGATTCAAGACACCTTTAAATACACCAGATCTCAGGTTCTTCACCCAGACAAGGAGCCGCCGACTTTCAGTTCCTTTCAAGTTGTCACTGATACTGAAGTCCTTAAGTTTATCAAGGAATCTCCTTCAAAAACTTGCTCCCTTGATCCACGGCCCACTCACATTGTGAAACAATGTATTGACATTCTTCTCCCTTCATTGACTAAACTGGTTAACTTGTCCCTCAAAAATGGCATTTTCCCTAATCCTTTCAAACAGGCTATTGTCACACCCCTCCTCAAAAAGTCCACACTTTCATAAGAGGACTTGAGGAGCTATCGACCGGTGTCCAGTCTTTGCTTCTTGTCAAAATTGGTCGAGCGAATTGTGGCTGCCCAAATTAGATCGCACATGGATTCTCATGATCTTGGTAACACTTTCCAGTCAGCCTATAAGTTGGGGCACCCAACAGAAACTGCCTTGTGCATCAAAAATGAGATTCACTTATCTCTGTCCAAGGGCATGCCTACAGCACTAGTGCTACTTGACCTGTCCGCGGCTTTTGACACTATCGATCATGACACACTCCTATCCTGTTTGTCGTCTAGATTTGGTTTTGCTGGATCAGCACTAAAATGGTTTAGATCCTACCTCCAGGATCGTTTTCAGTCAGTCAAGATTGGTTCCAGTCTTTCGAATCTGTTCAAATTGAAGTTTGGAGTCCCCCAAGGTTCTGTCTTAGGTCCTCTTCTGTTTTCCCTCTACACAACACCTCTTGGTCAAGTCATCAGAAAATATACCGGAGTCCATTACAACTTCTATGCGGACGACACTCAGCTGTTTATTCACTTATCCCCTGATTGTTGTGTGTGCACTATATTTCATTGGTGTGTATGTATATGAACAAACATAAGTATACAGTTTCTCTCACAGAATAAAAGTAGGTAGATGTACTTGTTGTGTTATAACTTGTAATCTAGATTTATATGCATAAAAATACCAACAAACATTACATGGTGGTAGCGGTGAAATGATGTCATATCATACATTCATTTGACTGATTCACTTGATATGATTGGAATGTTTTTATGTACATTATTAAACAACACTGTGGAATAAAGAACAAAGAAGTTACAGGAATCACAACAGTCTTCCAGACTATGTATCACATGCACAGCACATGCTCCTACTTAGTACATCAGGATATGCTAATTTAAACAAATACAGAGAAATTCACTGCCTGCATGGAATATCCTTGAAAGTGTTTTGTACCAGTTTGTGGTTTAAAATACATCAGTGATATAAGTGCACAGAGGATTGGGAATTAATGTAAACAGAGTACTGTCACTGCCTGTTATATAAACTGTGCTTTGATTAGCAAAAGAAGTACATGTATGGTGGACTTGAGGATACACACTGGATATTTTTTGAATATTAAATTCACACCACAATGGCTGACAGTATGTCACGCATGGACTGGTTGTTACCAAACATTGGTGAAACTTTCCAACTCTTCAAGCAGAAAGCAGACCTTTATTTCAGCGTAAAAAAGATTAGTGGAGAAAATCAAGTAAATCATATCCTACTGGCTGTTGGGGATGAAGGGTTAAAGAGATTGAACTCCTGGAATCTTTCAGCAGATGACAGAAAAAATCCCAAAACAATATGGGAGAAATTCGAAGCTCAACTGGAGCCAAGCGAAAACTTCAGAGTGAGCAGACTCAAACTATGCTATTACAGACAAGGCGAAAATGAATCACTTGACGATTTTGTAAACCATTGCAAACTGCTGACAATGAAATGTAAATTCACTGGGAAGGAAATGGAGGAAAGACTTATAGAACAAATTATAGCAAGTACTCCCTTGGCTGATTACCAGAAGGAACTTCTATCCAAAGATGAAGAATACTCCCTGGAAGATGATATTAAGCTAGGAAGGACCTATGAGGCTTCCGTATCACACATAAAGCAACTACAGCAGATGGGGACACCACAAATGTTCCATAGAATCAGAACAAAAAGCTACCAAAAATGTAGGAATTGTGGAGGAGCACATCCATTCAATCCAAGAGAGTTGTGTCCTGCATTTGGCACTGAGTGTAGATTCTGCAAAAAGAAGAACCACTGGGCAAAATGTTGCAGACAAAAGCAACAAGGAAATGTGAAAAGAACAAGCAGTGAACAATACCATCGCTATGAGAAGCAAGGAAATACAAAAGGTATAAAGGTCAATGTTCACTCAATGCAGCCTGAGGACACAAGAATGCAGCCTGAGGACACCAGTGAGAAATGGGAACCAACTGATTCATTCTCATTCTCCAATATAACAGTTTCAACACTGACACAGGATGCAAGGGATGAAGTTTTCGCAAAACTTCAGATCCAACTGCATGACATTCCAGGAATACACACACTACAAGCCAAGATTGACACAGGGGCTCAAGGTAACACCTTACCTGTCAGAATACTCAAATTGATGTTTCCAAAAAAGTATGATAAATACATTAGGCCAATGCCAAATATTAAGTTGACAGCATACAATGGGAGTGAGATCCCCTGTCATGGAGTAACTCAAATGCCATGTCAATTCAAACATTCAGGGTGGAGAAACATAGACTTTTTTGTAGTGGACGTTACTGGCCCAGCAGTTGTCGGTGAGAAACTTAAGCTTGTCACTCTGCACTGTACAGTGAACTGAACCCCAAGCAAAACAGTTCCAGTAAACAGTGTTAGTGACTTAAAGAAAATGTATCCAGACCAGTTTGACACGATTGGCAAGTTCAAGGGCGAATATCAAATAGTTGTGGATCCAGAAGTACAACCGCATGTCGACTCACCACGAAAAACACCAATTGCACTGAAGGATTCAATCAAAGAGGAGCTCGACTGCATGGAACGAGATGGTATTATCAAACGAGTAACAGAGCCAACTGATTGGGTTTCCAGTCTAGTATACTCCAGAAAGCAGAATGGCCAACTACGTGTTTGTCTCGATCCAAAACACCTAAACCGTGCATTAAAATGTCCTCACCACAAAATACCAACTCTGGAAGAACTCACCCACCAATTCAGTGGCGCAGCTTTTTTCAGCAAACTGGATGCCAAGTCTGGATATTGGTCAGTTTGCCTTGATGAAAAGTCACAACTGCTGACAATATTCCAGTCACCTTTCGGGCGTTATGCCTTCAAGAGGCTACCATTTGGGCTATGCATTTCAGAAGATGTATTCCAACATCGAATGGACTGCATTTTGGAACAATGCGAAGGTGCCATTGGAATCGCTGACGATGTTGCAGTCTATGGTAGGACTGAGACTGAACATGACAAGAACCTGCACCAGTTAATGAAAGTGGCATCTGAAAATGGCCTGGTCTTCAACTCAGAGAAATGCCACATCAAAAAGAAAACCATATCATTCTTTGGAATGACATATACCGACCAAGGTGTAAAACCTGACCCAGCAAAGGTTGAGGGCATACAGGCAATGCCACCACCTTCAAACAAGAAGGAACTACAGGAATTTCTTGGTTTGATAACATATCTGTTGCCATTTGTACAAAATCTATCCCAAAAGTCCCTAGTGCTGAGATGTCTCCTCAAGCAAGATATTGATTTTCAGTGGGATGTTAACCACCAAGCATGCTTTGATGCTCTGAAACAAGAGGTCACAAAAGACTCCACACTACAATACTTTGATGTGAAGGAACCAATAGTGCTTCAAGTTGATGCTAGCCTATGTGGTCTGTGGCCTATGCTTCAAAATCACTGTCAGATGTCGAGAAACGATATGCATGCATAGAGAGGGAGCTTTTGGCAATTGTGTTTGGTATGACCAGATTTCACACATATCTGTATGGGCGTCAGTTCAAAGTGCTGACAGATTACAAGCCACTTGTAATGATTGTCCAGAAAAACCTCTCAAGTGCACCACCAAGACTACAACGACTTCTTCTAAAGCTTCAAGGATATAATTATACACTGGAATATCTGAAGGGATCTGAGATGACCATTGCTGACACCCTGTCTCGACTTCCAAATGAGAAGGAATCTCAAACAATTGACTTGGACATCCGAGTGGACCATGTCAAGTTCAGCACAGATCGTGTAGAGAGTATTCGTGCAGGTACCAAAGCCGACCCAATGCTGCAGGAATTGACAAACATAGTCCTCACTGGATGGCCCAATTCCATTCAAGATCTTCCACATAATGTCAGATCCTTCTGGTCTTGCAGAGATGAGATTTCTATTGACAATGGCATATTAATGAAGGGAACAGCCCTAATCATACCACACAGTCTACAGCACGAAATACTCAGCCAACTGCATTATGGCCACCTTGGGATAGTCAAGACAAGACTGAGGGCCAAGAATACAGTATATTGGACAAACATTAACAAAGACAGAGAAAGTGTGATCAAGGGTTGTGATGTATGTCAGGAGCACAAACCACGACAAACATACAAAACTCTCATCTGTCATGAAATACCAAGCCGATCATGGCAGATTCTCGGAACTGATTTGATTGATTGGAATGGTAGTAAATGGCCCATCATAGTGGATTACTACACAAAATATCCATTTGTGAGGAAACTGGGAAATCCGTGTTCAAGCAACCGTGTTGTCTCTGCAACTAAACAGCTCTTTAGTGAGATGGGTATCCCAGAAAAAATTATTTCAGATAACGGCCCCCATTTTTCTAGTTCATGTTATACTCAGTTTGCCTCAGAGTGGAAATTTTATCACACCACATCATCACCAAACTACCCAAGATCAAATGGTTTTGTGGAAAGACAAATACAGACTGTGGGGATTTTACAAAAATGCTACCAGAGCAAAGGAGATTTGGACATGGGACTTCTATGTCTCAGAACCACTCCAGTGGACCATCAAATAAAATCTCCAGCTGAGCTACTTTTTGGCCGCAAACTCAAGTCAAACCTTCCTGGCAAAATCCCAAACACACTTGATGACAAGAATATTATCCAAGGAAATTACTGCAAGAGACAAAATAGTCAGAAGCGTTACCATGACCTCCATGCAAAGGACTTAACACTGTTGAAACCTGGTGATTACATTCAATACCAGGACATGTCGTCAAGGAAATGGATACCAGGTGTGGTGAAGGATAAGTGTGAACAACCTCGTTCTTATCTGATAGTCACCCCTAATGGTAACACTCTAAGACGCAATAGGCAACAACTCCGTGGAAGATCTGAACAATTTATACCCAGAAGGATACAAGTAGAGAATACCCCCGAAAGCACTTCAGTAGCCAAAACACCAGATACAGTGAAAACAAATGACAATTACGTTACCAAGTAACCATATAAACATAAGTGTAATTCAAATGACATTATATCTATTACATCTGCATGCTAAGAACAATACAGTAATTTGTGTATACTGCTTAAAGTTTTCAGCTACAGTGGACTGGACATGCTTTATTTTTAATAAAGACACTATTAAATAAACAATTACTTAAGAGTAAAGATTATATGAAACAGTAAACTACCCCCAGTATCTGATCTGTTTTCAACTTGTTTTTTTTATAAGGGGGATGTTGTGTGTGCACTATATTTCATTGGTGTGTATGTATATGAACAAACATAAGTATACAGTTTCTCTCACAGAATAAAAGTAGGTAGATGTACTTGTTGTGTTGTAACTTGTAATCTAGATTTATATGCATAAAAATACCAACAAATATTACACTGTTGATAGTCTCAAGTCTTTTGACCGTCTTAAATCATGTTTGAATGATATTCAGGTCTGGATGTCTGAAAACAAACTCAAGCTAAATCCTGATAAAACAGAATTCATAGTCTTCGGTACCAAAGACAGACACAAATGGCTCAGTGACTCATTTCCTGTCAATATCCTGGGTAATTGCCTCTCTCCCGCAGATGTTGTACGCAATCTGGGTGTTCTGTTTGATGCAAAGTTTTGTTTCACCAATCACATAAATTCTGTTATCAAATCCTGTTTTATTAGCCTCAAGGAATTTCATCGCATCAGGAGGTTTCTTTCTGTGGATACATCAGTGATGATTGAAAATGCTCTGGTCAGTAATCGTTTGGATTATTGCAATTCTCTTTTTCGCAGTTTGTCATCCCGAAATGCTACAAGGCGCCAATATGTTCAAAATGCACTTGCACGTTTTGTCACTGGTGCTTCAAAGTACACTCACATTACATCCACCCTTAGGGCACTTCATTGGCTACCCATTAGACAACGTATTATCTTCAAAACCCTAGTTTTGGTTTATAAGTACCTCACCACTGGCCAGCCTAAGTATTTTGCACCATATCCCTCCTTGTACAAATCTGCCATGAATACAAGACATTCTAATCCCCAAAATTTGTTCCTTCAGGTTCCCTCTTACTGTGCTTCCACCCATAAATCAAAGGTCCATTTTAACAATAATTTATCATATGATGCCCCTAAGTTAAGGAATGAAAACACTGGACCACCTCTCTGGGAACGACTCGGAACATGTCTAATGTCTTATGATTTATGCCTTATGAATTGGATGGTGTGCCTTAGAATCCGTTGATACGGAGATTAAGCATGTGGACAACTGATTGATTGATACTTAGAATCCTAGAATAATAACTGTGTCAATATATTTGGTCATATTTTTCTTATTTTCAATTGCACAAAATCTAAAGTTGAACAATTAAGCCTATGTTTCAATTCCTATAAAATACTTAATACTTGGGTGATTTTAATCAAATATTAAACTGATACTTATTATGTGTAGAAGACTCGTCTATAATGATTAGTTCTACAAACATGGTATAATATATTTTATAATATAAAACTAAACAGTACATACAAGGGAAATTTCACTTAGAAGTCTATCTGTGTATAAATATCTAATATTTCATTATTTCAATCAATCAACCACCGAAGTGTTCCTTATTATGAATATGCTATAGTTACTACAACTAGAAACTGGGTAGGAGATGTGTTTACAGTATGCAACAGGAATATCCATGCTAAAATCATTCATTTAAGTAATACTGGGAAATGAAAGAAAAGGTTTCAAACCATGTAAAATGATATTTGAGTTAATTACACTAAAAACCACCAAAATATCCCACTTTATATGATGAATGCTTGTCTAGATTTAAACTAAAAACCAAATTACACTGGGGAATCGGAGTGTATGTTTTATCCCTGTAAAGTATAATATGACAACCAATTAATTGTCCCTTATTGTAGTAGAATGCTTGCCTGTAGCTATTTATACTGGAAATTAAGAATGAAAGGACTTTTCATGTACATATTGTATGCTATAGCATGTAAGTTAGGTGATATTCAGGTGATTTTTTTTCTCATTTCTGTCACAGAATTCTTTCACTTTTCTGTTTACGTTTCCATTTCTGTGAGAGTGTAAATTTGCCTTTAGTATAGAGATTTCTAGATAGACAATTCACAACTATAAAACTACTATATATGTAGCAATAAAAAATGTGTTATTCTAGCCAGTGAGCGATTTTGTTGAAAACATGTCTGCACTTCTCTGGAGTGAGTGTCTAGAAGACTCTGATCTTCTTAAAAAACTGTATGATGTGAGGAATGATGTAAAGTATGAAAAGCTCCAATTGGACCACAACAAATTGACATCTACACCTGACCTGAGGACATTCAGACAGTTTGACTCCCTGAAACTGTTAGATCTGAGGTATAACAAAATCAGAGAGATAGATTTCAGGCTTATTCCATGTACAGTGACACAGTTTCACCTCAGTGGTAATAAACTTACAAGTATTGGTGATTTAAGTTGCTGTACAGAACTAAAATACTTGTATGCATCATCCAATAAAATCAGTCATGTAGACTGGAGGAACCTTCCACCTACACTGACAGGGCTTTACCTTGATAATAATCAACTAGTAGCAGTCGGTGATTGCAGCCACTGTACACAGCTGGATGAATTGTATGTACATTACAATCACATCTCTCACATTGCAGGGAGGAACTTTCCACCTGCACTGCAATGGCTTTACCTTTACAAGAATCAACTCAAAACAGTTGATGTCAGCCTGTGTACACAACTGAAATTGTTAGATTTGGACAATAACCCCACACTCCAATCTATTCAGTCACTTCCAAATAAAGACTTTGATTTTTCCATTAATTCAAGTGTAAAGGTTTTGGAAAGTACGTGTTTTCATGAAAACACCTACAACATGTTGAAAAAAAAGTGTAAAGAATTGAAGTGGAAGCTAGAACAGCCACCAGTAGAAGTGTTGTTACAAGGGCTGGAGGCTGTACTGGATTATTACACAGGGAAACCCATCAGAACCACACACACAAGGTAACTGTTTGCTTTCTTTATTGATTTTAATGCAAGAACAATTAGCAGAAGCTCTGTACCTTATTAATGATATATATACATAGTTTATGATATATTAATGAAAAAATGGCACTTATTGGCAGACTTTCAGAACTAGAAATGCATAGAAAATGGTGTCCCTGCACGCAAAAATCATAACATGCTCTGTATATTCACCTGTATAGGCCACATACAGCTTCTGGAGTAGAATAGAATTGTGCAAGGCACAGCCATACATTTTACATAATTACAAATGTTTGATACCTTAAAATCGATGCAGAAATGATGTAGTAGTTACAAATATAAAATAAAGTTCTGTATTCACTGTTGATCAATGACATGTGTAAGCCTGGCTTTTTCAGTTTAGGTATTTCAATACCGCTGTAGGCTATAAATATGTTATTTAAAGGAAGTTTTACAGAGTGACTGTTCATTTTGTTACATTAAATCCATAAAGAAAATAAAAAAATCTAAAGCTGAAAATTATTTTTTTTCATCTGACCATGGATATGTTTTCATGGCTGATTTATTTCTATTCTTCACTGATGATTATTAATTAATTAACTTAAAAAATATGTTTTATACCTCAGTATAAAGGAATTTTAAAGAGCTTTGGCTCATTTTGGATAAATTAAAATCCATAGAGATATGGCTAAGAAATTAAATTTTTTTAAGTCACTGTAAATGGGAACTTTAATTTTGAAAAACTATCATTCAAATGTATTTGTGTTCAATATTGTCCATACCCATCATGCTCTGAAACAGTGTAGTTATCCATGTTTATGAAGAACTATTTATTTTATATCTTCTCATTACAGTCATAAATAATTATAATTTATAATAACACGTAATTTTTTGGTACATTCCTAAGCACCAGTTACTATGATTTATTGATTTATTTAGGGTTTTATGTTACTTTCAACACTGTAAGGGCATATCACAACGGGTAGTTGGAATGGTTGAGGAAACCAGTACATTCAGTTGGTTAAGATTCTGTACTGTAAACTGGTGACCAATGGCAAACAACTACAAACTTTACCACTTGAGGTCGGTTACCACTCTGCCACTGTGGCCCCCCACATTCACTATGAATAATTTGAATTTTGAATTTATTTTGTGAAAACATTCATTAACAGGTCAATTTTTCTTCAATATTTCATTAACTAAGAAAGATACACATATGTTATATGCATCATTAGAAATGAACTTGAAACCTTCTGTTTGTTATTGGTGAATTAACATCTATATGAAATTGGTAGAATAATATAGTTATAAAATAATTTTCCTGAATAATGATTATATTTTGTTTTTTTCTAATACAAATTACTGTCAAATGCAAGCCAAAGTTATTATTTATTTCATGACATATCATTTTAAAGTTGATACATATAGAGGGCATCTACAATGACAACAAATCAATATTTTATCACAAACCCCAGTCAAATAGAGTATAAAAAGTCAAGAGTCTCTCTTCCGTTTTTGTGCAGTATATAAGTAATTTGAAAAGTGTTGAGTGCACAAGAAAATATGTGCTACAAGGATTTTTAGCAATGAAATGCAGAAACATTTATGCAATTTTATAAGACAACTGATTATGTAACACATTTACCCTGTCTTAAATTGATAAAATATTTCTTATTTCTGAAAGAATTTTCATAAAACATAACCAGAATCAGCACTCTAATATTGTCTTTCCGTCACTGCATAATTTCCAATATCTATCTGAAATGGTTATAAATATAAAACCAGAAACCAGTCTGGTTGTTCATGTGTTTCATGGCAAAATGAGCAGAGCAGAAACGAAATAATCAAATAAGATAATACAAAGTATGTTAATGAAAATTTTTGGACAAAAACAATAATGCCATTTGGCTTGTTGCTTAAAAACTTACTTGTAAGTAAAAATAATCAAATAAAATTATAGACAAAATTACAGAAATGTCGAGCGGCCACAAGAACTCTTCTGTACTAGATATTATAAATTCTACTTCATTAACAGAAAAGGTATTTTGTAACAGGGTTTTGACATCACCTTATTGACTGTTATTATTAGTTCTGGTTTTCAGTCTAATGTTGTTGGGAGCAAGAAATACAGGCAAGTCCAGTATGATGAAATCACTTATTGAGGGGACAGCAGTTCTGGTGAACAATGATAATCCCACGCAAGTTGCTGATATCCAAACCTGGGAGATAACTATGAAAGATTCCATTCAAATCTTTGATCATGGCGGCCATGATATATATAGGATTACAAGTCCTATATTCATTGTTCCTAATGGCACTATCGCACTTGTTCATGATATCAGTCAAATCAGTGAAAACAAGGTCGATGACACTACAGCCATTTTGCGCCATGCATTCACATATCATCCGGAAAACCAAGTCCATGTAGTGCTCACCCACACAGATCTTGTCAGTACAGATGATGCACAGAAGAACAGGGACTTTATAAAGGCCAAAGTCCATGCATGTTTTGATCAAGAAATACGAAGTTTCGAGCTTCTTACTGGGAAAGATGAGGGTAGATCTCAGCTGTTAGCTCAACTCCTTAAGCAGAAGGACAACATGGAGGTGTTTCTCCTGTCTAGCAAAACCTTTGAGGGCATGGTCAATCTCAAGGAGTTCCTTATAAAGATCACAGCAGAGAAACGAGTACTCCTGCCAGAGAAATGGGTCCAGTTCTACAAACTCATATCAAACCAAAAAAAGAACTTTTTAAAAATAACTGAGTTGGAACAACTTTCCAAAGAATTCAGTTTTGTGGGCAAACCATTATTTCAACAATCAAAGCAGTTCAAATATGCATTAGAATATTACCGTGCTGCTGGGTATGTGGTACACTTCCCATACAATCCTGTCCTAGAGGAGTATGTCTTTCACAACAAACGCTTCCTTCTAAGGCTCATACAGTCATGCTTTCACCACAATCTCAAGGATGCCACAAAATTTGACGACCTGATGCAAACCATGAATGCCTCTAACATCGATTTGATGCTACGACAGTATGAAGACGAAGGCCTGTTGGCAATTGAACTCCTGCGATTTTTGTGGCATCATTACGGGCTTAAAGAACAGGAAGAAAGAGTAGTACTGGAAATAATGAAGCAATTCCATATTTGCTACCCAGTGGAAAGGTCTGAGAAAGTATGGTTTTTTCCATATTTTGTGAAAAGCAATGGACCACCAGCTTCACTGGATATGAAGAAAATAAATGTGATCAACCAGCCATATTTCTCAGTCCTGCTGAACTGTGTGTTCAACAACATGGTGCCTATTAATGCATTTGAGGCTATGCAGGTACAGGTGCAGAAAACTGCCGTAGAAAGGCAATATGGAAATTCACGTTATGCCTGGCATGATGGCATTCTGGTCAAAATAGGAAGATTAGAAATCACAGCATTAAGAAGAGCCTCCCAGTCAACTGTACAACTCTGTGTTTGTGCACCAATTGATGCAGTAGAAGAAGTGTGGCAAGTGACAGCCGTTGTCTATTCAGACCTAGAGGCAGTCCTACAGCCACTGTTGGGTGTGATGAAGCAGATTTATTTTGAATGCACCCATTGCATTGTTAAACATCTACAGCCTGTGCACCTACGGCATCACAGTGAAGTTCTCAAAAATAAAGGACCAGATGTGACCTTTGACTTCTGCAAAGGTGATCAAATTCCAAGAGCTTTGGTGATTGCACCCTCTGGTGAGTTAGTCAGATCAACTTGATGTTCCTAATTTATATAACTAAAGGTAAAAACTGGTCTACCCAAAAACTGAACTATATTTTAAGAAATTCTGAGCATTATATTTTCATGTCTTATTTATGTTTCTTTAAATACATTCTAGTTGAGAAGTGAATTTTAAAATGATGTGTGTATGTTTTAAATTTAGCACTTTAATAGGTTGTTGCCTTTTCATAATGTGAAATATAAGGTTCTGCAATCTAAACCTGTTAACTTGTATTCCTTTGTTTGCAGCTGGAAGCAAGAAGATTAAAGAACATGTAAGAAATGTACAAATGTATCTGAAGACAATATTCCAAGGTATAAGCTAAAAAGCAGTTTTCACACATTGTCACAACACTGCGTATGTCATAGTATCATTTATCAATATTGAAGACACTAATCGTGATGAAATACCTTTTGAAGTTAAAGGAAATAAACCATAACACAGTATGATAAAATATATCCAAATCTAAAAGATATTACAAATAACTGGCTAATGTACTGCAGTATAAAGATTTCTATACAGAAATGCATAATATTGTCACAAAGTAATGAGGTCATCCATATAATAGTATGAATCATTACACTCAAGGCCACATTGTGGCATGCACAGATTTGTATTAACTTATATAATAGTATGAAACATCCCCCAGACGGTCCTCAAAAGTCCATGTTGCAAGGTTAAATTTGTTTTATAATTCTAGGTTTTAAACAGATTATTGTTCCAATGTTTGTCCTCACTTTTGATGGCCACCAAATATAATGAATTCAACAAGCATGGTGATGTAACATATTAGTGGGCGGACAGTGTTTATGATTTTTATAATAATTAACATCCGTCTTTGTTTTGGATGTTTCCTATAGTGTCTGCACAATATATTGATAATTTCTCTTAATAAGATGATTAAACATTAAAAAGTACAGTGTTGTTCACAGTGTATTTAAACAGTGACTTAATAACATAATAATTAATGGCAATTGTGATTTTATTGGGCAGAAACAGCCCTGCCTGGAAAGTTACTCTTCTTGGACTGTGAGGAAGTTGGGGAACACCAGTTTCATCTCTCTTGGGGTTGGCCTCCTTCTGATAAGGAGGTTGGTCCTCTGGCTGAAATAAATCATGCAGTGGTGGAGTACAAAGAGGGGCAACAGTGGACAAAACTCAGTGACAACGTCAACATGTCACCTTACTTGGTCAAATGTATGTAAATTGCCTCAAAATAAAGAAGTGGTAATTAAAATACAGTTAAAATACTTGGAAGACTGCAAACGGTTTTTGTTGATTCATGATATTAAACATTCCTTTTAGTATAACATATCTGTTAAATCACCAAAGATATTTGAGGGGGTAAAGATTGTACCCCAGTTGGTGAAGAATTGACATGGTAAACTTTTACATTCTGGAAAGCAAAAATGGAATTTCCAACTTTAGGTCTCCTGGAAAATGGAATCCAAGACCTGAGAGGTGGCGGATAAATGTGTCACTTACATATCCATTGTGCCCCATTATACCAAGCAATATGCAATTTAGACATATAAAATATTTTTAAAAATGACCCGCTATTGTATTTATGTTTTATTCTCAAGGATATGGTAAAAATAATTTTTTTTCTATTAAAATTTATAATTTTTCCATTTGATATTACACCCACTGTGAATATGTTTTCCCAATTTATTGGTGGCTTGGTTTACTTCATAACATTTGCATAACCTCTGTATTTATTAGGTAATGCAGAAGAATTCAGGGTAGCTGCAGTGAATAAGAATGGATCTGGGGAATTTTCATATGTGACCCCTATCCATGTACTACAAGGTACGTTACAATTTACCCTATTCAACTTAGACTATTGCTTTAGTGTTTTCATCACTGTACAGGTCTTATCACGATGGATAGTTGGGAGGGCAAAGGAAACCAGTACATACAGTTGGTCATGGTTCTGTACTGTAAACTGCTGACCAACAGCAAGTAACTACCAGCTTTCCCACTTGAGGTCAGGCAGTGATGAGAACTCTGATCTAAGTGGTTTGAGGGGCTTTCTTATATAATCTAGTGCTTTACATGCACACAATCTTTCCCAAAATTGGTAACTCAGTGTGCTAAAGACTTGACAAAAGAGATAGCCTAGGAAATAGCCATTCTGAAATGATAAAAAAGATATAAACAAGTTCATACTTAAAATAACCTTATCTGCATTGAAATAGTACAATCATATTATCATCGTTAAAAATATTTGCAACATGTGTTAAATATCAAGCTCAGAGCTTTGTAATTTTTAGGTGATAGAATTATTAGTGACACCGACATGTACACCATAGCTGCCAACCACATGTTCTTCAGCAGGATTACCAATATTACAGAAGTTTTACAAAGACTGTTATTCCGAGGTGTCATTTCGGAACCGCTGAAACAAGAACTACTCAACAAGACATATGGAGAAGGTACTGAAAATTGCATGAATAATTGAACACGTATTCAGAATCTATTCACAGTATTTAAAAGTTACAGCTGATATGCTAGAGATAAATGTTTATATTTAGCATGCAATTTAGTAGCCAGATATTAAAAAAAGACTGTAACATATGAAATCACATTGTATAAATTGACACTGCCAAACATACTATTCACTAAATAAGTGCAAATTATCTATTTAATTTAGTGTAATATGGTACGCGTGAATTCTTTTCAATTGACATATTACTTTGCGGAAACATTCTGAAGAGTTGTTAAGCTATTTTTATTGTTTATAGTTGCAGACCAGCTCTTAGAGGGAGTTATTTACAGGTCCACATACAGGCAGCTTTACCTGTTTAAGAAAACTCTGATGGAAACTGGTCAATTTGTGATGGCTGAAACTGTGCCTGTGGAGGTAAAAAGAAAGAATATGGCATTACAGATATCTGTGACTGGTGAGTTTGCAACTTATGAATAGGAATCAGAAATAGTGGTAACAAAATGTATCACTTTAGACAAGAGGGCCACTAATGCTTCAGACAAGTCTTTAGAGGAAATTATATAGCTGAAGTATAAAAAGCAATATTATATATATTTAGTAGAAGACCTAAGGTCATCCATCAAAAAGGCCCATAAAAGTAATTTTATTTCATCAAAGAGTTAGACTGGATAAATTATATATACAGCATTTAATATTTTCCCAGTCTTGGAGCATGGAGTTTTTGCTTATTTAAGAATGACCTCTTAAAGCACTGATTTTTTACAGTAACTCAAACAATTGAGTTTTTTGTCATGAGTTACTGGACCAGGTCCACATTTGGTGGTCACAGGGCAATAGACCAGTGTTGATGTTGTACATGGTTTGCACAGCAGAATCTTAACTGTAACAATTATTCCTTACAATACATCATAAGTAGCCTTCTGGATATTTACAAAATATATCTATAGATATGTACATCCTTTCACATGATTATACAGGGACTGTATACAGTAGAGGTATTTAAAATTTTTACAATATACTTACTCAAAAATATTGCACATCCAACAGGCCAAACTTAATTTATGTAAATCATTGTTATTTTCTTGAACAGAAATGCCCCCACCTGGCAAGTTACTCTACCTTGACTGTGAGGAAGTGTGTGAAAACCAGTTTAATCTCTCTTGGGGTTGGCCTACTTGTGATAAAGCGTCAGGTCATGTTGCTAATGCTCATGCAGTGGTGGAGTACAGAGTGGGACAACAGTGGAGTAGATTACCTCACAACATTACAAAATCACCTTGCATGGCTGAATGTAGGTTAATAAAACCATAATAAATAAGTCCACAGAACATGTACACATAGTAACAACACTTAAGACTTCACTGAACAAACTCAAATATAATGTCTATATATATGTTCCTACCATAAGGAGCAGTTAGTAAGAAGATGAGAGTGATATTTCAGTGTGATATTATGTTCGTTTATAACATCTGAGAAAAGCAGTTTTAAAATATAAAAATGGTAAAATCAAAATTTATATTGACTCATGTTGTTTTTTTTTCTATCAATTTATCATAACCTTGGTTTTTTATTTAGGCAAGGCTGAAGAGTTCAAGGTAGCTGTAGTGAATGAAAAAGGAACTGGAGATTTCTCATATGTCACCCCCTTCCATGCAGCACAGGGTATGTTTAACATTAAGAAAACTTAGTCCCCTAATTGCTTTACCTAAATTGTTTTGCAAAAAGTGGGTTATATACATCACTTCACTTAACATGCCATCTCATGTATACAACATTTGCAATACATATATTTCATTAAAATACATCATCTTAGAAGGTAGTGAATTAAGAAAATTATTATAAAGTGTTCTTCATTGCAGTTAGAATATTTTTCAGCTGATGAAATGATAAGTGACACAGACAGAGATCACATGAAGAAAAACCATGAATTCTTCACCAGAATGTCAAATATTTACGAGATTCTACCAAGACTCTTCCGCCGAGGTGTCATTTCAGACTTAGTGTTCTATAAACTCAACAGAGTAGAAAATAAAGCAGGTGCCGATTAAGTAAATCTTATTATTATACATGTATTTGGAGTCAATAATGAGTTATCCTTAACATTTAAATGTTACAACATATTAAAAGGTTCCATATCTAGTTTGTATGTGTTATCAAATTATGCTAGGTGCTGTATTTTAAGTATAAACATAGTAATATTGGATTGGGTATGTGTTGCCATAAATAAGCATCAATTTATCACACAGGTACTTCTAAGCAATTTTCTGTTGACATATAATGAATTTTTAAAACTTTTTCCCTTGTTTCTCCGTACAGAGCAACTGATGACAAGAGTTATCTACAGGTCCACCTATGTGCAGCTTTACCTCTTCCAGAAAACTCTACAGGAAACTGGTCAATCAGTGATGGCTGCAACTGTGCCTGTCCACATGGAGAGGAAACATTCTGCTGCCCAAGGGCCTATGGCTGATAATGCTACAATTCATGCAGTAGAAGCGCAAACAGATGAAGAAGAAAACACCATCAAATCAGAGGCTACTAACCCATCGGATATCTGTAGAGTAAAGGGTATGATTGGATGTCTCTTTCTATCAGTGTAAAACACATTAAAAATGTCGATATGCATATTTTTTAATATTGTAAGCTGTAATATAGTTTATTTTGAGCAATCTTCCTTCTAGATGTTTTGACTAAATAGGTATAAAATCATACTAGTGAACTAGTGTTGTATGTGGTTTGTGCGAGTTAAAAGTAGTCAGCACAAATCAGACAATTATTGGCAGATTGATGGGTAATTGTAAAGCAAATATTTTAATGGCAATTTTTCTTCTTCAAGGCTTCAGAATTTCTTTTTATATAATAAAGGTTTTTAAAGTTTCATTTGAGTTGTAGAAGTAACTAACATTTTGTTACACTTTTACAACATTATCTGTGTCCATATATAGATGTCATCATATTCACATATAAAACTATAAGAAGCATGGTGATATATCTTGCCAACAGAGAAGTAAAATTTAATCATTAATGAAAGTGGTTGTCATTTTACTAAACAGATGTGCACTTGCCTGGCAAATTACTCTACCTGGACTGTGAGGAAGTTGGCGAAAACAAGTTTTATCTCTCTTGGTGTTGGCCTTATTATGATGATAAAACTGGTCCCATTGCAGAAACAACCCATGCCGTGGTGGAGTACAGAGTTGGAAAACAATGGACTAGATTTCCTGACAACATCAGGAGTTCACCTTACTTGGCTGAATGTAGGTTAAAAATAAAAAGTTTGTACAATGCATGAGTATAGTTAAAACAACTAGGATTTTAGTGGAAACATTTGTAAACAAATATGTATCGGAAATAACGTGTTTGTTCTTTTGACATTGATGTTTTTGGTCACTTCAGCATTAATTCACATGTTTTTCTAATACCATCCAAGAATAAGTTAAAGAAAGATAAAAGGAAAAATACATTAATGTGAAAATATTTCCTCAAAACTTCTATTGATCTGTATATTTTGTAATATTTTATCACAACCTTTGCATTTATTAGGCAAAGCGGAAGAGTTCAAGGTAGCTGCAGTGAATAAGAATGGATTTGGGGAGTTCTCATATGTTACCCCGTTTGATGTAGCACAGGGTATGTTAAATTCACAGCAAATTAAGACATTCAATTCTCTTAGCTAATTTGTTTTGGGAAAAGAGTTATACACAAACGTATACAAATAACTATTAAGTTCATTCTAAGATACCATCTATTTTTTGAAACAATTTATAGAATTGTAACAAAATATTTTATTTTAAATACCGAAGTTAAGAGTCTGAAAATTAATGATTTTTATAACTATTGTCAAGTGTGATTGAATTAAGAATGTGTTTTCAGCTGATGCCATAATAAGTGAAAATGACAAGGAAAGCATGGAGAAGAAACATGAGCTCTTCACCAGGATGTCCAATGTTTCATTCATTCTCGTGAGACTCTTCACACGAGGTGTCATTTCAGACTTAGAGTATGAAAGACTTAACACGATAGAAAATAAAGCAGGTACTCAGAAATCCTATGTTTGGCTATGTGTGGATTCAATGATGAAATTTTAGCTTGTCTTTAAATATCAACATTTTAGTATATGTCACTGTTATTGAATCCTATTAGCAACAGTATTTAATATATTAACATAGAATTATGGCAAATTTGCAGCACTAAATCATTGTCACTTTACTGTGCAAGTACGGCTTTAAAAATTCATGCTGGTAATATTACAATAAATTATTTGTGATTTCATTTTTTATACAGATGAACTGATGAGAGTAATATACATGTCCACCTACAAGCAGCTTTACCTGTTCCAGAAAACACTTCTGGAAACCAGTCAATCAGAGATCGCTGCAGCTGTGCCCGTCATGCTTGAGAGGAAGCCTGTAGCATGTCATGGTCCCATGCTTGGTTAAACTACAATTCATACAGTACAATCAGAAAAAGTAAAATATATCAATGCACCAGAAGCTACTGATTCATCAGATGTTGATTGACAAACACCATTATTCGATGTCATATTGGCAGCATAATAGGCATTTTAATATTTCGGTCGGTGGGTGGTGTCATATTTCAGAGGTCAATAGAGAAATCAGTTTACTGTAAGGTTTAAGTTTGTAAGAGAGATGCCACATAATTTTATTTTGCGGGTGAAAGGTCACCTAAAAGTGTGGTCTGCAGAGCAGAAAGTAACATTTGAGGTCAATTTTGTCAGTGCAAAATAGGTGCTATGTATTTTTTTGTGATCATGTACCAGAGAAGTCCTTTGTGCCCAGTATCTGGCCACGCATGTGTGTTAGAACAGGCACAGACCACATTCACAAGTCAATTATGTTCCTTATCTTCATTTTCCTGTAACATGTACAATACAGTCATTTAAAGTGATTACATGTTCTTTCAAGTTTTACTTC
Source organism: Sabellastarte sp. h YS-2021 (assembly GCA_964017235.1). Classification (NCBI taxonomy): domain Eukaryota; kingdom Metazoa; phylum Annelida; class Polychaeta; order Sabellida; family Sabellidae; genus Sabellastarte; species Sabellastarte sp. h YS-2021. Next base: position 1,846,445 of record OZ024937.1, on the reverse strand, counting down.
CATCATTTATGAAATTGGCTACCAGAAGTTTCAAGACTTTGTTCAGCTGTGCTGAAAAAGGCAAGTCTCAAGTCTCACAGAAGCAACTTAAACGATAAGTGGTTAACATAACAGTAAAATATTTTGAGTGCTTTTGTAGGGTAATCAGGGGCCGATTTCACAAGGGACTTAAGTCCAGATTTAGACTTAAATTGAAGACTTTGGTCTTAAATTTTGTGAAAGAATGTTAAGTCTGTGGTCTTAGACTTAACGAATTTCACAAAGCAGCTAAGTCCATTCAATTACTACATCAGTGGACTTAACTTTAAGTATGGGATGTAGTGGACTTAAATTTTGTAAAGTGGACTTAAATATGGCCGGCATAAAATTTTCTCCACTTCAAAATTTAAAATTCCTGTAAATAAAGCATAATTACACAGGACAGCTCACTAAAGTAGTCTTTGGGAAGTTTATATGTTGCAACAAGGTTTTCCAGCTGTTATCCTTATAAACTGTTTCCACTGGAACTGACAGGCCAGTAACTAGGTATTTATGGAGATTCGGGACCAATGTTTACAAGGTTGTTTAGGGTCGGTTTCAAGTTCCTGGCCTGAGAGTTGGCAAAATATCAAGTATCTTTGATATTTCTACGACCTTTATTGACTCTTGTTCCTGACCCTAATTTCAGGCCCCTAACAACAGGACTGTCGGTTAACATAAGGGCCTGTCGGTTACACTTCCAGGCTTGTCTGTAACCTTTTCAGGCTTGTCGTTATCACTTGCAGGCCTGTCATAATATGAAGCCAGCTTGTCTTTTGTAACTTAAGTACTGCTCATTTGCAGTCCATTTCCAGCATGGTGTGAGGTAAAAATATGATCAAAAATTATGTTAAGAATGTCCTGATAGTTTCCAGGCCTGTCTTGTAGAAAACATCCCGACCCCAAAGCAGGATGGCCTCTAGATTCAAACAAGCCTGTATGTTTCACATCCTGTCGGTGAGTTGAAGCTGACCAAAAAATTTCCCGCCTATTTTTTTTGTCCAGGACCCATCGACTTTTGCAGCCGATCTTATAAATATACAAAGTCGTAGAGTCGGCTTCCAGTGGAAACACTGCCTTAGATAAAATACATCAAATGAAGGATATATGGCACCAATATTATATTGGGAATAGATATAAAAGGTCACATGACACAGAAAACCACTGTGGTTATTTCATAAGCTTGGGCTTAGAAAAGAAAAGAAGTGCTTACTAGATGGTTTTAAGTCTGAAGGCATTGAAAATGGTTTGGCACTGTCAGACAACTACCAACTTTCTCTAAGGACCAGTACTAAAACCCAAGATTTGTGCCAAATGAAGTTTAAGTTAGAAGTTATGTAAAATATGCACGGAAAAAATAGGCTACATTTGCTTGGATGTACATATTTTATATTTCTTAAGAATTAAATGTTTGCTTTGGCGGTAACTATTTATCGTGAATCATTTTGTTAGAATTTCATGAAGGTTATGGTTTTTGTTTTGGAGCTGGATAGTTATGATGAATCACTGTGTTTATGTTTCCGTTAAGCTGTAGGTGTTTCTTAATCTAATACAAATTTTCAATGAGTCTGAATTGGTCCTGGGTTAAATGTAAGTCTAACATATTTGACATGGTTATATCACAACTTGTAGTTTTGGAGATGGAGCAAATCAGTGCATACTAGTTGGTGTCAACAATGCACTGAAAACTATCATGTCAGTTTCAAAGAAATGTTAACTTTCACAATGTAAATGAACGCAAGATCTGTGACATATGAAGTGTAAGTCATATAAAATATATATTGGAAGAAATTCATAGGAAACCATTATATTACAGTATTTATTAAAGATTATGGTTCTGTTTTTGGGTTACATATTTTTTGTATATCATTGTGTTACAGTATGTAGTGAGGACTGTGTGTGCTTCGGCGGTAGATATTTATTTAAATTATTGTATTTTAGTATTGCAAAGATTATAAGTTTGCTTTGAGGTATATAGTTTGTTTTTTACTTATTTTATTACCGCAATCAATGAAGATAATGGCTTTCTTTTTACAAGATAAAAACCCTCAGTACAAGCCAAGAAGCAATGAGATGATCGTAAATCAATGTGTTACTGTATTTTATGAAGGTTATGTTTTAGCTTTGCTGCCACAAATTTATTGTAAATCACTGCTTTCTGCACGTATGTCTATATCACATGCAAATGAACAATGGAAATGTATCAGTATTAGTTCATTTATTTGTTTTAACGTCACTTTCAACACTGTACAGGTCGTATCATGACAGGTAGTTTTATGGCCAGATAAAACAAGGTTCTGTACTGTAAACTGCCGACCATCATTCATTATCAGTTCAATATAAGTTTTAACATAATGTACAGGGTTATACCGAACGTTTTGTTGAGGATATGAAGGAAAATAGTGCACACTAGTTGGTTTCAAGATTCTGCAAACCTTCTTGAAAACCTCCCAAAAATCCAATAGTTCAGCAAGATTACAGTGCGAGGTTTAAGTCATAAAATGCATAGGAATCAATTCAAAGGAAAACATTGTATTGTAGTATGAATGGAATTGTGTGTTTGCTTTGGAGATGAAAATGTATTGTAAATTAATATGTTACAGCATTTATTGAAGTTTATCTGTTTGCTTTGGAGGTAGATATACAATATAAATCATAGCATAGAAGTATTCTGTGAAGCTTATGTGTGTGCTGTAAGTTGCTATTTATTGTGAATCACTATGTCTAGGTATTCAAAGTCATAGTTGAGGTTTATGTCCTGTTCAACAGACAGAGTCATACTGAGACAGGTCCTCAGCATACCATTTGTGGTACTCGAAGCCAGAGACGTGATAGTCTGTGATTAGATGCCAAACTTGCTAAGAACTTGGCCACCAAGGACTTTCTATGTATTCAATGAAGTGTAGCTCTTCTATATCATATATAAATAGAAATGAGTGTGAACTATAATGGGTTAAATATGACACTCAACATGCCATACAGCTTTATATAGCAATTTTCAGTTGGAAGGATGGAGGGGAAACAGGACATACTAGTTGACGCCAATTATCTGCAGTCAAAAATATTGGGCATCATCAAGCAAACTACCATTGAGGGCCAGTAAACAAATCCAGTCTCATTTGAAGTTCAACAGTTTAAGCTATGTTTAAACTTACAAGAAGTAATCATAGGAAACCATTGTATTACATTATTTATCGAAGATAACATGCTTATCTTTGTTAGTACACATTTATTGCAACCCAAAGAATTGCAATATTTTGCAGCAAAAATATAGGTTTGTATTGGAGGTAGATATTGAATGTGAATCATTGTGTTACAGTATTTGATAAAGAGTATATATTTGCTTTTAAGCCAGACATTTATTGAGAATCACTAAATTGAAGTTTAGGATTTTCTGAATGAGGTAAAAATTTACAATGGATTTGAATCAATTTTGAGCTTAATGTAATTATCGCCATGTTGTACAGGGTTATATCATGACTTTTGGTGCAGGATGAGATGGAGGGAAGCAGTGCATATTAGTTGATGTAAAGATTCTACTTTGTGAAGATCCATTAGGCACTGACAAACAAAATACCAAATTTCCAACTTTACATAAGATCTCAATTAAGCACCGGAGATGTATTTTAAGTAAAGCTTTAGTGCTTTTACATAAAACGCAAATTATGTGCAATTTGTGCTATTATATGCAATAAACCAAATTGATATAAATTAATGTATTTCTTTTATTTTTGGTACAAAAACATTGAAGTAAAACATTGACAACTTGAAAATGAAACAATACATGGTAAATATCACTTTGGCATCAATGCAAATGATTACCTTTTTCATTGCAAAAATCATATGGTAGTTCACACATTCTATGTTACAGAGTAAACATTTTTAAGCAGAATGTCAAAATGCTCTTTTATACAGAAATAAACATAGCCCTACCATGTAAAGACAAAGATCAATATGCCAGGTAAACAACCCTTGGCAAGAAATTACAGATGAAAAATAAATATAACAAGGAAAATTTCAATTTAAATGTGACATCACCTGTTTGTACTAGAAGGGGAATAACTTCAGTGAACGCAAAGCCTTTTCAAGTGAACCTCAAATAAACAGAACATTATGCTATCAAAAAGAAATGAGCTACATCAAACTTTAAAATGTCCATCTGTGTTAGAAGAACAAGACATGGTTGATAATAAAAGAGTTATAAAATAGAAAAGGTAGTTTAAAATAATAATAATGATAATCAGTAGAAGCAAAAGGAAAACACATCAATTCTGAGGTGACATTTACAATATTTGGTGACATATAACTGATTATATTATAAAATAGATCTTCAGTTGCCTAGTGGATAGAATGTTTTGTATCCAATTACATATTGTCAGTTGATACACACAGAGACCCAGTCACAATTTGACCATGAAAGCCCAACATGGCAAAAATTACTAATTTTCAATTTTGTTTACGTCAAAAGCAATTGTTTATGTCTAATTGTGACTATTGTATCTGGACAAGTGTTTCCTTAATTTTCTGTCAGTGCCCATACTGCCTTTTCTGTGCATTTGCATCAGTATGGTCATCAGTTGTGTGTCTGCAAAATAAATGTCAGCCCAGATTAGTTTATTGATAATACAGTGTGTGCACCTAGTCCTTACATCAACATATTATTGCAAATGAGATACTACTATACATAGAGGTACTAAGTATTTATGAATATTCAGGTTATTTTTATGTCCAGCATGATATGATATTCATGTTTCCTTTGACCATACCCTAAAAGATGAAAACAGACTTATTGCTTTTTGAGTGGTGTCAACGGAAGGCCAAAGTCCTTGAAAAGGCAGACAAAATGCAGTCGAAAAGTATCCAAAATACAATCTAAACCTTCCTGAAATCTAATCACTTATTTCTTATTCCAGTTCCTACCCATGTAAAAAAATCTTTGGAGTTTGGAGTAATCATAAGAGAAACAGAAACAAACACACGCTCCAAAAACATGACCTCCTTCACATAGATAATTAGCAGTCCCCAAAGAGAAACCACTGGGGTATATCTTAAGTGTCTGTGCTTTGTTGTTGCGTATAAAATCAAATAACTTTGCCAAAGTTTAGAGGCTACCGCATGTTTGCTGTGTTGTTACTGCAAAATGTCAACTGCTACATAAAATACACATCTATTGGACGAGTAACCACAAGGTTACTTTTAAAACATGATACTTTAATTAACAAATTTGTAAATGATTTCTTATTGTTATTGACTGCCACGTATTTTAACTGTCAGTAAATAATTGTGTTGTGTGACAGAGCACCACAATTCTACTGAGAAAAGTTAGACATGTATTTTTATACAGATAAAACCAGTTATTAATGAGGTAGGCACTTCTCAAGAAAAGCCCAACACTCTTTTTCTCTGTCATGTATTTACTTCAGCATGCACCTGAGCATTTGGAAACAACCTCTTGTTAGGCCTTATAGGCCTTATTTTTCTCTTCATACAAGAAAGTATAGTCATTTAAGAATGTTATTTAAAGCACAGCACACTTATGTACCGGCAATACACTAGTATGTGTTTGGTATGAATTATTTGGAAATTTTTTTTTGGTCCAACCTACTGCTAATTTACGAAGAATTATGTATGTACCTTAAGTGATTCATTAAAAAATTGAACATTCCAAAACAATATTCTCAGACCAGATTTGTTGAGTGTGCCACATGACATATGGAGAATACATGGAAGAGGGTCGAAACTCATAAATATATACCATTGGAGTTTTTTAAAGATCTTAGTAAAGTCCTAGGCAGTATCTTTTGTACATAAATATAACCGACTGAAATTTGGTATACTTTTGATGTACACCAATGATCCCTGTACACCTGTCTTCAAATAACTTCAGCAATAAATCAACAACAAGTTTGGTTGCAAAGGGGTTATGAAAAAAGAAAACATAATACACATGCTTTATAAATGTTTCTATTATTTGTATATTATGTTTTCTTTTTTCATAACCCCTGTATGAAAAAGTTGCAGTTAAAGTCGTTTTATAGCTTACATTTGTATTTCTATTGATTAAAATATATGATCATAAAAGTGTAAGCTATAAATCATCTTTGACCGAAACATTTTCAAACATTTTAGCTTTATAAAACTTTATATTGAGTGATAATATGATTACTACTACCAACTCAATTTGAAAACAAAGATCCATAAAATGCATAGCCTTTTCAGTCCCCAGTACGTCCCCCCAAGACAATAAAACAAATGCATGGGTTTAAATATCTATTCAATCTACCCAATGATATTTTTTATGCACATTATATTCTGACATTTTACTATTTAATTTTAAAACATACATTGCTGAACTTGCTTTACAACGCCACTGATTGCAGGGACCCGCGAGAATACAAAATGAAATAATTTTTTGTTCAAGGAGGTCGATTCGACTTGACCTTGAAAAGAATGGGGTCACCACACAAGGTGAAGTGAAATGAGATTTTGTCTCAAGGTCGAGCAATTTGGTTCGACCCCGAGAGGTGAAAGGTGACCCCAAAGTGGCATGGCCACTGACATGGGTGGAAACCCCAAAGAGTGGGAACATGCAACCAGTGGGAAGAGTGTATCTAATTAAAGTAGTACACGTATATAACTGACACCCCATGGACAAAGGAAAGGGTGAAAGATGTGGATTATATATATACTATGGAATGACGAAGGGAAACTCCACCCCTGGAGGAAAGCCATACTGTGTAACAGTAAACCAAACATAAAAAGTATGGCCCAGATTAGAGTGAATGATTGTTGAATTTAGAAGGTGTGAGAGTACTTTGTTTACATATGAGAGGTGGAGTAAAGTCCAGCTGGGAAGTGTATAATTTAGAAATGAGAAGCACCCAAGTGCCAAGTAGGAAGTAGGAAGGAGTTATGAGTGGATGGAAGAAGCAAAAGCTTGGGACACTGGGGATGAAAATGAGGGGGAAGATAATAAGTATGTATCAATGGCATCAGATTTCCAGGTTCCATGTTTCTTAATAAATTCTAAGGGAACGCCATTGTGGAAAGCCCAAGAAGCTCCAGCCTTGCGAAAAGCATGGAATGTGAGTGGGGGAGTTAAGGCCAAGGCTAGTGATATGGTTTTCAGATGTTTCCTGGCCACAGAGTCAGTAAGGGGTGTGGGACCACTCTTGCGAGGCAAGATGAATAACGGGTCATTGGGAGAAGCTGGAATGGCCTGGATCATGGCTGCAAGAGCAGATATGGGGCACAGGTGGGAGGAACCTAGAAAGGGGAGGGGAAGAGTGACGGTATCCCTACGGTTCTGAATGGTTTTTGACCATTTTATAAGTAAAAGGCCACTTTGTTGGTGGGATATGAAGTCTCCACGAGCTAGTTGTCTGGTAAAATAAAAAGAATGGACAGAATGTGGGAGAATATTGGAGAGTCTCAGAAATGAAAAGAAACATGTGAGGTACAATGCTTTGAAAACTAAGGGGTATTCCATGGAATTTGACTGATGAATGATGGCTTGGAGCATGTCAATATTAATGAGTTGCTGACTTTTAAAGTTTAAATGTGCAGAAATTTGGATGGACTTGAGGAATAGAGACAAACAGTCATCATTGAAGGGGTCAGTAGGAAGGGCATATATAATATGAAAAGCCCTGATTGCAGATATGTAATTAGCTATATGGGATTTTGACTGAGAATTTTCATGTAGATATTCCATAAAGGCGAGAAGGATGTGTGTATTTACCTTAGGGGTGAGCAGCCCAGCTGCCACCAGGAAGGCCTGGAAGTCAGACCACATGCGAGTGTATTGTCTGAGAGTGGAAGGCCTGAAGCCATGGACTAATCTGGCTGCTGCTGAAGTGACCAGCTGGGCTGCAGGGCCTTTAACATCTGAAAATAGATTACAACTGGTGAAGCATTATATAACATGATTAAGGAGAGTGAGGTCTATGTGAGTATCTATCCATATAGGGTGATGTACTAATTTATGTAATTTTTGTATTTGGTATAAATCATTGTTCCAATGTGACAGGAGGTCTGCTACAGTGTTTTCAACCCCGGGGATATGGGAAAATATGAAATCAATATTATACAGTGCTGCGATTAGCCAGAGATTTCTGGCACAAGTAGCTAAAGTTACATCCCTAGTTTTGCCTGTTATCAATACTTCTACCACAGCCATGTTATCACAGAATATCTGAATTTTTTGGTTTGACCAATGTTGAGCCCATATTTTTGCAGCCACAACAATGTTGAGCAATTCTAGATGGACAATGGTGTAATCCCTGAACCCTAGGGGTATGGAAAGTGAATATACCATGGAACCAAAATGGCCTCCAAGTCCCGTGAGACAGGCGTCTAAATGTATGGGAATTCTGGAAAATTTTTGGTCATAAAATGTGACCCCATTGTACTGGCTTAGGAATTCATTGAACCATGCCAAATCTTTGAAAAATTCTGCATTTAGTATTATTTTTGTATTATCAAAGTTCTCTCTAAGCAGATGGAGTATACGATTCAAGAAAATTCTGGCAGGTTTCACACATTTTGTTATATATAACAAGCTACCCAGAAGAGATTGGAGCTGGTTTTTACTGCAATATGTCTTAGTTGTCCAATTTTTACACATATTTGCAATGTCTTGCAATTTACTGGGCGGAATGGAAATGGTTCTGTCTATGGTATTAATCAATATGCCTAAACACACCACGGAGGTACTGGGAGGTACCAATTTTTTGGAGCTAATGTCCAAACCTAGGTCCTGGAGTAGATTTTGCAAGAATTCATATGCCAGGTTGATTTTTGAGGGCAAACCAGTAAAAATGAGATCGTCAATATAATTGTACAGACCTGTGAAGCCATGTTTGGCCATTATGTGGCGGATTGAGTCGGTACAACGCTGAAAGATTTTCGAACCGTGCCTGTACCCGAATGGTACCGACAAATCGATGAAATACTGGCTATTGAACTGTAAACCCAATAGGTCTATGTCTCCAGGATCGATTTTTATTTGCCTAAATGCCCTGCTAATATCGATTTTGAAAAGTTGGGCTGCTGGACCTAACCGACACAAGGAGGCGGTGATATCGTCTACTGAGGGATAGTTAAGTACATAAGGGGTGTTAAGGTATTTATCCTTATTCACACCCTGATTGACAGACAAACCTCTGGGCCAGCTAAGGTCCATAATGGTCCTTTTTTTCATAGAATCTTGTTTGTCCCTTGTCATTAGAGGAGAGATGTGGATAGGGATGGGGGGATTATTAAAAGGACCAATTATTGCTTCATGTTGAAGTTCTTCCTCTAAATATTTAGCTACATGTTCAACATTCTGTGTAGCAGAGGCATGATTTACAAGTGTGGACAGCAATGGAGAATCACGGTCAAAGTCAATGGGAAACCTATATTCCAGAAGATCTGGAAGCTGTTTATCCCAGTAGTCGGTTAAGTGGAAACGCCACTTATGTATATTCAAGTTCGATGTGACTGGAATGCGACATTGAAGAAAATTGGGGACGCCACTATTTTTAATCATAAAATGTGTCGAAATGATGTCTGGAATAGTTTCATAATATACTGGATCGCCATTGTACAATTGAAGTGTTCCAGAAGGCATAAAGCCAAATTTTTTGTCAGTATTGGACGTCTCTTTAAACTCCACCATGCACTGACCCCGACCAGTATCATCACAACTATTAAGGATACAGTTTCTGTCAAACGTTTTGTCTGAATCAACAATCTGCGTACGGACTTTTCTATCAGTTGATACATCCCGTACACAAGAAGGACTTACTCTCTCCGTATCACACAGCCTGGTAGCATTCAGATCCCCATCACGACACCCAGTTTCGTTTTTTTTTACCGCCAATGGAGTTTTCAACCTACAGTCCAAAGCAGGACACGATGCACCAGGCTGTGTTGTCACGTTTCCTATATAACTCTCAACGTTGAATTCTTCTGTGTTTTCATAGCAAACGGAGTGAACCCCACTTTCTTGTTTGTCAATATGCTGGAGGACGTTGAACCTATTATATAATCTGATAGGTTTTTGATATGGACGTTCATTGACTTTGGTAAATCATTTGGTCGCATTGACTCGATTCACTGGAGTTTTGGCATTGACTGATTTTGTGTTAACTTTAACATTACTATCAGTTGTGTGATTTCGAGGGAGAGGTTCACTACATCTGCTATGTGACTTAACATTTTTTCCCAATTTTAAAGCATCTGCATATGATTTGTTTGCAGTTGCTTTTTGGTAGGCCTTGTTTCTTGCAAAATAATAACAAGCTTCCTGTTTGTCTATGTTACAATCTTGCCTGGCTTTCACAATAACAGAAGAATAAAAAACTCTAGATTTACAACTTTGGGTGCCCATGTTTGCATGAACACCCGAGCTTATTCGTTTTTTGATAATTTTTTGTTTTTTGATCTGCACTCGGTTTCTGGGTGAGCAAAAGACTTGCCATTGGCAAAACAATCCGAACAGACGTGTTTGTACAACACTCCCCTAGTCTCATGTGTTTTACTGTGAGAGCATGTACCCGCATTAAAATAGTTACATGTCATAGATTTGATATTTTTCTGAAAACTTTTCTTATGGGTTTGCATACCAGAGCCTTGTACATTGTGCCTTTGTGCATTAGCACACCTTATTCTGTCAATCTTGTCAGTTTGGCTGTAGTCAGTAACTTCCCCCTGCTCCATTCTACAGAGGAGGACCGCGTGGCTGGCCTTTGCCGCATCCCAGGAGAAATCATTTGCATCATCAAACAATCCAATCATGTAATCTAACATGTTTTCTTTAAAATTTTGACTTTTCTCCTCCTTCATGATGCGACAAAAGCCAGCCACTCACTGAGTAACTGACAACTGGTCATAAGACACACGTTCTTTACTAGAGCCAGATAATACATATTCATGTGGCCATTTGACGCGGTTGGGAACCAGAACTTCTACGGAACCCCCACGTAAAGATTTAGTTTTAGTACCTGTTTTCTCTGTCTCAGTCAACTGCTTAAGGCACTGTTCTACCAAAGCTTGTACTGACATATCTTGCCTCAGTGTATTAAGATCTGGAATTTGGCTTTTGGGTGACACTGTAGCCGAGGAGTTAACTTTCCTCTTAACCTTTTTGGTTTTGGCTTTTGTAACCGTGGATTTGGTAACGCTACTTTCAATATTGTCTAATCTTTTACCAAGTTTCTCTAGCTGAGACAAGATTTTAACGTTAATCGCCTCTTGATTGACAGCAGAACTTTCCTCAGAACTAGCGCTCGCCCCTTTGGGTGAGCTTTTTTTTACTGATCCGACATATGAATCTTGGTCTGAAGCTATCAAGGCCTCACAATCCGACTCACTGATCGAGGATTCAGAATCTGACACTTGCCCATTCTGCTGTCTCAATAGCTCTGTCAGGAACTTGGTGTCGTCGAGTTGTAGTTGAACGGGAAACTGCAGAGATTCTTGCTTCCCTGATCTTAAATTGTATTGTCGAGTGGAAGTGGCAGCCATGTCGACAAAAATGCAAGTGTAAACAATAAAAAACTAAAAAGCTAAGATCATTAAAATACATAAAAAATTTCTTGTTTTCCAATGTCACCTCCTTGCCCTCCAGATTTCAAATGGCAGAGAGAAGGGCAAATACCCACGTGGTAAATAAATCACCCAATGAAATTACAGGAAACAAAACCTTATTGGTAAAAGCTAAACTTGGCCATAATCACGATAATAGGACTCCCTTAGGCCTGATCTGCCCGGCACCCACATGCAGGACTGAAATTCACCTTTATCATATTTCAACTTCCTGTACAACTTTCATCGATGACAATTGAATGTTTATGAATATTCTGTCTTCTAGTTTGTGTCGTGTTGTGTGTCATAACTCAAAACCAGGCAGTATGACCAAATCAGATAAAATGTAATGATTAAAAGGTTGAGCTGTTTGCTGATACATTTTAAATGTGGTATACGCACAAATGTTATTGAAATTGGAAAATATCTAGCTGTACAATGGCAATAATACAAACATATACACAGCAGCAGATTAATATTGTCGTAAGCTGTTCCAGGTAGACTTATCAATGCACCCAATTGGGAATACAATGGAAAGAACCCAGGTTATCATACACAACCACCTCAATCACACAGTTTTTGATGGATTTAAGATCATTCTGATTGAAAAGATTCACCTCTCGAATGTAAATAATAAGGAATCTTGTTCCTATTGGGGACAACTGAACTTGTAGAACAGTCCTACAAACTTTCTTAACCAGTTGTTTCTTTTCTCAACACTAATAGTATTGTAATAGTTAATATTAATAGTATTTTAAATCGGATCTGTTGCTTAGTAACCTAAACAAATCTCATCCTATTTCATTATACTGAAGCATTTGTAAAGTCATCTTATTTGTCGTGCAACAGTCGCAAACCTATCTAAACTTTTGCACACGGATCAAAAACATTTTGATGATTACTCTGTTGTACATCCTGTCTACCCAATCACACGCCAATCAAGAATTGAATTTGTTTGTGACTGACTCTACCAATAGGATCCAGTGCCAAACAGGAATAACAGGTATACAATCAAAATGATTGAGAAAATTTGCTTCCTGATGGCTTCTTGATGGGTTTGAATTGATTAAATTGCATCAATTTGGCATGACTGCCTATATAATCCCCTTCCCCAATCATGGATTTTTTATTATTTTTCCCTAGGAATTTGAAGAATCAGCGTCTTAACGTTAGGATAAATACAGTCTTTTTGCAATAATTAAAAGAGCGTAGCAATAACAAAATTAACAGTAAGCTTACATACTTCATAAAAATGCAAATGCAATGTTTACTTCTTGTAAATAGAGCTGTGTATGATTTTACAATATCCACTGTAACAAGTCTGTTTTTCTTAGATATCTTTCTTAAGTCTTTGCATAACTTTCTTATATTTCAAATAAGAAACACATGTGACTATATTCTAAAGGATAATGTGCATTCAAATTAACATGTCAAGTCCCAATTCAAACGAAACATTAATTTGCTCTCAAGATAATAAACATTGGCATAACTTTAAAATGAAATCCAGGTTTATTTTGATATCCGCTTTATCTAATGTACAGATTTAATTTAAGCCATTATATCACTATGAACAAAGCTGCATTAGTTCTGTGAAAATGGAGACATAAAACACGTGGAGAAATAAACACATTCAGGGGTATTTTGATATTTGATTCCTTCTAGTATTTTAATGCTGAAAAAACATTATGATCACTGTAAAATTAACTTCTTTGTGATGTACAACAACTGGTACAACTGTTAATAATTTGTATAACCAAATCAGTAATGCACAAGTGTAGTAAGGTATTATGTGGAAGACAAAATCCTGAGTAAATATTCAAAAACATGAACCCAATGTACCGATATCAGTCAGATGAGTGATGACTTTTTCGCAGAACATTTTCATAATACCCTCTTCCATAATGATCTAAGATAGGTAAATTTTCTTATTTTGAAAATAATACAATAAAATAGTATAAAAAGGCTAGTCAGTAGACAATCTGCATATATTTGGGCTTTGACTTGTTGAGAGATAATTGGTGTGCAACTTTTATTTAGGTTTTTATTTTTTGTAAATTAGCTTCAGTTTTGAGCTAGGCTGGACTGGTTGGGAGTGAAACCTGTTCGGTGAGGTTTCACTTTCACTTTTTAAGTTTTTGTTTTTAAACAAGCTGTTGATCAGCATACCAAGGGTCAGAAGGAGAAACATTAAAGTACCAGCTGACACTCAACTACAGTTTGAGCTAAGAGATACAGCTGAGGATATATAGAAGAGGAAGGAGAGAGAGGAGAGGGATGAGAGAGAAAGGATAGAGCAGGAAGAGAGGGACAAAGAAAGGATGGAGAGAGAGAGGAGGGAAGAGGAGAAAAGGGGAGAGAAGAGAGCATGAACTGACACGGATACTGTTTTAGAATCAACTCAATCCAGACAGAAGAAGGGGTAGATTAAGTCCATTTTCCGGAGTGATTCAGACGAAGAAGCCATCGTGGAGTTCGTTAAGCAGCACAAGGAACTTTATGACAATACCAACGACAGTTTCAAGGACAAGCAGAAGAAAGAAAGCCTTTGGGAGCAGCTAGCAACTACAAGATTGTGAAGAAGTGGTTCAAGACTCAACGTACCAGATATGGCAAGCTCACTCAGATGAAGTCAGAACAAGCAGCTGAGAAGAGCACAGAATGACAGACCTGGCTGAAGGACAGTTTCAGTTTACCACCAGGTCACATCAGAAGGAAGGGAGTTTCCAAGTCTTTTGCATTCAAGTCAACCCAGAGGCCTTCTGCAGCTGCAGTCTTAGCTTCAGTTATTTGGAAACTTTTTAGATACTACTTTGTAAATTATTTTTTTCTGAGAATAAAGCCAGGTCATGTTGAACTGTAGATTGAGGACCTTGGTTTTAATCTGTAAGTGATGATATTTATTTTTGTGAACTGAGTTTGGGATGGATTTCCGTTTGTGATGGGGAATGTTTTTGGTGAAATGGAACTTAGAAAATTGGGGTTATTTTTTGTGTGACACTTTGCCAAATAAAAGATGTTTGATTATTTCGGTAGTCCTGAAAATGACTGCTAGATGACAGCTTGTTTTACCCCTCAGTCTTCATAAACTCTGTCCTCCTACCCAGCCAGCGCCCCCACATAATTGAAGTAGTCTTTCATCAGGTCTCGTTGATGTTTGGCCTCCCTGGATGGGTTTCTTAAGTTTTTATAGTGTCTCTGTTCGCCCTGGTCCCCATGTGGTGGTTTTATGTCGTCAGCTGGAGTGGGTGGTCTGTCTACACCCCCCAGATGGCTTATCAACATGTTATGTAGTACCACACATGTTAACACAATGTGTCTTGCAAATTTTGGCCTCTGGTGGTCAACAGCACCCTGAATCGCTTGACAAGTATACCAAATGAGTTCTCGACTGTCCTTCTCCCCTGGATATCCTGTAGTTGGCTATTCTCTCTTCTCTGGTCAGTTGTCATCTACTGAAAGGCTAGACCAGGCAAGGCGTCAGGGCAAAGGCTTCGTCCTCCAACAGGAAGTAGTGTAGATCTGCCCCCAGGTCCAAATGGTTCAGGTGGTGGTAGTCCCAAGGTTCTGTTCTCAATTCTTCTTTTCAGTTCGCTGCGGTTAAAAATCGTTGCATCAGATGATGACCTACTGGCCCCCGCATTTACCCACAGTAATTTGTAATCTGCATAGACTAAAGCCAAAAGTACCAGGGAGAAGTAGCCCTTGTAGTTGAAATATTCACTGCCTGATTTCTTGGGCTTCTTGATAGCAGTGTGTTTTCCATCTAGTGCACCCTCTGCATGGGGGACTTTCCATCTGTTTTTAAATCTTTCTTCCAGTCTTCAGGATCACTGGGACACACCAGATACTTATGTTGAAATTCTTTCAAAATAGCTTTGCAGACCTATGGGATAAATTTTCAGATAGTCAATCTTCCAATGCTCCAGTGGTATTGCAGTGAGATGTATCTTTCCCCTGTGGATAAGTGTCTCAAAGTAACTGCCAGTTTCAACCCAACTTCCAGTGGCTTCCTGAATTTGGTGAATGACTTTCTGAGGTGGGGATGATTCTTTCTTCAATCAAATAAAAAATGCTGGCTCCATCCTGGTGAAATTTCTGACAGGCAGGGAAACCAACCAACTATTTAAACAGGCTGCATCTGACTAGACATTCAAGTGCCCTGAAGCTGCAGCCTACAGCCGGTGTCTCACCAAAGTACAAGAGAATATATCTCCACAGTTAAAGGTTATACAGAGCTTAACTTCTAAGGGCTAGTCTTCAAGTAAGCAACACTAGGCAACAGATGAATTGGACCACCTTGTTAACTTTAACTGGAGCATTACTCAAGCAATGGCCCATAATATGCAGGATCTCTCTGATGATATCTTTATAAATGTGGCAAATCTTACACTTGCACGCAGGGACAGTTATTTGGAACATAGCAAGATAGGCATTAAGCAAGATACACATACATCTCTCAGGACTGCTCCACTGCATCTCAGTGTATTATTCCTTGACCTCATAATTTCAAAAGCAGAGGAGATACATCACCATGATGACAAATGTACTTCAGGTGCCTCACAGAGAGAACCTCAACACTTCCACCCTTACTGTCAGCCTTCCAGACAGCAACAGGACACTGACCAGAAGCCCTGTCCACCAAAATGGAAGCAGACCAGAGGGTGTGGACAGTGATCTAACAGAGGCAAGGCCTCCTCTTACTCTCAGTAACCAGCATAGTCCCAGAAGCAGTATAAATAACAATTACTGTGTGCGTTGTGTAGCCGGCAATCTAGCGAATGTTTATGTGACCTACAAAGGGACTTGTACTATAAATTGTGTAGTGGGAAACGACAACTATGCTTCTGTCTCAGGAAGAAGAAGAATTGACACTGTAAGAATTTTGACTGTAAATTCTTGTCTTCTTTTAGATCTTGTAGAAAGGTGTTAATTGTTGTTATCTGTGTCCAGAAATAAAGCATGTCAATGATGTTTCCTGTGTGGATCAGTCAAGTTCTGTAAAAAGTCACAAATGTCCCAACTGCTGTACCAAATCTACCTGTAGGGGCCAAATTACACCAGTTTTGGAGAAAATGGGCATCCTTAGGCTTCAGTCTCAAAGTACTAACAGTCCTCAGAGAAGGCTACACTCTCCCCTTTCGGTTTGGCCGAACTTAACCATGTCACCCACTATAACAAGATGCTATCTATATGCCCACAGGCCACAGGGACCTCTACCTGTTGGAGGCATTGCATCAGCTGTTGAACAAAAATGCATTAGAGTTGGTCAAAAATCAAGAAGCCCTACAGCTTTTCCAACCGGCTATTCTTGGCACTGAAACCCAACAACCAGTGGAGACCTATACTGGGCCTCATAAACTTAAACCAATTTTTAAAGACAGTCATTCAAAATGGAGACCCCAGAGACAATAAGGACCTCCCTACAAGCAGGGTAGTGGGTCACATCCATAGATTTCAATTATGCATACTTCCACATACCTATTCAGCTAGTCCAGGAAGTACATGCACTTTCACATCCAAGATCAGCCCTACCAGTTCAAAGCACTACCATTCGGCCTGTCCACAGCCCAAATGGAGTTTACAGTTGTGGCAAAAGTTTATTTGCCTGCAAAATGACATAAGGATCCACCAGTACCTGGACGACTGGTTGGCCAGAGCTAGATCGCACCAAACCTTGGTAGCTCTCTGTCAGGAATTGGGTTGGCTAGTGAATAAAAATAAATCAGAAATGGAGCTGAAACAGGTTTTTAACTTCATAGGTTACCAGTTCAATTTAATGGAGGGCAGTGTGAGATCCACCCAAGACTGGTGGCAGACCCTACAAGCAAAAATAAGAGGCCTCATGACTGGTATCATATGTCTTGCCCGAAAGCTAATGTCCCTAATAGGGTTACTGACAGCTACAGGGGAGCAAGTGCACTTAGGCTGGTTACACATAAGACCCATACAATGGCACCTGAAAAACAACTGGAGAGTACCAGAGACACTAGAAAAGGTGATCCCCTTTCCCAAGTCACACCCACATCTGAAATGGTGGCTGGAGGAAAGCAATGTGCTCACAGGTCAACCATTACACCACTTAAACATACTCTGCAGATCTTTACAGACACATCAAAAGAAGGGTGGGGGCTCACTTGAACAAGTATAATAATAACTAAACATAACTACCTGGAACTAAAAGTAATATTTCTTGCCATAAAAGAGTTCCAGCACCTCTGTGCAAACAACATAGTCCTCATAGCTACAGACAATACAGCAGTGGTTGCATACATCAACTTGGAGGGAGGGATGAAGTCGGGCCAAATTATGTGGCCTATTGTGGAGAATACTGACCTGGTGTGCCAGAAAGCAGGTTATTTTTAAAGCTCCACACATCCCTGGACCTAGTGGCCATGTCCAATCAGATCAAATTGTGCCAGTGGTGGCTGCCCAGAAGGTCCACCAACAGGTCCAGTAATGAGATGTGCACATAAATAGAAAAATCATTTAAAACACTGTGACATGCTTCCTTTGGAAGGTTTATTTCTTCTTATGGCACTACACTCATCCCTCTCTTCCCCTACCTCAGAGCGGGTCTGTAAAAGGGGGGGGGGCAGTGTCAGTATATCCCTAGTTAACCAGATTCTGGTAACCGAACATGGTCTCATAGAGATTCCCTGACCTTTATCAATTGTCTGTTGGATAGGATGTATTAACTTTGCAAATTTAATAAATAAATTAAATTTTTTACAAGTTAATACCTTGTCCAATGGACAGACAAGGCCCTCCCAACTGGCCCCACTATTAGCTTACTAGGGGTCTGCCTAGGTTTAGACAATGCAAAGACATGATTACATCAGCATGACAGGAAGGAAGAATGGTGCACCATCTAGCAAATGTATGCTCCATGACCAGTCCTGCCGGTATTATATACAGGGTGGCTTTTCTGTCGTTTGGCGGGAGCGGTAGCACCAAATGGTAAAACAGTTGTCCATTTGACAGGGTATTAACTAACAACAATTTAATTTACTTACTGAAATTATATAATACTGACAAAGAAATTGTGCCCCATTCAAGTCTTACTTTCAGTGATTGCATGTGGGGCAATTTTTGACAAAGTCCTCTAAAATCCCCTTTTGTTGTTCACCGCCATCTTTGTTTGGTCATGTTTGAAGGTGAAGGTTTAATAAGCATTCTGAAAATATGGGTTGAAAAAACTTTCTTTTCATTTTTTATTCATTGATTAACAATGTTGTTTTAATATTTTATGTGTACTGTTTGAAATATTTCCAGGATAAATTTCATTTCCTCAGCTATTTTATAAATGTTTAAATAAAGTTTCCTATCAAACCTATCTTCTTAATTTTTTGAAGAATGTTTAACAAACATTTTCATCAACAACGTTTGTTTTGAGAATGTTTATAAAACCCTTTTTAGGAAACCATAAATTAATATTTTAATGGGTTTTTAAACTGTTTTGTAAATGTTTAAACCATTTTTAAATGCTTCTAATGATTACTGGGTAACTGTTTAATTGGCCTATCCGGACTGATAAAAGTGAAATCAGTATCATCCTGAGCCAAATAAATTGTGTGTGTTTTCGGATAATTGGCATCCAAGATTCAGCGCTTCAGTGGTTATCTACCAAATTGTCTATAATAGAGATCATGTAGCTGTTAAAGGTACAGCCATATTAGTGCAATATTGTTGGATCTTTGCAGTAGTTATCATAAGCAATCACCGGATCTAGGTTTGAAGCCAGGTCAGCACTGCCTGTTAAGACCTACTGGTGTCACATGCAAACAATTGTATCCAGAAAGGCCAAAACCCCTTGCTGATGGGCATGTTAAAACAGACTGCTACCACCACTGCCAGGGTCCTGAACCTACAAGTAAAAACCAGCTGGATCAGAGACACCCTTACCCTGGATATATACAACTGGAACCCAGCCCTCTTCCATAATATAAGGTGAAGTTCGTTATATTGAGTATACCTTTAAAGTCAATATATTGATCAGAAGTGTAATCTAACCCTGCAGAGGTAACAATCTGTCCCCCACGCTAATTCTGATTATAGGTTATTGCAGTGTAAGAATGTATATTATCAGGATTAAACAATTCATCACTGCTTGATTATGCAGACTGTCACTAACTTCCAGGGCCTGAGCTCGAAGCCATGGGTTATCTTCATAAGTTTTATCAGTAACATCTGAAAAATTTTCTACAGCAGCTCGAAGGTAATATTGGAGCTGGAATAACTATCATTAGTTAAAGCTGTCTGTGAAACACAAGACTGCTCTATAATGTTCACACAATCACAACCATTATAAGCATTTGAATCACAGTGTTGGTCCATAACACAGAGATCTGTCTTTTCTGGGTGTCTGTGGACTCCCAAAACCCCCAACAAAGTGCCAGAGGGGTGGGGAAGTGTTCGACCGAGGTCCTATTTGGATTCTTGTGGTGTTTTACTCCTGTGGCCCACTAGAGCTGTGTGAGAAGGACCTAGATTTTCAGTGCATAAGTGATCATCCCTGCTTGTAGAAGTGAGCACAAAAATGATTGTAGGATCCATGGTGTTCCTTTGTCGTACAGGTGGCCTCACTGAAAAAGTGAGAGATCCTGACTTTCTGGCCATTAGATGAAACACCATGACTATTCAGAACTGCCAGTTGCAAGTTACTTATTTCATTCAGTGACCACTGTATGCTGTCCACCCAGCCCAAATGGTCCTTTTCAATCTCACTTATGGAAACAGCCCATGCTGACTGAACAGAATGCCAATGTAGTAGTAATGATAGAACATTTCTCAAAAGGGTGGAGTCCTCAATCAACATGATGTTGGACAGTTGGTCTGCAACCCATTGGGCCATGCAAAGGTCATCATATGCTGCCTTTTATGTAAACGATTAAGTGACCATTCCCTCATTTGGCCATCTGAATTGTGGACCATCTGCAGTGGTATTGGTGGTATTATATCTCCCTGATTTCCTTCTGGCTGTATTGCCCTTACCTGGCAAGGCATCTTGGACTCTGTGCTGGTCATATGAAGCCAATAACTGAGTTACTGATGAAGAAATACTTGGGATGGACCTCATGACATCCGCTCCAGGAAATATGGCATCCTTGTTAACTGCACTCTGTGTTGGTTGTTGAGAAGTAACAATGAGAGCTGCAGACCCCAGGTCATCCTACTGCATTCTGTGTGAGGGGTTGGTGAAGTAATGATTGAGTAGATGGTACAGTGTTGGAACTACGGTGATGGAGGGTAGGAGAGGTCAGTGGAGTAGAACTCATACAACCATTAGATTCAGGTCAGGTCAATACACCTGGATAGATTCTTATTCAGGATGTCAATATGACTCAACATGGTCAAGATGGCTTGCCCATTCTATGTTGACATGTTAACTTGCTCAGAAGGTGTAACGGGTGTTGTGTGTGATGCCTGAGGTTGAAGATAAAAACCATCATTTTTCAGAGTAACAGATATCTTCTTGCTAACAGATTTCTTTACAGATGTGCAAGCCTTATCTGATGCTCTTGTCTTTTCTTTTGCTCTCATAGAAGCCTTGGTTGTCAGTAATCCAAAAAATAAATAACAACAATAAGAGGTGATACAAGTTTAAGGTACTGGGGAAATTGAGGCAGCAGCCCCCTAACAGCCTGTGCTGAGCACCTGGATATGCTTACCAAATAGCCAGAGCAGATACCTCATAAAATTTATTGATCTTGTTATCATACAAGATAGAGCAAAACGTGCAAAAACATCTAAATAAATTGGACATAAAAAAGTGATCTTAAAACTACTGAATAACCTACATAGAATTCTTATGCTTATTTAAAGTGATTTCCACAATATATACAAAGCCTACTATGAGGTTAAAACTTTATAAGAAGAATTTGTAGAAATGGATCAATGTTGGCTGTGAGGGTTTTTCTCTAAATATGTGTGTTAGAGCATTATAAATATTTACTTTGAAGTTTAAATAACTCATCAAATTTATATAGTGATTGCCCCAACCTATCACTGTGTTATTGGAGAGGTTGTGCACTACGTTTTCCACTCCTGTAAATGTTAAAAGGTCCCTTATATCATTATGGATTGTTGTGTAAAATGTCAGGTCTAGGCAGAACAAACGTAGAAATTATCATTTTATATGCAAGTGAGGGCCGAGTTATATACAACAAGAGCACTCGGAGAGCGCAGACCTCTGCTAAGCATGGATCCAGATGACCCAGACAGTGATCGAGACCAAAATTTAATTACTTGTTCCTTGTCCCATTTAGGACATTTCCTGAAAATTTCATCAAAATCCATCCATAACTTTTTGAGTTATCTTTAAATTTTTATTTCATGTATCCAGAAGATCAAGATAGTGATCCAGATCACTTCCAAAATTTAATAATTTCTTCCTTTTACCTTTTCAGACATATCCTGAAAATTTCATCAAAATCCGTCCATAAGTTTTTGAGTTATCTTGTTCACAAACAAACAGATGAACAGACAAACCCAGGCAAAAACATAACCTCCTTGGTGGAGGTAAAGATTTCCCTATTGTTCCGATAATTCTATTAAAACACAGAGATATGCCATATGGGCACCATATTCCAGTCAAAACATACAGAAGCACCCAGGGATTTTTAGGCGGTCTCTGGGGACTAATAAAACTTAAATTTGATATAGAACTGTAGTCTCATTGGCTGATTTTCTCTATAACAATGAATATAATAACGAATGTTATATTTAGAATATCCTTGACATTTTCATCTATTTTTGGAACACGTCTTACTTTTTCCTGAAAAAGGGATCTCCAACACAAACAAGGAAGTTTATTGTTCCCACATACTAAGAGTATTACACATTAAAAAGAAAATCATATACCTAAGCAAATCATAAAAAATAAAAAAACCCCTAAAATTTGATTACCTTAACCCATTTAAATAAATGTTATTTCAAAATTAAGGTCTTGTAATCCTCAACCATGGAAGACTCTATCATAACAATCAGTTAATAACACATGAAATGGAGTTTTTATTTGGAGCTTTAGTATTAAATAGTACAAAAAATAATAACTTCACTAGTTACAGAGAAATGTGATAAACTAGATACGGCGAATTTTGAGTGGAAAGACCCGATCCATATCACCCAGATGTGAGATTTAATTAAGTATAGACCTATTCCATACACTGGATATGAGGAATTTTGACTAGACAGACCTGATCCATATCACCCAGATTGGCTGCAGGAAGCCTGTGGAGGCCCCAGGTGGCCCCACACAGCCCCCGACTGTTCTGGGACTAAGAACCGATTAAGCCATTTTTCTGGTCGGTTGGAACCACAATCTTGTCGTACACATACCGACTGGGTCTCAGGAGGCCTGACTAAGCCCTGACTAACCCCCGGCTAAGTCCCGGCTTCCTCAGGCGTCCTGAGGCATCCTCAGTGGTCCCCAGACCAAGATGGCCGATTCTTGAGGGAGCAGTGGCCAGGCAAGATGGCAGAAGATAACTGCTACTGCAGTACCCAGTCCTTTTCAGGACTACCAAATATTCCAAAAGCAATTAATCAGCTGTGCTTGTTCCAAATAACCCAACCATTTGCAAACATAAGTCTCCCACCCAACAAACAGACAAACCCAATGCCAAACATAAGTCCCACAAATAACAGACAAACACAATGCCAAACATAAGTCTCCCAACCAAGAAACAGACAAACCCAATGCCCAACATAACTGCTAAATGGAATAAACATTGTAGATATTTTGAAAGCTACACCCTATTTTGAGTTAAATTTTTCTTGTTTTCTGGAAAATAACTGAAACTAAAAGTTTTTGCTTTATTGCAAATCTAAAAAAAAAAATTTTTCATCTACTTCAAGAAAATTTAGAAAATATAACTACCCAAGTGGTTCTCTTTAGAGTATGGTTTATCTATCTGTTGGTTGTGGGGAGTTATGTTTGTAAATTTGTTTGGCAGTCCGTTGGTTTGGGGTTATGTTTGGTATTGGGTTTGTCTGTTTGTTGGTTGGTGGCTATGTGATAGCATAATATCTTTAACTCTAGGGATAGTGTCAGTGTTGAACTGTTTTATTACAGATTTAAACCAATCCCACGGATTTTAAGCCACAAATTGGCAGACTATTGGCCATATTTGGAGTTCATTTTTTTCTATGTGGCCTTCTGTTGTTATGTGTATTAACATGGGTTATTTGTTTCATGTTTGGGGTGGTGTGGGTGTGTTGTGATAAGTATTTTTACTGAACTGTTATGTTTTGGGAGGGGAATTTGAACAACTCGAAGCTATTATAGTCCCAGACTGGTCGTTTATATAGTCCCAGACACCCCTTGCCTCTTTTTGTTTTAAAGCGCGTGGAAAAGAGTTGGTACTTAGTCCCAAGCCACCTGGGTGTCCTCAGACCCTCGCAGACTAAATTTGTGTGGTCCCAGGTGGTCTGCGGAGACCGGCTTGGGTCGGCTTAGATCAGCTTGTCTTAGTCAGGACTTAGTCCCAGACCCAGATTTCTTCATTGCAGGACACCTGAGACTCACTGAGGGTTCCTGGGACTAATGAAACCGATTCCTTTTCACATGCATGAATTTTTATGAATCTGTCATGAGTCAGGGACTAACATGGGACTAAGCTAGGAACGCCCGGGACTAAATGTCGCAGGAGGCCTGAGACTACATAGGACTGTGTAAATTTGGGTCTGAGGAGGCCTGAGGAAGCCTGAGACTGGACATTTTGTTGACGTTGGGAAATAAGAATCAGTTTGGGTTGAGAGAAATATCAAACATGTTTGATTTTTCTCATGGCCCCAGCCGACAACTACCGATCCATACAGAACACCTGGGACTAAGCAAATTTTTGAAACCAACTCCCAAGAACCCTTAATCGGGAAGTTTTGCCGTGCAGTGAAACACCCACATTAATAAAGACAAAGTCTGACAGATCCTACATGGTTTTAGCAATAGCGTTTGGGATACTTTAGTTGGAAGTCATTAAGTTGGCTAACTCATTAACTACTTCTTCACTTTTAGTGGCTGAGTTATCCTTGACTTTTCACTATATCAACATCTGAATGATATGGAAGAGGTGTGTGCACCCTAAATTCGTCATATCCATTATAGGGAATAGATGTGTACTTAAATAAATTTTAAATATGAATGAAATGGCATAGGTCTGTCTACTCAAAATCTGTTATATTTAGCATATGCAATAGGTCTGAACTTAAATATGCCTCACATTCGATTGCTATGGAACAGATCTGTGCAATCAAAATTTGTTAAATCCAGTATATGAAATAGGTCTGCACTTAAATAAATCTCGCATCTGAATAATATGGCAGAGATCTGTGCACTCAAAATGTGTCACATGCAATATATAGAAAAGGTCTGTGCTTAAATATATAATGTATCTTACATCCGAGTGAATTAATACGCTGGTCTATCCAGTCAAAATTCGTCATATCCAGTATATGAAATGGGTGGTTACTTGAATAAATCTCATATCTGGATGGTATGTAAGAGGTCTGTCATTTCAAAATTCATGATATCAAGTATATGTAATAGGTCTGTAATTAAATAAATCTTACATGTTAGTAATATGGCCTAGTTCTGTCCACTAAAAATCCGTTATAACCACCATATGGAATAGGTCAGTACTTAGATAAACGTGAAATTTCAATTATATGACACAGGTCTGTGCACTGTAATTTTGTCATATCTTGTGCATTAAATGGTATTATCATAATTATTTACAATGCCCAAAAATAATAATGATAAATACATGCAAGTAACATAAAACAAGAGATATTTATGCAATGAATGTGTGTAGTAATATGAAAAAAGTATCGACAGCACTGTATATAAGTATTACATGACTAAATGAAAAAATCCCCAAACTATTTATAGACCTGAACATAAAAATACACAGGATATTTATAGAGCTGTTTTCTTATTGGCCGAATGTTCCCTTTTTTATCTATATTAAGCTGGCTTGGTAAAACACACTCTATATTTCATTATGTGTTACAGAAAGTACTTGGATTTGATTGACAGTCTCGAATATCGGCACATATGGAAGAGGTCAGTTCATTATAGACCTACCCCTTATCGTTCTGTGTGCTTGTAAACGTTATATTTGTAAAATCGATTAATATACGTATACATAAATATGTGTACAACCATTTGTAACACTCAGTGTATCCATCCAATGTAAAATACCCGTAAAAGAACAAATTTCCACTACAAACTATTTCCTATATTTAAAATAGGTTTGAATACACCTCAAACATACATTACAATACCTTTAACTTACATCTTAAAATCAGCTATACTGGTGTCATATTGCACAACATAAAATATTGTAATGGTGAAGAATTTAGATGAAAATGCTTAATTATTAACAATCTTTAAATTCCATAAAACACAGGCAAAGTGCCTCAGTAAATTAACTCTCTTTGGACTTAACAGTAGAAATCAATAGTCACATAGCACACCGCCTCTAATAATAGCCTCAGCCAATCCTCACTTCTGTGAGATAGCCCTCTCAGAAATAAACCCAGTAATTGGTGACAGAGAATATGTGTTAGTGTACAGTGACTAGTATAAGAACTTCAGCCTTGAGCTGAGGACATCAAGAGAGAGAGAGATCAGGACAATAACAGTGAATGAACATGAAATAGTATGCAGAGGGGGAGAGCTTAGTTTGCTCTCTCACTCGTGAGAATGTGTTGTATTATTATTGGGACTTGTGTTTATTGAACTAGAATAAAGTGTGAAAGAGTTATCAAGTGTTTTGCTTCTGTCTTTGTGGCGATCCTAAACCTCTCAATAGTTGCTGCCAAGCGAGTACAGACAGAAGTGGACATAGTGGAGATCTGGTAATCCACAGCTGCCCCAAGGCACTGCTGGAGTCCACCTAAACTTCCCCCAAAACAACAACATTTGGACACGGTGAGATGCCAAAGTGCTAGACAATACAACTGGATATTAGTTATAAATAAACAGTTACATAAGCGGACTATGGAGGTGTTTTGAGGTGTTTTTCTAACCGATGGCTCAACAAGACGGAAGCACGGCCACTACCCAAGGACAACCAACACCACAGACTAAAGATCATGAGGACAATGAAGTTAATTTAGTCAATCAGGACATTATCAACAGTGGTGACATTGTGACCAGTACTGCTGCTCTTGACAGGGATGTTATAAACAATAGTAATGTTATGGACATTACAGCAGCCGATTTCCTACCTCGACAATGCAGGCCGCCACAGCAACAACACGACGCATCAACACCGGACAGACGAGTTCAACAATCACAGTCACAGGCGGTAGATGCTCAGCGCAACCCTATCCAAAATCCCCTGAGAACTCCCACCCTCCCACCCAAAAACCTCTACAATCATGTAGATCCCAAAATAAATTTTAGGGCACAAACTTCACAAGACAATGAATTTCCTCAAACATCTGACAATAATCTATTCACTCCGGCAGATTTTCCACCATTGCCTTCTAGGTTTCAACCGGTCACACAACAAAATGTAGAGATCAACAACTTGCCTTTTAAATTAGACTCATTTAGTGGCAACCCAGATCAAGATGCAGAAGAATTTCTTAACAATTTCAAACTCACAGCTGCAGTCCTGGACTGGAATTTTGACAAACAGCCAGGTATTTTTCACATGTGTTTACAAGGCACAGCTAAAATATGGTTCCAACAACTTGACACACCTACTAGCACAGATATTGAAAAAATATTTTCTGCTTTTCTTTTCAAATTTAAACCTTTAGGTCCAGATTGGAGCAGAGAAGCTTGTTTTTTATCTCTTAGACAGCTGCCCCAGGAAAACACCCAACAATTTGCCAACAGAGTATTAGAACAAGGCACAAAATTAGGTAAATCGGACAGAGATCTTTTGACCCAGTTTATTAGGGGACTGCCCACACCCAATAGAATTCACACCATCGCACAGGACACAGACACCTTTGACGGCGCCACCAGAATTGCTACATTGTTTGAAACCGCACAGGCATTTGGTCAGGATGACAGTACAGTTACTCTACCACAGCAAGGGACAAGTGTGAAAGAACAGAACATTAACATTATAGACTCTAAAGTTCAGTGTGCTTACTGCAGGAAGGACGGCCACCACATTTCTGAGTGTCACCACAGACAGTACAACAACCACAGGAGACAACACCCCTACAGTGCACAGTGGAACAGGACACAGCACAGCCCACCACAGAAAGGAACCACTAACAGACGAACTAACAAACTCAGGTCTGTGTACTATGATATTATGTGTTTCAATTGTAATGGCACAGGTCACATTGCCCGTGATTGTTATATGGGGACACTACAAAAACATAATTTGCAGGGTACTCATTATCATGGACCCAATTTAAAGCAACAGGGCCACCCGTTCCGACAAGCAACTTTCCAAAAACGGGACCTTCCCAATACCCACAGTGACAGATGCAGGCAAACTTACAAGAATAGTCATTTAAACTATCAAGGCCCAGAGCACAAATACATAGACCCCTTTTGGCAAAAAACCAGTTTCACAGTACTCTGGGCGATTTTCTAAAACATTTCACCCCCAAAAACATTCACAAACCACTGGCAGTGAACCTGAGTCACTTCATTCTTGTCAAAATGTACAGTACAGAGACAAATATTTTAATGAGACATGTGATTGTATTCAGAAAAGGTCGGGTATCTGTTTTGTTCCTGCAAAGAAAGGTTCTGTTCATAAAAAGTCGTTCAAGGATAGTAGCCAAGAGCCTTATGAATCATGCTATCAAACCCCTTGCTATAATAGATATTCACCACTGAGTGATTTTCAAAATGCAGACTGTTTGAACACATTTGTCCAGCCATCCAAACACCATAACAAACGTAACGCCTCATGCACATCTGCAAACCCCATTACAAAACCAGCACGGTTTCATACTTCAAGGCCAAATTTCCCCACTCAAAAGACGGCTTTTACAGACCATTTGTACAGGCACAGAAAACAAAGTATCTCCAATCAATACGCCCCCAGAGACCTCAGGAAAATACATCGATTGGAGACAAAACAGTTTAACCACAAACCTCCAGTTCAAGTCCATACCACCAATAACCGAATACCAATCAAATTGGATGATGAAAATTATATTGCTTTGATTGATACAGGCTCAGATATTTGTACAATCCCTGAGAAAATTTTAATGCAAGATGACAACTTGAGGAGATTACCAAGATTTAAAAGTAATATCTCAGAAGCCACAACAGCTGCAGCAAACAATTCAGTATATTTTAAATATACAGTATTTCCAAAGTTAACCATAGGAAACTACACAGTCACTAATAAATTTTATGTAGCCCAAAATTCAGATAATGATATCATATTAGGAATCCCATTCCTCAGACAAACAAGAGCTCATTTAGATTTTGGTTCACAAGTCTGTACATTGACTTTGAATAATGCAGTCACGACAGAAAGCTCCACAACAATTCCACCCCACTCCACAGTAAAAGTTTTGTGCTCCTCTAGGACTTCTAAAATGAATAAGGGCCCAGTTTTAATCAGCTCCCGTGTGAGAAATAAATATCAGTCTAAATTATTTGTACCAGATATTTACACAGAAATAGACACCCTGAATAAACCAGTTTTCAAAATCCCCATTTCAAATAAGACGGGAAAGCATATTAGTCTCCCACACAACTTGCACATTGGCTTTCTTATTCTCCTTGATAAACGCACAAATTTACCCAGAGATAATGACAGAGCAAACATTCCAAAAAAGGTTTGCACTAACTCACCACCAACAGACTTAATTAAGTCAGTCTGTATGCTGAACCCCACAACACATAAATCAGATAAATGCCCTCAGGCCACTTTTCCAATACTTGAACATAGTCTTTCTTCTGACTCAACTTTAACTCCCCAAGAAAAACAAAAATTATTGGAACTTTTAAAAGAATTTGATGATGTTTTCTTACACCCTGGCCAGAAGTTATCTTGCACAAATATAGTAGAACAGCACTTGGGGATCCCAAAAGATACCCCAGTTTGGCCTTGTCGTTCTCTCAGATTAAATAACACAAGAATGGCAATATTGGAAGAATGTGTTAAAGATCTCTTACATCAAGGTATTATACAACACAGTGATAGTCCTTATTCAAATCCTATTGTACTAGTTACCAAAAAGAATGGGAGTATTCGTCCATGTTTAGATTGTAGAACTCTTAATGAAAAAATTCCTCCAGTAGCAGTAAACCCAAGACCAGTTAATGACATACTCGCATCTATACCGCCTGGATCAAAGTATTTTTCAACCTTTGACCTTACCTCTGCTTACTTTCAACTACCTTTAGCAGAGGAAGATAGAAAGTATACTGCCTTTGATTCAGGGCGCGGTAAGATGGAGTACTGTAGAGCAGTAATGGGATGCAAAGTCAGTTCAAGTACATTAGTTACTGCTATAAATAAGTTATTTCATGACATGATACACACTGAGATTCATTATTTCTTAGATGACGGGCTGATAGCGTCTTCTACTTTTGAGCAACATCTAGTAACTTTGCGGAAAATGTTTGAACGCTTAAGGAAAGCTAAGCTTATGTTAGGTCATAAAAAATGTTCCTTCGGTACTTCGTCTACCGAGTTTCTAGGACATAAATTGTCTTCTTCTGGCATTTCCCCTTCAGTCGATAAATTAAGGGCTGTAAAAAATTTCCCACAACCAAAGACTGCCAAACAGGTTAAAAGCTTTATTGGTTTAGCTTCTTATTATAGACGTTTTATTCCGGGTTTCTCACAAATAGCTCATAGCTTATATGCATTGACAAAACAAAACGTACCTTTTGACTGGACAAAGGATTGTGACACAGCTTTTCAAACCCTCAAAAATAAACTTTGCACAGCACCTGTTTTAATTTCTCCAGACCCAAACCTTCCATTCCACATTTTTTCAGACGCTTCAAAGAAATCAGTAGGATTTGTTTTAATGCAAAAGAAAAATGGTAGATTACACCCAATAGCATATGGCAGTAAAATCCTGGACAAACACCAACAGAATTGGACTATAACTTGCTTAGAAGCATTTGCGTTAGTTATAGGTCTGCAACACTTCCGCTTTTATACTGAAGGCCAAAAGGTAATTCTACACACTGATCACAGTGCATTAACATATATTGCCAAACAACATCTCACAGACACCAAAGTGGCAAGATGGTTGCAAACCCTTATTAACTTTGATATTCAGATCATTTATGAAAAAGCCAGCAATAATACAGTAGCAGATGTTTTGAGTAGAAATGTGGATGAAAATAATGCCATTCCATTCTCCACAATCACAGAAAATTGGTTAGAAGAAAAATTTGATCAGTTTTGTCCACCCCTTACAACAACAATTACAACTAAGAGGACAAAAAGCAGTAGCACCCAGACAGACCAATTACCAGTATATATAACTCAAAACAAATTGAATAGCAAACCAGCTATCTCCAAGTTGTCTCTCTCCACAGACAGCATCTCAGACCGGAATGATTTAATTAATGCTCAGAGATCAGATCCATATTTTGCCCCAATTATTAATTTCTTAGAACGTGGGGACCTCACCGGTCAAGACCGACTTGATAGAAGAATTATCATAGAATCAGAATGGTTTCACTTACAACATGGGATTTTATACCGTACCAGCCTAACCCACTATTGCAAGAATATGTCTAGGCATAAAGTCGTCTTATGTATCCCAGAAAATCTAATGCTCCAGGCAATAATTCAAACACATAATGTTGGCCATCTAGGCATTACCAAACTGTATTTACAGCTCCGACAACAGTATTATTCACCCAAATTAAGACAAATGGTGAAAAGTGTAGTTCAAACTTGCGCCCAATGTGAGCTTGTGAAACCTTTACCCCCAAGTCATAAAAAACCAATCAAAATGGCGAGGCTACCGCCCCCTTATAGCAGCTATAGCATGGATTTGTTTGGACCCGTAAAAACAGATAAAGTTATCGATAACACAGATAACGCCAGATCGCCTTTTTCGTACGTCTTAGTTATCAAAGAACTCTGGTCAGGTTGGGTCACTTTGGTTCCACTGTGTGAAACAACGACGGAGGCAATCGCAACAGCAATTTATTCAGAAATAATATTGCCATTTGGAAATTTCCAGAAATTATGCTCAGATAATGCCGCGAATATGAGCACCCTAGCCGTCAAAGAAATTTGTCACCTTCTGTCCATTAAGACTCGCAAATCGATCGCCTATCACCCATCCAGTAATGGCAAAATAGAAAGAACAATGGCCGTAATCGGGGCCGGCTTTAGAAAATTTGGACAAGATACAAAAGACTGGCTCCACCTGCTGAAAGTTATAGCTTTGAGCATCAACTCCAGCCCTCAGGCCCACACACAGTTCAGTCCATTCTACCTGCAACATTTCTGCGAATATCCTTCCATCTTCGCCTTCTCTGATTCGACCGAGGGCGATCCGACAAATGACGGCCATTATTATTCAAATGTAGTCAAACGTGTTATGGAGGACAAGCGAATAAGCATTGACATTTACCAACAAATTCATGATGACTATTGTAAGACACAAGAAGACTCAAAAAATAAAGGTAGAAAGGTCATCCCCCTCGCAATTAATCAGCCAGTGTATTTAAAAATCTTCCATCCAAGTACAGACAAATCCGCAAAACTGCAACCACGTTGGAAAGGCCCTTTCTATATAGAAAGCTTCAAAGGCAACAGTGGTGTTTATCTCTCTAAAGAAATAGGTCAGCCACCTTTAGCTACAGTTTTTCACAGAGATTTCGTGAAGCCATTCATCACACGCTTGGTCCAATCTCAAACAACACCTATTCTTCAGCCCACACAAATTAATCCCAAAGACTGGTTAGCATTAGATTTAGACCATATAGAATTTTATTCTGACAATGAAAATACCCCTCACAGAAATGCTCAAACCCAAAACCCACTACCAGTAAAAACCCCTGGTTTTCAATTAAAAACCCCGAAGGGTAAAACAACTGACATTTCAAATGGCCAGTTAACTAACAAACAGACAGACAAACGCCCCAGAGACCCCAAACCTGATCTGCCTGAAAACACCGTAGGTTCATCAAAAACCCCTATACCAAGCACACCAGATCAACGACCAAATGCCAATGCAGAGAATATTGTACATAAAGAGACAAAAACTAGTCTAGATCAAAACCCAGACCTTCCTACCCTTCTAGGTAAGAAGTATTTTGGTAAAGACCTATATCTCCAATATAAGCCAGATCCCCAAAGTGACAGAATTAAATGGGTGAGAGTATCTGATCTTCCCAAAGATCATATCTATGTAGTTAATTTAGAAGCTATACCCTTTATTACAAGATCTGGCCGCACCACAAAACAATGCCCTCTATGAAATTTGAACCCGATTCACCCTATTTACCATCCACTTCCAAGTACCATAAACCTCAGCATAGTATATCAGTTTCCCTATCCAATGTTTGACTTCCTAATTTTGCAGCATATAGTTATTAATTTGATATATGATATATAACATAGTACATTTTATAAGCAAGACAAACACTCTGCAAACACAATGTTCCCACATTCGACTAATTATAAGTCAAAAAAGAGCTTTTAGTGAAAATTGGTTAAAGTAATCTTCCTGGCTCAGCTTTTGCTCATTAATAATAATAATATTAATCATAATGCAGAGTGATTTTCCATCCAAAATTCCTTGTAATTTGCCAAAACTGGTAATTGTCACCATAGTACTTTAACCTGTTTAACTTCAAAATGAACAAAACTTACAAGGTCACAAACAGTTATATTCTTGCAACTACCGACATATATATCTCAAATTCAAATTTAGTCTTTTTACAGTGACAAATATTTTAATTTGATTCCATATTCAAAGTTCACTTTTGAAACAACCAGTCCATTTTTATCCCCTATTTCAATCTAATCACCCACTGAAAGGCTACATTTCTTTTGACAGACCACATTTTCTAAATGCATCCCCAAAGTCCCATTTAGGTGTTATTACCCTCAACTCACTTCAACCCAATTATAAACCCCAGGCCAAATGCTGGAGACACAAGTCTAGTTAGTGATGTTACAGAATTGAGTTTGACTGAGTTCCCACTGACATTATACAGGATTTCTGGAAAACAAAACAAAACAAAACAAAAAAAAATACCACAAAATTGTCCATGTTAAGCTCCAAACATAAATGCTTGCAGTCAATTTACAGGCACATGTATGCAACATGCTTTTACAAGCATAATTAAGAACCCAGATATGACTTATTATTTATTCAATTTTCTTGATTTTCTTTCTTTTTCATGTTCACAACAGCCCACCCAACTATTTCTATTCCTAATCCTCATTTTCAAACAAAAATGACAAATTAAAAACCTAGATTTCTGTCCCTGGTAAAATAGTGAATTTTGCACAAACTTTGTACACTCCTAGTTAATCATAAGAACGCTTATTCTTCTTGCATTTAAAGGTCCACCTCTTAAAGGAACTTTTGATGAAACTCATTAGTTGTGATTCACCATTTCCCCACCATCATAGCCATAAGATGAACCCATCATCACCCCGTTTCTGGCAATTGACTTCTCCAAATTGAATCCAGTCTCGTAAAAAGTGTCTCTCCGATGTGATTAAAGCAGCTGTTTATGACTGACAATTTCCGTTATTAGTCCATAAAACCGCTCATAAAAAGAATCCCAAATGTCACCATAATGACAATCCCCGTCATAAAATATCTGAAAATGGGCAGAAACAAAGATCTGCCCCAGACTATGAATCATACATCCTGCCCACCAAAAGCTGCATATAGACGCAGCCACTGTCTGCGCATGACACCAGACAGGCTTGGCTTTGCCAAGACATGCGCACTGCACTGGGCTAATTAACATATAGGATTTCTTAGGCACCATTTTAAATCCAGCTCAGATGTTAGCATATACGACCAACACTTTGCCCAATTAAGAATTTTTAATTACTTGTGACATACGAAAGTTTACCCTAACAATTCCGCACTTGTAAATAATTACCAAATTCTCCAACTATTTTACGACCTCACTATATGGACTTTGACATATTTCGCAGTATACATGCATCGGGAACACATACTTTAGCTAATCATAGTGACTGACGATAAACTCAAGCTACTTTCCCCGCCAAACAGCCCCATACAAGACACTTATATAATACAGTAATAGTTTAACTTTGGTGATTGAAGTGGGATAATTGTGAAAATGAGCAGATTTGAACCCACTTCCAAATCCCTATTGAATAATGGTATAATAAACCACTACATATTCAGTTGTTCTTATTCACTTGGACAGAACAGATACTTTGACTTAAGTAACTTTTTGTATTGTAATTACCAGAATAGTGAAGGGTAAAAGCAGTCATATTTCCACTACTTAATTAAAATTGTGGTGTCAGATTTATAAATTTCTGCATGATGACTATTATGTTATAAATGTAAAAGTGTATTATTATGTCAATGTTTCTTATATTCAAACACTACAGAGTAATAAGTGTGAAGGATGATTCAGTTTTTAACAATAGTTATCTTCAAATATAGTTCAGTAAAGTCATTAAGTATACATATTGTTTACAGTTATTATCAGTTCTGATGTGTTGCAGTCAGTAATTAAAGTGTTTACAGTTATTCTCCATTCTATGTTCATCTAGATTTCAGTATATCAAGTATATTTTACTTACTGAACGACTATCTTCAGATCTTGTCAATCACTAATTCACATGATATGTGTATTGTTATCAAATGAATATCTGATATGTAATAATTAACTTTAATTTGCATTATCTGTGTATCAAATGAATTTATCAGTTTTATGGTTCACCAAGCATAATAACTACGACAAGGAGTATGATGGTATATTTGGGCAGATAATATTGTTCTGTATTTCAAAATGTGTGGTATATGAAATGAATATCTTATAATTTTAAAGAGTACTCTGTGTGAAGTGTGAACTAGCCAATATGTACATTTACGATGTATGCGTATAGTACAGCATTGTTGAAGTATTGACAGAAAATTTAGGTGTGACTTTCATAATGCGCATTAACCAATTGTACATGGTTGCAAAACTCATTATACTTACCTCTATCCTCTTAGGCCATCCGTCAGCTCTTGGCCCGTTGTTTCTTTACACACACCGCTGTGTTAGACAATTATCCATTGCAGCAAATCCAATTATACTTACCTTTCCATGCTGGCAGACTCTGTTGTACCATTGTGTGGGTACACCCATAAATAAATAATAACTAAAATAAATAAATAAATACTTACTTTACATTTACTTCATTGAGGCATCAACAGTAAATAAATGAAAATATATTTTAAGACGGTCTATAATAAATATAAATAAAAGTATACATATATCAAAGGGTCTATTGTCAATGTAAGCAAAAGCAAGACCACTTATACTTTTTTTCAAGCCATAAATAAATAACCACATGAATAAAATGAAATAATACAGTAATACAGACCACAATGACCCGAATAAAAATCAGTCTTATTACATTAATCATATGTCCCATTCTTACTTACCTTGTTCACTTGGAGCATTGTTTGGGTAAAGTCAATTGTTCTACCACGGACTCCACATTGTCTTATTTTCCAAACAAAACAGAATTTAATCTTCTACTTTGTTGGGGCATGGATGGGACAGGCACTTCAAAAACACTTCTATAGTTCATTTGAGTAATGTTTTACAACTTGTATAGACTAGTGGCCACATAACAGCATCTTCTACTTTCAGTCTTCATAAAGAATATATATTTTTCAAGTCTACTAATTTCTTTAAAATAAAAAAAAAATATATATATATATATATACAGATGCAAGCTGTTCTCTATCTCATTAATATAATATTATACTACGTTTCTGTGTGCCTACAGAGTGTGTTACAGACTGATTTTCTACAACATAGTCAGCTTAGGGTGTACTTGCTTGATAGATGGATTTCAGTCATAGACATATTTTCTATCAATGTTCTGTAGCAAGTTATTGACATTACACCCTTACAGATGATAAAATCGTTATAACAGATGCCTCAGTTGTTATGTTTCATCTGTCTTAGACACACATCAGATCAGTTTGGCTTGGCAATTGCAGCTATGGCGCCTGGCTTCAGTTATGCTTTCCAAATAATTATATTCTGATAAACAAAAGCTGACATTTTTATTAAAACATGATGTTGTAAAATAATTTTCACATTTCTTATATTCTATGACAATGATGATGTCAACTTATATGTTCCAATCTTCAGTCATTGCTTTCTTATCTGTTGCCATATATGTTGTTTGTCACAAATACTGATGCATTATATTACACATTGAATGCGTGCTTTATGTCACCTTACATTTTCTTAATTTCATGGTGTTGTTGCAGATATCCCTATGTCTGTCTATGATGTCTTCTAAGGTCTTATTTTATCATTCTATTTGACAGTGATTCTTATATAATCCACTGCTTTATTTGATGCTGTATAATTGCCATAGGCACTTTCTTCTTAAAACAGTTAATACTACTAAATGCATTTCAACAAAGGGTCATAACACATGCCTTTAACAGAAGTTTCTTAATGACATATCTTTTGCTTTTCACTGAGTATATTGACTCGGCTATTGAGCATTTATTGTTTATTTACACCTCTTTTCGACATCTTGTCTTAACAGTGTCCATATGCTGGATAGCATTCTTATAATTCATACCTTCTTATTAACATAATTATACATACCATATTGCTTCTTTAGTACCAGCATTACTTATGTTGCTTTTGCATTTAATTGATTATAGCCTGACTGTTGCTACCTTTCAAAGTGGCACTATTATATGGCACTGGCATATGTAAACCAATTGCCCATGATTCTCCTGATTATCACATTATAAACAGTGATGCACCCACTGTGAGGTACAACTTTTGCTTACTACATAGTAATTTCATTTCCTTACTTTGATAATTTACAGTTGACCAAATTTTATACTTTAAATGCGTCAAATAAATATTACTTACCTCTCTAATTTACAGTCAAACAGCTTTTCTTGCTAAAGGCATGTTAGCTACAATTTCTACATTCTTCTTTCTTTGGTAGAGATTGATACCTTACGGTATGCGCATATCATTTCGCTTAAGACAATTGCTACATGCACGGGCTGAATAAATAAATAATAATTATAATAGTACTGAAGAAATAATAATGGTTAAACAATAAACAATTTAATAAGATGTGTGATAAATAAAGAATAATTATAACAATAATGGAATATCCAGTACTAACTATCAACTTAAACAAAGAAGAGAATAGTAATACTTATATCACAAATACAGGAGCCTAGGCTTTGTATGATCCACACTTTTTCTGTCTGGGACAAAGTTCCCTATTAGCACTGGATCATTAAGAATGATGTCACTTTCAGTATCCAATTATTACTTTTTTATGTCTTGATGTGCTTTAATTGTGTTATCCTTTTGCTTTGGTCAACACCATTTTCCCGTACACATCACATAGCCCGTTTGGCATTAAAAAACATGCTAATTGTTCAGATACACCATGATACTGCTTGGCTGGGGGAGGACCTGATCACTCCTCTCACAGCTGACTTATGTATCTTTCCATTTAACTGTGATTTTGGTTGGCATTGGATTGAAATTGGCCATTCCTTCTAATGCTAATACCACCATTTCACAAATAGTGTTATTCTTTGGCTTTACCACTAATGCACTAAAATTTCAAAACCACACCACTTCACATTTGAGTAGTTTATGTAGATGTGACAATTTCTGTATTCCATATTAAGTTTTCCTTGTGTTGTATCACATTTAATCCTGTATATGTACCTCTTACTTGTACCATTTTCCCTGTTAACTTTAAATTCTTTAAACTTGAGTATATTAACAAAATGTTGCCTTTATTGGCCGCAGTTCAGTATGTTTGCCTAAATGTGTCATTACAAAAGTTCTTACCTTAATTGGTTGGTTCTCTCAATCAAGCGTTCTTACCTTAATTGGTCGGTTCTTTGCTAACTAACATCTTATTGTTCATGTAATAGTCATGTGTACCTTACTTTTACTTGTACGTTTTTCATTACCTGTTCTTTTCAAGTGTGACCAGTTCACTATACTTGTGTCTTTGTTATATATATATACTAGTTCAATATTTACATTCCAAGTGTCAGATGGTAACAGTTAGTGGTGGGATCGGCAGTTAAAATGGCAGATCGAGCATCACTTGTTAGAAGCGAGTTGAACTCGAGTTAAACTCGAGTAATTTTCGGGATAAAGTATTTCGTTTATTAGTCTTTAATATATGGAAAATATTTTACATACCCGTACCTTAGCCAAAACTTTCACCTGGAAATGGTTCGCGATATAATTTATGTTAAATCTTCATTGACTTAAGTCAGAATTAAGTAAAAATGCAATATATTTTTGAAAATATTGGATATTTCTGTTGTGTTGGTGAAGTGTCAGCTTTAAATATTGACGTTTTCGGAAACTCGAGTTTCACTTGCGGAGATTGATGTGACCCCTAATTATCGCCCATCGAGTTGCGACTCGAGTTTCAGTCAACTCGTCCCAGCACTAGTAACAGTTGTACCAGTACAATGTATATTCAGTAATGAGGTCTATCAATTACTTCCCAAATGTGTAATGGTGAATAATGTTGAGTTCAATTGGTAAAGTTAAATCTAAAATAGGATTATTTGGTTTCCAAAATATAATAGTTCATACATCCCAAGATTATCCAATTTATTTGTAACAAGTTTGTATTAACCATACTTTTAACCTTTGTCATTTGTTCAAACAAAACCATAGTGTCAGATTGTAAACAATCATTAAGAAAACATGCATAAAATGTTTAATTTCATAATGTTCTCTATTAGTACTGTTGGTTAAAGTATTTCTTTCAAGTTATTCTAAATTTACTTGTACATCATATTGTTTGTTTACCAGGTAATTGCTTTAAGATGAACACTACAAACATTCATATACAATGATGTAACAATGATGTATCCTAGTCTTTTAGGATTAATATGTAACAAAGTTTCCAAGTTAAAAATTTAAGTGATTTAAACATTTGCAGTTTATACCATTGTTATATGTAGCAAATTTAAATTCATTTTGTGGCAGCGTGGACGTGCCATCTCTTAGCCCCGGTGTGTAATGGTGAAGAATTTAGATGAAAATGCTTAATTATTAACAATCTTTAAATTCCATAAAACACAGGCAAAGTGCCTCAGTAAATTAACTCTCTTTGGACTTAACAGTAGAAATCAATAGTCACATAGCACACCGCCTCTAATAATAGCCTCAGCCAATCCTCGCTTCTGTGAGATAGCCCTCTCAGAAATAAACCCAGTAATTGGTGACAGAGAATATGTGTTAGTGTACAGTGACTAGTATAAGAACTTCAGCCTTGAGCTGAGGACATCAAGAGAGAGAGAGATCAGGACAATAACAGTGAATGAACATGAAATAGTATGCAGAGGGGGAGAGCTTAGTTTGCTCTCTCACTCGTGAGAATGTGTTGTATTATTATTGGGACTTGTGTTTATTGAACTAGAATAAAGTGTGAAAGAGTTATCAAGTGTTTTGCTTCTGTCTTTGTGGCGATCCTAAACCTCTCAATAGTTGCTGCCAAGCGAGTACAGACAGAAGTGGACATAGTGGAGATCTGGTAATCCACAGCTGCCCCAAGGCACTGCTGGAGTCCACCTAAACTTCCCCCAAAACAACAACATTTGGACAAATATATCCCATAATTTAAACACGAACGTGATTCAATGCATTTTTAAGGGGCAATAAATGTGCTGTGCTAAGCACACTTTCAAAACATTATCCTTCCTCCCCTCCTCCTGAAGCTCATTTCTTTTCCATGCAACCTCATCAAAAACTCAATAGAATAATTCCGCAAAATGCAGTTGAGTCTTATGTAGTTGGCCGATGTTTTCTATTGTTATATTGCTTCTACATATTTATCTCTAAAATATCTCATCTTAAATGTATTTTACATTAAATTCCAATTCAATTTTCTATAAACGAAGAATGTACACAAAATAATGAACAACTTGGTGGTTGTCTAATTGAAATCTATAAAGTATTAAGTATTTTACAGGTATTTTATGTAAGCAATATCAAACGTATTAAATATACTTCAACATAGCCTTTGATTGCCAAGTGTTATGTAATTGGGTGATTATTTACATATGTGTTGGTATCCAATATGTTAACTTTAAATTATCTTATGACAAGTTCCCAGTTTAATTACCTACGGATGAGTATTCTAAAGATAATATTGACTAGTTTGGTGGTTGCCTTATAAAAATCAAGCAAATATTAAGCATTTTACAAAAATTTAAGATAGCCTTTAATTTTCCAGTGTTAGCTAATTCGGTATTTTTTAAATGAATATTATTGCTTAATATCTCAATTTTAGGACATCTGCTACAAAGTAATAATGCATAACTAATCCATGCTAAGAGGTATGCAGAAAGCCTATTTCAAGTGCCAGATAATGTGTATTACAGCCATTCTGTATTGGCTGGCATAGAAGATGGTGTGCCTTACTTCTGATGTGGATGCTGAAACCATGTGCTTTCTGTGCGAGAACTGACTGTCCAATTAATAAGTGGCTTTTGTGTGGACTTGTGTCTGTACTTTCTGTTACCCACCGTTTTATAACCTTTGACCAAGAAATTTGGATGGCCATTTCAAAACCTTGTCACAAGTCTCAACGAGCCAGTGTTTTCAATATGTATTTAAAAGTATATAACTTAAAGTCTCAATAATTTGTACTTGCACAAATATATAATTACTATAATACTTTTTATAATCAATATAATCCAATTTAACACACAGCTTCAAGTTTAAAGAAAAATATAAAACTGAAGCTTGAGAACTGGTTTATTTATGTTTGTGTAGGTTAATTTCAATAAACATGCATACATTACTAGTTTTTTATTTGTGTCAGTGGATATTTAAAAAAATGGGATTTAATTGCACTTGTTACAATGTACCGTTTACTCAATGTGTCACTAGACCTTATTTGGTTTAAATGAATCAACATAATAATAGCCCTCTGATAATCAAGTTAATTTGATTATAAGGGGTTCAGCCAATCTGATTCAATACATCAATTAATCAGGGTTGAGATTTATCCTCATCCTCATTTAACTCATTACAGCTAATTATTTGGCTAATTGCCCCCTGACTACTTATTGAAATTTGTATTGAAATAACACAATGAATCATTTCTTTCACATTGGATTATATTCTAACAATTATATATAATCTGCTGATTTTATTTAATCTCTATTGTAGACAAATCATTTTTTTTTTATCTTATTTTAAGGATTTTTTTTTCACAAATCATAAATTAATGTATTAAATGTGTTGGAAGAATAGGCATACATATAAAACAATTAAGAAACTATTAAAACCAAGGGTACACAAATCAATATCAAAGAAAACAGCGCCATTTACTCTGTTCAGATAGGTTTTGAAATGGACAGGCCAATTTGAAACCAAGCAAGGCTTTAAAACGGCCAGAGTTGCGAAATGGTCAGGAACACTTTTCACTGTACAAATGCAGTGTTCTCTCACATAAAAATACACAGGCTCTCTTTATTATGCACAACACTATGAATTTGAGATAAATAACAGGGCAAACAGGATACACTTAAAAACTTATTCTTAAGAACATATTCCGACATGAACAATTAGCATTACAATTTTACCA
The DNA here is from genome assembly GCA_964017235.1 of Sabellastarte sp. h YS-2021. Lineage (NCBI taxonomy): Eukaryota > Metazoa > Annelida > Polychaeta > Sabellida > Sabellidae > Sabellastarte > Sabellastarte sp. h YS-2021. Next base: position 1,804,089 of record OZ024937.1, on the reverse strand, counting down.
ACATGTGCTGTTTGGGCTAACATTTCATGAATAATGTAACCTACACCTGTGTGTTATCTCTATTTATCATTAGAAATGTATGTTTACAGTACTTCTGATCATTTTTGTTGTGTTAAATCACTGCCAAGATAGCCTAGAAATTTTAAGCTAAATTTCTAAGTGTTTATATTCAACGATGCGGCTTAAATATGTGAACATTTTTTCTATATTATATTATACATTATTATTATTATTTACATTTAATGACAATTAAAGACAAACCATTTCATCCATTTTACTTTACATTTGGTTATTGTCAGGAAAGGAATATTTTTATTACTTAGATTTCCCAATTAATTGTGTGATTTCTTCAGTGGATGTTTAACATTTATTTTAAATTACTTAATATCAGCATTCCAAACATTAATAAGGCATATATATTGTTTTATGTACACCATCCAAATTTCTAGCATTTTCTTTTGAACCAATGGTTTGATTTCCCACTGTCATTGACATGGGTGATTTTCTCTGCCGGTGCTTGTGTTCAGTTACTTCAGTTGACGATATATTGTGCTCATTTTTAGTTTAATTAGTTTAAGCCTGTAGTTTTACACATAATAAGGAACAGTTTGGTAGTTCTTTGATTAAAATCACCAGAATATGAAGTATTTTGCAGGCTTTAAAAATTTTATTTCCCAGTATTATTTCTTTTTCATTCAATATTGCTACTAAGCTTCTTACTTTTTAGTAATGTCAAGCAATTTCCCTGACCTTGGCCAAATGCAACCCTGATAATGCAATGAGTCATGTGACCTTGGGGCAAAGGTTATGTGAAGGTCAAGCAATTTCGTTGACCTTGAAAAAAGAAAGGTCAAACCGAATATGGTTTTTAAGCCCCCCCCAACACCAAGGTTAATGCCAAGGTATAACAAAAGGCCCTGCAACCAGTGGATACTCAGTGTGTATATATGACCTACAGGAGGCGGAGTAAAGCGAGGTCACAGAATTGTTAACTATATTAATGAAATTAGGTCAAAGGTTCTGTAAGTTAATGTAACTTATTGTTTTCGAGTATATATGGACTGATGGGAAGCACCCAAACACCCAGTAGAACCTAGATGTAGAGAGAAGTGGAAATGACTAGTGAGATTGGTGAGGAAAAAGAGGGGTTGGAGGTGAGATATGTGTGTATGGCATCAGACTTCCAATTACCATGTTTTTTGATGAATTCAAGTGGGACTCCATTTTGGAAAGCCCAGGATGTTCCAGCTCTCCTGCATGGAATGTCAAAGGTGGGGATATTTGGAGTATTTTTGACACTGATTTTAGATGTTTTCTGGCATTAAACTATCTGTGAAATCACCAACCTTTTAAATAATTATCCATAAGTAATTATGTAAACATGTAAACGTCTATTTGAGACTCAGAAATCATCTTACAGTTAGAGGTTAGAGGACAGTTCATGTTTATTCTTTTTTTTGATCCAACAAGAAAATATATGGAGATCTTAAAAACAAACTAGTAGAATGTCAATGACATGTAAAAATTCGTACATGGGATATAAAGAAGGTTTTATTGTCTCCTACTATCAGAGCAGGAACTAATTTATATTGACCCTTCTTTGTTTACTGTACTGGCAGACACTAACCACACACCATCACCCCTCTCCCAAAACCCATCCTCCCACTACAGCCACAAGGCATGGATTCACGTTTGTAAAATTATTTGATAAATCAGAATTTGGACTTTAATTTGTACATGAAGATTGACAATATAATGCTTGTGCTACGCAGCAGTATAATATTGTTATCTTCATTTGTGATATATTATTTCTGCATATGTCGTTTGGAAAGTTTTCCATGCACTGATACACTTGATGTATATTTATATTCAGAATTTTTACATTGTGGAATAAAACTAAAACAGACCACAGTTGAAAGTAAATGCAAACTACTGATAACAGAGTTGTCTGGAGCGGAGCAGGTTTACCCACTGATGTCACTTACTGTCTGTTTTTGTGGAGATTTAGTCTATTATATCTGCAGAGGCCCTGTAACAACTTATTTTGTATCAACGACTTATTTTGTATTACCGACTTTTTTGGTAGTAAAATTGCCTCATTTTGTAATACTTGGCCAACTTATTTTGTACCAACAGCTGACTTAATATGTTACAAAACGGTGCACAGAATTTTGGCAAGATTTCAGGGTGATACAAAATAAGTCGATAATACAAAATAAGCTGCTCTATAGACAACTTGTTTAGTATCACTGACTTATTTTGTAGTAATTTCAATTCAAGGGTGGACTCAAAGGAATTTTATCCTTACTGGATTCATTCTTGTAGTCCATTTACCATTTGCCTGACTGTAATTCTTATTTTCAGCACTGACATTCCACAGAGATATAATTAATTGGACTAGTCAGTAGTATATTGAAAATTATATCTGCATCTGTAAATGAACTTAAGTTTGGTGTTAAATCTTGGACTGGAATATATTTGTGGAAGTATAAATCCCCTTGTTGAGTCAAATAAAGTTTACATGTAGAGAGCTCAGACTTGGTTAATTGGTAGTAACACTAGAATAAAAAGCTTAAAATGCTGCAACTGGTTGCAACAAACATGTTGTTTCCCAATAAAAGATAGCACCAGATATGGCCAGATCCCACAACCTTGGGCAAATCAATAAACTCAATGAGATTAGATGTTAAAATATACACTTCGTACACTCAAGAAACATCTGCCTAAATATTATATTCATGTTCAACAATACAGAGTAAAAGTTATAGGGAGCATTGATGTAAGAGTATGAAGTTGAACAATACACCTGTCCCTCGGCCAATGTCCATGTGAAGTATCAACATTTTAATGACTATAAAGGATAGTATTGCTATGACAAGCTCAAAGGTCAACATGTTACACTGCACATTGCTAATCTATACTTCTTAACCAATATCCCTACCAAGTATTAACATCCTACACCTTACAGTTTAAAAAATATGGGCCAGATAAGATTTTAAAGATCAAAGTCACTATGGCAAGGTCAAAGGTCAAATCAAGGTCATACTATGATGCTGCACACCTACATTTCAATGTCTCTCAATGTCTGTATCAAGGTTCAACATCCTATCCCTTATGGTTTATGAGATACAGCAGGGATGAGTTATTACTGAAGCCAGCCTGTCCACTTGGACGATAGACCGCCCAACTGCCCAGCCTGACACCAGTACCTGGGTGACAATAACACCTGCACAGCGTAAAAACTACATATGTCCCAAATACTGTTTTGGAAAATGTTCAATTCTATAAACAACAGGCAAATGGTAATCACATGTCAGCTCAGTATTATTCAATAGAATATAGAGAAGGTGGTACATGTGTTGATCCATTGGTAGCATTAAGCATTTTTTTGTGTATCAGAAAGAAAACAAGAATGACTATGTATCATTTTAATAACCAAAATACTAAAAGTTCAGGGATAAATACAATTTTTCCAATTCGTATGTGCTAATTACCATTGTAAGAAGTCCTTGTTCTACAAAATTATCATGAAAATTACATAAAAAGGATGAAAAAATAATGTCAAGTTTGGCACATTGATCATCATTCCAAAAGATTGCGATGTCTTTTTTAACATATTGCACCTGAGATGTCCAAGGATCTTCAATTTGCAATAGGAATGGCTACACATCCAAGGAAAATTGCATGGTCTTTCATGGAATGGCTCATAAGAGGCAAATATTTGAAAATTATAACAATTTGAATGTATTTTCTAACTTATGATCTATGCCAAAGTGTTAATGTAGCATTAAAATAATGAATAAACAAAAAGTTCCACATTTTTAAAAACAAAATTCCTTACACAGTTTGGAGTTTTATAACCTGATAATACAAAATAAGTCAGTGATACAAAATAAGTTGTCTATGTTGCAGCTTATTTTGTATTATCAACTTATTATGTATCAATGTCAGTGCTGAAAATAAGAATTACTATCAGGCGAATGGTAAATGGACTACAAGATTGAATCCAGTAAGGATTAAATTCCTTTGAGTCCATCCTTTGATGGAGACAAGCCACTATAAGAGGTGAATTGAAATTACTACAAAATAAGTCAGTGATACAAAACAAGTTGTCTATAGGAGCAGCTTATTTTGTATTATCGACTTATTTTGTTTCACCCCGAAATCTTGTCAAAATTTTGCGCACCATTTTGTAACATATTAAGTCAGCTGTTGGTACAAAATAAGTCGGCCAAGTAATACAAAATAAGGCAATTTTACTACAAAATAAGTTGGTAATACAAAATAAGTCAAAAATTGATACAAAATAAGTCAGGTAATACAAAATAAGTTGTTGATACAAAATAAGTTGTTACAGGCCTTGCACATTTATATTTGCATTAAAATCCATGCAGAAACATCAGAAAAATCTCACGTTAACACTTGGAGGTTTCACAAATAGTGGTACCCTCTCTGTATATGATAGCCTTCTCCATTCTCCCAAAGTTTTAACTTCTTGACTACATGATCAACCAAGGGATACTTAAGATAAAAAAGCACCCAAATTAGATTTTTTAACCCTCGCATTTACAGATTGGCCCTAGGGCCAAGTCAGGTCCACTATTGTATGTCTTTTATCAGAGTTCGGCTTCACACATGTAATTAAAGGCGTGATATGAACTTCAAATGGTAAAGATTGATATGGTCCATACAGAGTCCCATATTCCAATTCCTCTGCCATGTATTGTTCAATATGTTGAGCATGTTCCTCAGCAGAAGCGTGATTTTCAAAACTGGAAGTCAAAATACTGAATCTGTCAAAGTCCAATGGAAAGCCAAAGGCTATCAGATAAGGAAGCTGGCCCAAATTTCTGGTTTTAATTATGTGTGAGCTGGAATTCTGCATTTTAGAAAATTTGGCACCCCACTATTACACATAATTGAATGTGCTACAAAATACCAAGTTGCTGGTCCCAAACCACTTAGAGTCCCCTGTATACCTGAACATCAGTCAGAGGTGTGATGCCAAACTAATGCCCATTTTGTACTTGGGAAAGCCTAAATTTCCTGGAATATCAACACTGTTGTCTAATATAATGTGGAATCTCTGAGTTAGAAAGAAAACTTTTTGAAAATTAAGTATCCATTAGATTTATTTATTTGGGGTTTTACGTCGCTCTCAACACTGTACAGGTCATATCACGACGGGTAGTTGGAAGGGCAGAGGGAGCCAGTACATAGAGTTTGTTAGGGTTCTGTACTGTAAACTGCCGACTAACGGCAAGCAACTACCAGCTTTCCCGCTTGAGGCCATGACTGGGATCGAAACCCCGGCCTCAGAGGTGGGAGGCAAGAGTGTTACCACTCTGCCACCATGGCCCCCAAAAGTATCCATTAGAGGATCCAATACAGTATCAATGTCAGATAGAGGCAGGTATTTATTACTCATAGACTCATAGCATTACCCCACTAGTAGTATTTTCACTAGCATAAAAAGTATGTGTGCTTGACACTTTGGAGTTCAAGCCACATTGCATTCTATCTATGTAATTCTCATTTGTGACCATACCAGAAAATTCTCACCATCCCCTATAGAAGTATTTTTGACATTTAACTCTGTAGCACTTTTAACCAAATCTAGAGCCCCATATGAAATATTGTGCTCAATCTTTGAGAACTATTTGCCCAGGGATACCTGGAATGTTTGTTCCTGACTGTAACTATTACACCTATATGCACCAGCCCAATTTTTTGTGTTAGCATGATTCACATAATGTGCGATTGATCATTCTTGTATTATTATTTTTCAGATCCTCGTTATCTGTTTGTAACTTCTGAAACACCTGGAACTTGTTTTTGAGATCAAGGTCACCATTGGCTATATTGTCCCAACAAGATGAATTTTTTGCCAAACCATATTTTTTCCTGACCACTTGAGTCTAAGAGGTACAGCTAGAGTGAGAAACAGTACTATTTTTGGATTGCAAGCCCTTATTGTCCCAGTTCAGGTTATGACAGTAATACAGTGTGTTATATTTCCTTACTGGAGTACCTTTTACAAAGTCAAAATTATCTGAAGGAACACAATTATTAACTCCATAATTCAAAGGCCAAGACGAATCTACTATCACAGGGACGCCTCCATCGGACTTTTTTCTTGCCATAAGGGGGGAACAATGTAATTTATTAAATAACTTCTCCTTTAATGGACCAGGAATTGCATTATATTCTATGTCATCTTTGAAATACTTGTCAACACCTAAAGGGTGTAAATTAGCAGAAGCATGATTAGAAATTGTTTCATAAAAGTTAAATATTTTATAATCTATAATTAGAAGTAAACCAAATTCTAAATTTTTTAAAAGAATTTGAATGTCATAGTCTTTTCACAGCCAACGCCAAGTATATATTCAATTGTGAGGGGACAACTATTCATGCTTTCTTGTAGCACCAGATAGATACACCAGACCTTTTCACTAACGTGTAATTTTTGTACCCATTTTTCCATATCAAGAGCATTTAACTTTTGAGAACCACTGTACACCAGGAAAACATAAATATCAAGAGGTAAAAATCCAAATTCTCTAAATAACTATTGAATCTACCTTCATGGTGTTCTTGATTAAAATATTGATTATTAAAGTATTATACAAATGTGAAGCAATATGAACCAAAGGGGAAATTGTAACCTTGAGGTAAATACATCACTAGCAATGGTTACTGTCGCAAACAGAACTATGATCTGATGGTATGGGAGACACGTCTCTGATAGGAGTCCTTGCTTCTTGCTTCTTCACCCTCTTGTCCATCTCAGCCATCACTTCTAACAGCCAATTTTATTTTCTAACTGATTTTGTAGGTCAGTAACTTAAGTCGGGATCCATATTACACTATTTTAACCACTGTATCCGGAGATCTGACACTCATTTCACGCATCAGTGATGACAGGGACACATTAGGAGGAACTCTTTCACAAGTTGAGGGTGCTCTGATATTTTATTGAGTTGAATGTTATTAGTTTTTATCAATTCAAAACATAGATGACAACAGAAGGCAGCAGCTGTCCAGCTTGAACCACCACCACTACCACAGTCACAACCACGCAGAAGGAGGAGGACATCACAGAATCCAAGGGTTATTCCCTGGAAACTGCAGAGGGAGGGGAGAGAGGATGCTACAGAACACTCTTGGATCAACTTATCATAACTGATATACCGGGCTACAGAATTTTCACCAGGGTGGAACCAGCATTCTTTGATTTATTAGAGGAGAGAATTACCCCCACCTCAGGAAGTCAAAAATCAACTTCAGGAAGCCATTGGAAGTGGGACTGAAACTAGCTGTAACACTGAGACACTTATTCACAGGAGAAAGGTACGTTTCACTGCAGTACCAGTCCAACAGAGCCTGAAAACTGGAAGTTAATAGAAGAGAAGTTTAGAAACTGATGGAATGTCTCCCATGCAGTTGGTGCATTAGATGGCAAGCACATAGCTATAAAGAAACCATGGAAGTCAGACAGTGAATATTTCAACTACAAGGGTTGCTTCTCTCTGTTACTGTTAGCTTTGGTTGACACTGAATGCAAGTTTCTGTGAGTCAACATGGGGCCAGTGGTTCATCATCTGATGCTCAGATCTTCAACCATAGCAAGCTGAAAAAAAGAATAGAGAATGGCACCTTGGGTCTACCATCACCAGAACCACTTGTACCAGGAGGGCCAAATGTACAGTACTTCCTGTTAGGTTGGTCAAGCCCTACAGCAGAATACAACTGATCAGGGAGGAGAGAATAGCCATTTACAGAATTTCAAGGGATGCAGGGTGGTAGAAAATGACTTTGGTATACTGATGGGAAGATCAACATGGAGCAGAGGCCCAAAGTTGTCAGAGATATTGTGTTAACATGTGTGGTGTTACATAACATACTAAGAAAGCATCAGGGGGAGCAGACCAACCACCAACACCAGCAGATGACATACAATCACCACAGATTGACCAGGGGGAGCAGATGAAAAGATAAGAACTTCAGAAATCCATCAGGAGGCCAAACGTCAAATCAACTTACTCAAAGGCTATTTCTACAACCTTTGGGCACTGGCTGGGCAGGAGGACAGAATTTTAAAAGACTGAGGGGTGAAGAAGCGGTCATCATTTAACAATTAGGACTATCCACATATTCCAAGAACTTTTACTGAAAAAGTGTTGCAAAAAACCCCCAAAATGTGAGGGAATTCTACTTACAAAATAAATTTTCATTGGCAAAATACGATCTAATGGGCAAATTTCAAACCAGTATCACAAAGATTCAAACCCAAATCCTCTAAATTCAAAGTCAAACATCAAGCTGTACTTGCAAAAAGCAATATTTCCCAGATAAAAGTATTTTCCTAAATCTATCTGTAAACCCTCTCCCTATTGTCCTTGAACACATCCGTGCATATCCGTAAATAAATTTCATCTCTGTGTCCTTCTTCCGGGACTATTCTGATTGTCTTCAATGGGTTTCTGGGAATCTCCTTATAGCCTCTTGGAAACATCCATGGAAATTTCCCTGAGACTGATTGCTGCGAATGACTCTACGGATGCCACAAGGACATCGTGGATGGCTTTACAGATGTTAAGGACGACTTATGGATGTGCTAGGGATATCAATTACAGATAAAGTCCACAAAAAAGTTTACAGAAAAATCTTTTAAAAAAAATTTTCTGTGTCTTCCTGCAAATGCATTTCATCCGTGCCAGATGCCACAAGGACATTACAGACGTTAAGGACGAGCTAACTTATAAAAATTATGATGTGTTACACTCAAGATTTCCATATTAGGAAACCTAGTGCGATCTGGCAGCTGATCTGTGGATGTGTTACTGCCACTTAAAAGGCACTGTATTTTTTGTCGGGTAGGATTCCTGTTATAACTCCAGCAGTGCATGCAGTGTTTTATAGACATATGTAATCATAGCATAAATCTTTTGTAGTCTCGATTTTACATATTTACAGACCTTGATAAAGTATTTTACCTCACTGTCACTATAATATTTGAACATAATATTTCAGCTACGATATTACACAATCTTCTACGGATGTCACCTTTGACGTGTGACTGTTTTTTATCTTGGTTCAAAGGTCTTACTGAAGATGCACAGTTAACTATGACTTAATATAATTTAATGGCTCATCAATTGTCAATAGTACATGTGTGGGTAATACAAAAGCTTCTGAAGATAAAATGTGACTATAAGGTGAATCATGCACTCTTATACTTCTCAGATTTGCAGGGGTGCTATGAAAGTGTCATCATGCACCCATATAATTCTAGGATTTGCATAGGTGCTATGAGATGTGATGGCCAATGTTTGTTTACACGTTCAGTTGTGACTGTGACTTCATATTTCCTCTTAAATATAATGATTTGGGTGCTATAGCACTGCAAATCAAAGAATTAAAAGCCCTTATCTAATCCTCTGAAGTATTATTTTATATAATATTGCTAGAACGCCCACCTATATACTGATTACTGTATCTGTATAGGCTTAGTGTAGTGTTACTATAGAAAACTATATATGGGTTAATGACCAAGTAAGTGTCCAATATTGGCCACTTTCGAGGCTATTAACCTATTTAAATTACACCTCTTTCTTAATTTGTAATTTTCAAGATGTTTATTAAGATCATTACTTTTCGTTTCTATATTCCTGGTGTGTATTTTTTCGGTTTTTTATGATCATTTTAGTTAAAATCAATGTAAAAGGGTTTCTTTGGAAATGTGCTAAGAAGACTTTTATATATGGTCAAAATCACATAGTGGCCAATGTTGAAAAACTGTCAGGTGTAATTTAAAACACATTTAATATACACGTAATAATAACACTCACCTAACCCTCTGTAACACCGGTGATTCTGTAGCACCACAAGAGATCCGGGACTTGGATGGGTGCATAATGACTCCATAAATGACTTGTGTGGTATGACTGTGAGTTATGCTATGGCCACAAGTTCTCAATTTTGAAGTGTAAGATCTTCCTCGAGGCTTTCATTTTATAAAATATAGATAGAAGACCCCAGTTGAAATTCATGACATCATATCTCCTCATGAATATTAATCATTTGGGTGCAATGGCTGTGAGTTCTTGATTTTAAAGTATATGATCTTCATCCAACCTTCTATTTTGTTAAATATTGCTAGAAAATCTCATTGCACCCCATGGCACTAGAAGAGATCTTAAGTGAGCGCAAAATGACTATTTGGCAATTGACAAATTCAAAGAATTCAAATGTGGACAACTAAAATTCCTTCCCAGTAATAAAGTACGAAAGTGACAATATGTACACAACCTGCAGGTCGTATACTCTAATACAGTTTCTAGTTATTAAACATTAAACAGTTTTTGGACATGTACAGGCTGTTAAATTTATGGGGTCTAATGAATTTTATTAGAAGTCTACAAGTGCACTATTATGTTGTAATTGGTAGTTTCACAATTTAACCACTTTTGGCGATTTACCAGCTCCAACTGGGATCCAAACTCATACTGACCTTCCTTGACTTACATAGCACTTCAGCCAATCAGAGAATTTACAGTAATTTGCATTTGGACCTCATTACATGGTTTGCAAGAAAGGAAACCAGCTGTATTGTGGTGTGGATGAATTATATCTGTAGTACTTTAAAACTTGTACCATTATTAGCAAACATACATACAATATGAAGTGTATGTGATCAAAATAAAAGTTGACCAACCATAATCTTTATGCTAATCCACCAATCACTGAATTGCTGAAGTGCTGGTTGAATTTTACTGTTTACAACAGTAAACAATCATCACTATGATTTAGTATTTTACTTAATCTTGTTTGTTAAGCAGATATCTACTCTCCAGTCAGGCATACATAACTATTATTACATGTTTTATTATTGTAATTATTTATTTTATTGCAAATGTACTGAAACAACAGACAATTGAACTTCTGACTTCCAGTGTTTTAACCATGCTATAACACTTAAAATGATTAGTAATACAGTTAATTGTGAAAATGATTCAACGTTAACATCAAATGCAGATGACAGACTTCACTGAACAGTCTGCTGAAGTTTATAGGTTATTGTGGTCATAGTATTTAAAATTCCTAGAAGATTGTATCTACTGGTCAAAGTACTACGTCTATTGAGAAAAACAACATGATGTTAAGAGAATGCTGAGATGTATGAATCTGTGTTATTAAAGTATTGGACAAATACCAGCCAGTGTACAAGTAATATAGGAAGTATACAGTATTCAGTCAGTAAGTAATATCAGTCAGACATTCATTACCGGTTAAAAGGTTAATTGCTATATATCAGTTGTCTTCAATATTGAAATATAAAACTCTGTTGAACTTTAAACACTGGGAACATAAAACTTAGTTAGTGTAACTCTGTTATGAATTTTAACACACAGTTGTTTACAAATGAAGGCAAATGTGAATTTCAGTTTTATAAATTATTTTAAATTACACCTGAGAGTTTTTCTTTTGTTAAAACTGTCCAATATCTTTCACGATTGGCCACTTTGTGATTTTGACCATACATAGAAGTTGTTTTAGCACATTTTCAAAGAAACCCTTTTTTTTGTTTCAACTAAAATGATCATAAAAAAAACACAAAAAATATGGAAATGAAAAGTAAGGATGTTAAACAACATCTTGAAAATTACAAATTAAGGAAGAGGTGTAATTTAAATAGGTTAATAGCCTAATAAGTGTCCAATATTGGAAAATAATGAACTGTTGACTCGGTCCATTATTTTCCAATATTGAACACTTACTTGGCCATTAACCTATACATAGATTCCCAGTGGCCTAGTGGTTAGCAAGTTTGGCATCTAGTCACAGGCCGTCAAATCTGTGTGGATTTAACTCCCACAAGTGACAATGCTGAAGACCTGTCCTAATATGACCATGGCTGTTGAACCAGACATGAAACCCCAACTTTGAACTTTGATTTATAAATTCTTAATAAAACAAAATAACTCACATCATTGTACAAATAAAAATTATTTCTTTAGTCCTTACAATTTATATTGGAGGGCCATGTTTAAAGTAATTGTTGTGTAGAGAAGGGGGTAACCCAATGCATATTGAAACTACTGAACCAAATATAATAATAACCTTTGACACTAAAATATTGTAAAAAAGAAAACTTTGTGGTTACAGTACAGGAAATTCTAACTTACATAAAAACGAATTAGAAGAGTATTGACAGACCAGTGACATCAATATTATCTGCCAGGTGTTAACTAATTAGCATTGAATAATGGAGTTATAAAAATGTGAACTTTTGGAAGCCTGTTAAAAATTATAAGGATATTTAATTCGCAAATTAATACTGGTAAAAACAAAGAAAAAATATACTTTATTCGTGTATGTTCTGTGTGTAAGTAACATGGATTTCTTTGGACTAAAATATGCTGTAACATTATGTTTTCATTATGAAAATTGAAAATTTCCAGACGAATATGCAGTTTAACAACAAAATCTATACTGTAATTAAGCAGAAAGAACTGCATTGAAAGGCAGGTGACGTCATTGTTAATGATCATGAACTAATTAGTCTGTATTATTAAAGTATATACTGTATTGGCTTTAGGGACACTGGTGAAAGGGTGATGATGTCATAATTACGTACTTGGTCTGTGTGAACTAAATATTGTCCAATATTACAGTATTAAACCTTCACTGAAAACTGACTGCCTTGTGTGTTGAAATTTGGACATTTGCAATATAAACTGACAATAGAATTCTGAAAAAGCTTGAAAATGAGCTAATCTTAAATGGAGGTACATTAACCTGCATGAATAGAAACTAAATAATTGGAAGAGCAATTTGGAGAATGGTTTATAGGGCAGTTTATTTACAAATGGGGGGATATTCAAACAATTGCTACATAATATACTAATATAGAGATTACTGTGTGTTTACATCTTGATTTTACCTTAAATGTATAGTTCATTGAGTCATCATATTTTCGGCCTATAAATTAAGTTAAACTGTTTTGCGTGATCGACAACCAGTTTGGAAGAGAATATTTGGAAGAGAAAATATAATTGCAGCTCTGAAGAATGGTTTTACAGAAAAATTTTTACCATGGAAGGAACATTTAAACTTTAAGCACATATGATATAAATGGTTTTGTTATTTATTCACCTTTTCAACCTTCATATTTAGGCTCTCAGTGGCCTGGTGGGTTACCAATTTTGGAATGTTGTCACAGGCAATCACCTACGTGTGGGTGTGACACTCACAAGTGGCAAATGATTGAAATACATCCCAATATTACACTGACTGTTGAATGAGACGTAAAGCTCCATCTTTGAACTTCATATGAACCTTCACATTCTGTAGTTTTGGCCTTTCAAATGTAACATACAAGGTGTAATGATTAAGTACAAAACAGAATCAACAGTATTGGAAGGCATGTATTTTCAAGAAATCTATGCCTCGTATATACATTATTGATTAATTTTTTAACCTTCATGGTTTAAATGTTTAATGTTCTGCTCAGATAGTAAAAATTGTCTATGTTTAAAAATCTGGAGAAATATTTCTGTAAGTATACCTTGCTGTATCACTGTTGTTTGAAGCCATCATTACATTCTAAGTAGATATATAGAAGTATATAATTTCACCATGGGTGAAAACAATACTCGGGCAGCCCTTTAGGGCTGTGGGGTAAAAATAAAAAGGATTGATCTGGAGAGGAAGCAAACTCATGACCCTGCATTTTCAAATCCTATAGCCTATATAGGTGGAGTTACACCATCAGCTGTCCATCTGTGATGCATGAATGGTATATCATGCATGAGAATATACAAACTTTATTGTCTAACTTGTGATTTCTTCATCATGTCTGCATTGATATTATAAAAATAAAACTAACAGAAACACTGTAATAATGCCTTTCTAATAATATGAAAAGCCGTTTTGCTGGTTACATAATTTCAAAAATATTAATGAGGAAACATGTGGCCATTATATTGATTTGTGTATGTTACAAAAAGAAGTATATTTATGTGTACATATCCAAATAATAAAAAGAGAAAAGTTTACTCAGGGATTTATTTTCACTCAAATTTCACCAAAGGTGGAAAATCTGTGTACCTCATGAAAAATTTGCCCAACAAAATTGAACTTGATTCATTTATTTATTTGTTGTTTTACGTCACATTCAACAGCCAGGGTCATATTGTGATGGGTAGTTTACAGATTCAGCAATCCAGTGCATATTGCACTATAAACCAATGGGCATCAGCAAGTAACTACCAACTTTCCAACATGAAGCGCCCGGCCCAAATACTTTGACTCTATAGTACTCTTATTTCTCAATAAACTGTCCTGAGAAACCTTTTTCAAAAGTCTCTACCACTATTAATATTACATTCCCAGCACCCACAGTGCAACAGCATGTTCATATTGTAGATATATCCACGTAGTTCCATTCAAACTATCCTGTTAAGCTTTTCTTCACTGAGTTCCTGTGTGGTTTTACAATGTAGCAATAATATGATATTAAGCAATAATCAGTTCATATCCAGTAAACATCTATGGCAACATCTGCTCTCAAATTGTAGTAAATATTTAGTATTCATTAGAATACTACCTGTATCTTATATCACACATTTCGCTTCAAATTTCAAACATCCAAAGTTCACCAAACTGCGTGTACTTTCAAACGGTTCCCACACTTTAATATTAAAGAGTATTTCACCAGTTCACTACATAACAATGACGTGATCTGCCTTTCTGTTTGCATTATTGTTGTTGATCACATAAAACAATGGATGTGACATTTACGGTACACATTTTTGCTTGATTCTCATGCCAAAATTATGGTGATTCAATGAACTGTAAAGGATAAACAAGACATAAATACTCAATATTATCTCTGTATGACACAAAGATTTGACAATAGTTTGACTATTGCTTCATTTCTTATGTAAACCATCTACAGACGTCATTACTTTTCCCAATGTCCAAAATTCATTTGTATTTTCAATATTTTAGTTCATGTGTACTACAATATCATCACCAATCTTTTTACACAATTTCTAGCATTATTAATAATCTGGGCCGGGATTCACAAAAGGTCTTCAGCAAAAAATTGTCATAACTTTAAGAGAAAAATCTTAACTCTGCAAGAATTTTGTCAAAAAGTTTTTGCTTAGACAAAATGGGATTCACAAAAAGACAAAAATTTGTCTTAGATTTTGTCATAACTTTAAGACCACTGCAGGGCAGACTTCATTCCATTGCATGTATTTACATTTTACCCTTTGTTATGTCAACAAAATATATACTATGGGGATCTATACTTCCTATAAAAGTAATTTCTGTGGATTGTAATAAAAATGTACATCATTTAATTACCTACAAATTTCCACATTTTACCTTCTTGGGGTAAAAATAATGTCATAAAATTGGCTGACTCACAATTAAACATAAACACTACTATTTTTACATAATTTTACAAAAAAGTAACAAATTTGTTTTATAATTTTGAAGAGCATACTTGGTGTATCTATCAATTAAAAATGTTTTTGTTTTACTAAAATTTGTTAATTTTAATTCAAAGTAGTTGAGACTTTTTGCAGATAGATTTGTAGATAGACTATCCCTGAAATAGTTCACAGAATTCAATCATAACCATGCTGTACTATATATCCCCAAAGTTCACTGCATTTTATGTGTTTCCCCAATTGCAATATTTCAAAACGTTTTTCACTACCTTACTATCATTTATCGCCAGGTACCAATTATCACCAAGCAAAATTAATACAAATGTAACTTACATATGAAGCTTGTTCATTAGGTAGAACTTTTTCTAAAGTAAATGTGACAAATACACACCAAAATGCCCTGAAGATATGTGGTCATTACAGAAATATGAAGATGTTACTCACAAGTAGCAGTAATTGGTATCCAGCGATAATTGGTCACAAGGCAGTATCCATCTGAGGTAACCTATATACAATCACAAAAACGCACCTATATATGGTATATTACTGGTACCCTGACCAGTACTTGTCCAATACTTCAACAATACAGATTCATGCATCTGGCACACTTCTTCCCCCGATGTAACACTTGTATTTCTTTAATCTCTTCCATATATGGTGTTTTATGTCAATGGATGTACTACTGTCAATCAATGACATTATCTCTTTGAAGTTTACAGTACTATGACCATAAAAACAGACAAACTACAGCACACTCTTGAGTCCGTGGAATCTTTCACTTTTATTTTATGACGATATGAAAATGTCTCTACAACCAACTTTTTAAATGTGGTAACATGCATTTCTTTACTGGAAATAAACACGAATTGCTGTAAATAAGATTTTCTCATGAAGGTCTCAAAAAGTAACCTATCTTTACGGGGGATTATATAAATTACCCTTAAAATCAGAGCCCCTTATTTAGGTACAACACCATTGAAACAGATTACTTGTGGGTTTTATAAATCTAATTACAATAACAGTTTAGTAGTGGAATGTCTTTTTGTTTGTCAGGTTCTGTATTATCATTATTACAGTATGGGTGTAATAACATGATTCTAATAACTGCTGGGGGCTTGGTGGTGTAGCGGTTAGAGTTCTTGCCTCCAACCTCTGAAGCCGCTGGTTTGAATCAAAGGGCCGGGCGCTTCATGTTGGAAAGTTGGTAGTTACTTGTCGATGCCCGGTGGTTTACAGTGCAGTATGCACTGGTTTCCTCCACCTGTAAACTACCCATTGCAATATGACCCTGGCTGTTGAATGTGACGTAAACCAACAAATAAATAAATAATAACTGCTATAATAACAGTGTGTACTAATAGTTGAGTTATATTACTACTGGGACATAGAGTTTTGCTCAATGGAAAGAGAAAAACATTTAGTACAATAATATTTTAAGTGTGCTGATAACAGAAAACTGTTGTAAACAGTAAAATTCAGACATCACTTGTGTTTGTGAACATGTTCAAGATTTTGAAGATCACGTGATGGCATGCTAATGCAAACTGTTGTAAATTCTGTTAATGGCTGCAATTGTTTCAACTGGGCAATATGGGAAAATTGTCTAAATATCACCTAGACACTGTGAAAATCATCTTACTAAACAATACTGGTAATTCCAGGGGTATGTTAAAATGCCTGTAAAATGCATAATATTTGCTTAATTTCAAAAGACAACCACAAAATTGTTCATTATTTTGAGTACAATGCTGACCAATCAGTAAACTGAAAATTTAACATGAGATGTCTTCGAAGTAAAGCCTCCCTTACGTTACCCTTGAGACATGAATGTGTTGTAGATATCCTGCGTGCAGGCACAGAAAATGTACATGCAAATGTTCATTGCAGGGACTGTACGGCTTTGATATTTTGTTATAAAATCGCAAGTGTACCTTAAGTGTCCCTTGCAAATCAGCTGATTTTTCTCTATAACCAGGACGTATATCTATAACCGTGCACTTACGATGGGATGTAAGAGAGGCTTAAGATATGTAGTAGTAACACTTATGGAAAAATGGCCCATTTGGAAAACATTGAGAAATATAATGGTATGTTGAAAGCGCTAATATCTTACATGTAAGATATTGATGAGAAATCAAAAATTATGCTAAAATAGGCTGTCAAATTCTTAATGATTAGGCGATTTTGATAAAATAAAGACCAAAATCTTCATTCATATGTAGAATGTTCCTGTAAAGCATAAAAGTTAGATGTCCTAAATTATTTTACAAAGAACCCTTGAATAACAATTGTGTCAATATATTTGGTGATTCCTTTTATCCTCAATTGCAATCTTTACCCAGAGCATCAAAAAGTAATTAATTTACCTTCCAAACTTGAGGTATATTAAGGAATTTTTAGGTAGTTTTCCATTTCCGTCAGAGACTTCCGTTACCGTTTTTGGTTTAGAAATAACCATACTATACAGGCATTAACAGAAAGGCTTCAATTTCCCAGTATTATTTAATTATCCATGAATGTTTCAGCAAAATGTCTTAATTTTATGATATGCTTCTGCTACTTTTTACTTTAATAGCTATAGATAAGCATTCTACACATAATGCAAAATATTTAGGTCACTTTATGATTGAAAACTACCCAAAATGAGACATTTTACAGGAAATGAAACATATTCTTTAATTTCTCAGTTCTAAATGATTAGGAGATATTTTTTTCATGTAGATGTTTGCTCAATTTTTTGTGCTAAGATATCTTTCTCTTACTCCCCAATTTCAATAGCTACAGATGAGCATTCTACTCATAATAACAATATTAAGCATTTTGTAGGGATTAAAATTCCTAGTGTTAATTAATTGACTAAGGTTTTTCATAATGAATGTTGCTACCAAGTACCTTATATTCTAAGTTTACAATTTTTAAGACATCTATGCTTAGTTTTATGCTTTACATAAGCATTCTGCCAATAATAATATACATTTGGTTGGCTGTCTGAGTCAAATCACAGAAATATTCAGAATTTTACATGGTTTAAACCCTCTACTTCGATTCCCCAGTGTTGTTAAATTGGGTATTTTTTTCTCTCCTTTTCCTGCTAACCATATTACTTTATAGATATATTATGGTCATTTTCCAGTTCTTTTGCCAAAAGTCAAACATTCTACACCCAATAATAATTAGTTTCCATAAAATCACCTTTGAATTCCCAGTGTTATATAATTGGATGGTTTTAAGTGGATATTCCTACAAAATGTGTTAATTTCAAGATATATTAGGTTTCAGTTTAATTAGCCACAGACGAGCATTCTACAATTTTTAAGAAGAATTTTTGTGGCTCTCTTATTAAAGTCCTCCAAATTTTGAGCATTTAACATTGGTTTAAATGGGTGTTTTATTTTTTTTACATGTTGCGGAGACATTATATTAATTTTAGATGTCTTACCTTTAGGTTCTGCTGCACAGTTAACCATAGACAGTCATAGACCACATGGTGATGAATATTTTGGTGATTCTCTTATGAAAGCCACTCAGACATTGAACAATTCATAAGATTAGAAACCTAGACTTTGTTCTCTTAGTGACAATGAATTATGTGATTTTTTTCTTTAAATGTGGCTGCTCGATATCGTAATTTTACCCTTACTTCCCAATTTAATTAGATAGAGCTGAGCATTCTACACATATTAATAAATCACCCAATTTTTTACACAATTTAATACCTCAGTGTTATTTAATTTTCAGAAAATATTGACTATACAAGTGAAAAGACACTTGCTTTTGATGGTGATCCACATCAACATCTGGATCAAAGAATTTCTGAAAGGATTTTCTGTCACTGCACACATCAGCAGTATTTCAGATGTTAGGTCTTGAGGTGATCAATCTGTAGATTGTGTTGCTGATTCTGGAAATTGGGCAGACATCCTGTACTTAGTTGTCTGTTGAACTGTTTATAGACAATAATTCTACATAATAATGAACAATGTGGTTGTTATTTCATTGAAATAATCAAGAATTATACTGATAATAAAGAGCAACTTCTTCGTGGTGTGATAAAAATTGACTAAGCATTGTATTCGCCACAGGCGTTAAAACGTAGACTTCAAATTTTTTTTCAAAGTTTCATTTAGTTGGGTGTTTTTCTGTGCATGTTGCTCTTAAGTATCTTTATGTTAACATATATTGCATTTAGTTTGCAGTTTCATTAGGTAAATCAGAGCATTCTAGACATAATGAGCAGCAATTTATCAGTTATTTCATTAAAACCACCAACATAATGTGTGGGTTACTAGAATTAAAACAAAGTTTTTGTTTTCCCAGTTTTATTTGAGTGATCGTTTCTGTGAGCATTGTTGTTCAATATTCCACTTTTAAGGTATATCATTATTATTTTCTAGTTTTAATAACTATAGTCAATTCTTCTACACACAGTAAGGGATATTTAGGCGGCTGCATTATTAGAAAGAAGGACCAATGGTGATTTTTTTCACAGCGATTTAAATATTCTCTTCAATTTCTTGCTCATAGGCTATTGACTGAGTATTAATCTATGAATTGTGTTGCTCAACATAGTCTAATTTAAAGATGCTATTAAAATTATTTGGTGATATTCCCCCATAAATGTTCCTGCTAAGTACCTTACATGTTTTAGGTGAACTATACAAAGTTTTATGCTACGTACAAATATATTATATATGATAATGAACATTGTGATGGTTGACTGAGTCAAATCGCACAAATTTGCAAATTTAACAAATAAATTAAATTTTTTACAAGTTAATACCCTATCCAATGAACAATTGCTAATCTGGTCTGTCAGAAAAAGTCATTATTTGTACAATCATACTGGCCGGCCGGTCACACTGTGCATTCACCAGGTGGTGCATGCATACTTCCTTCATGTCCAGACAGAATGATGTCATAGCATCTTTTTTCGTTGTCTCAACCTCTTAAGCACCTAGTAAGTAGATAGCAGGGCCGGCTGGGAGGGTAATGTCTGTCTATTGGACAGGATATTAACTTTAAAATTTAATTTATTTACTAAATTTGCAATTTTATTGTGCTAATACATCCCACCCAATGGACAATTGCTGAATAACTACCACTTGGTCGGTGAGTAAGTTACTAGGGACTTTAAGTGAACTCTTACATGATAACAGCAGATTTTGACTTACAATTTGTGCTGATCTAGCCCAGAGACACATTGGCTCAGGGTCAGCTAGCCGAACCCAGTTGCTGGGGTTCTTCCGACTTCGCCCCCCTTGCTTTTAACAGATCTGCTCTGAGGTATTTATTTTTTGTGGTTTTATGTCGCTTTCAACACTGTACAGGTCATATCATGATGGGTAGTTGGAATGGCAGAGGAAACCACTACATACAGTTGGTCAAGGTTCTGTACTGTAAACTTCCGACCAACGGCAAGCAACTACCAGCTTTCCCACTTGAGGTCGTGACGGGGATCGAACCCCGGCCTCAGAGGTGGGAGGCGAGAGTGTTACCACTCGGCCACCGTGGCCCCTCTCTGATGGGGAAGAGAGTGATGAGTTTAGTCCCAGAAGGAAAATAAATCTCCCAAAGGGATAACATCACAGTGGTTTTTTTTAAATTTTTTTATCATTACGTACATGTAACAACTATTTACAATATGTACATATATACATTTCTCCTTAACTGAAGGGCAACTTCTGAGCAGCCACTACTGAGCCCAAATGGAAATATTACAAATCAGCCCAAGCCACATTCTTCAGATAAAACTGTGTAAAGGTATTGTGTGACAGGGTGACAATATCTATGCTGAGAAAACTGCCCTGACATCATGGGCTTTAACCTGATGCAGCGTGAGGGCCTCCTGATCAGAGAGCTCATAACATAGGATCACCGTCTGTTTGATCCATGAGGAGATAGTGGCAGGTGAAAGGACTTTATCAAAACCTTTCTTGAAGGAGACAAAGACTAACTTCTTGTTCTGTCTGATGTCTCAGGTTCTGTCCAAAAGGTAACGCAGTGCGGGTGTCAGATGTTATTGTTTTGCCAAGCATGTATCTTACTTCTGCATTTGCCTGACCTTAGAGCCAAGAAGATTGTCTTGAAGGTCATATGCTTCCAAGAGGACTCCTTCAGTGATTCAAAAGGAGTTTTGGTCAGCTGGTGCAAAACCAGTGAGAGGTTCAATGATGGTACTCCCCTCTGCCCTTTGGGTCTGTCTTTGTGGAAACTATCCAGGAGATGGGTGAGATTTTATCTTTGCTGGCATTGAATTGTGAATTGCTTATCAGCAATGGCTGACTTGTATCCATCAATGGTACTGGGCTGCAACTTCCTATCCTGGTACATGAGGAAGTCAGCCTGGCTTAATAGGAGGAGCCCAGAAGTTCACCTGATTACTCAGGCATTACTTTGTGAAAATGGTCCACCTTTCCTCGTAGACTGATCTAACCGATCCTCTTTTGGGAGCCTCAATTCTTGCTACTGCTGCCTCAAAGAAGCCCTGCTCCTTGATTGCTGAGGCTCTAGTACCCATGCATGCAGATTTCGATTTAACAGATACCTGTGAGGAGTCTGATTGAATGGTTGGGTCAGCAGGATGGGCAGGTCGGGCAAGCTCAGTGCGATTTGACTGGACATGGTCACCAAATCTCAGAACCAGGATATGTTTGGCCACTCTAGAGGAATCAGAATGATTCTGCTGCATGGGCAGTCCTGTAACTTCTCCACCACTTTTGCCAAGATGGATGCTGGGGGAAATGCATAGTGGTCCAGATCCTCCCATCCAGTACCCAAGCCAGGGGGTCTGGCACTGGTCACGAAAACTGAGCCAGCTTGTTGTTGAATCTCCCCCTTCCTTGTTTACATAGCCACCACTGTGGTATTTTCCATGGCTATAAGAACTATGTTGTTCTGACCTCATTCATCTCCCTCCACGGTGTTGTCCATGGCTATAAGAACTATGTTGTTCTGGCAGAGGCCTTAGAACTCTTTTAGGGGCCAAATAGACTGTCTTTAGTTCCCGGTAATTGATGTGTAGTCTGTTTTCTGGAAAGGACCAGGTTACCCTTACAGTGTGATTGTTGTGATGTGAGCATAGTAGCATTCTTTTGATGGGTATTAAACAGTTTCAGAGTATGTTTTAATGGATGTAATGACCTTGGGGTACATTGCTTTCCTGCAACCATTACTTTAGATGTGGGTGGAGCGATCTGGGAACTGGTATCACCTCTTCTAGTGATTCGGGGACCCTACAGTTGTTTTTGAGGTGCAACTGTATGGGCCTGATATGGAGTCGACCCAAGTGGACTTGTTTTTCTGTGGCTGTCAACAGCCCTATGAGGGACATAAACTGACATATATGACAAGTGAGTCCTTTTAACAAATCTTTGATATTTGCTGTCAAGGTCTGCCACAGGTGTCGAGCAGGTCCGACCTTGCCCTCTTTCATGTCAAACTGGTAAGCTAAAAATTTTCTGATTTCTCCATTTTTACTGTACATGAAATCTGAGATATTTTCTCGATTGGTTTTGAATGGGTACATGGAAGTAGGCGTAATTAAAGTCTATGGAATTGACCCACTCCGGTGTCTGTAAGTAGGTCCGGATCATTTCTGGAGTCTCCATTTTCTATTTTTCTGCCTTGAGGAATTTGTTGAGATTGCTAAGATCTGTTATATTATAGGTCTCCACTTGTTGGTTTTGGGAGTAAAAATAGCCGGTTGTAAAACCCCAGGGGCTCTTGATTTTTGACCAACTCTAATGCGTTTTTGTTTGTCAGCTGATACAATGCCTTCACAAGGTCGAGGTTCCTGTGGGGATTTACATAGCAGCTGACAACTCTTGGAGACCTGAACAATATGGGTTTGGTCTGAAAAGGCATTGTCTAACCCTCTTTTAACATTTGCACAACCTTGGAAATTCCCCCAAGGGCAACATTTGGGATATTTGGTGTATAGTTTGACAGACCGAATTGATCTACACAAGAAACATTGTTCACATATTTTAATGGCTGATCTTGGTTTTCAAAGACTGGACTTATGCCTTTTGTGGTTGACCTTTTACAATATGTGCATGAGAAACAACAACTGACAAAAATCTGAAGTTTGTTGGCTCTCGGCCAGTCTTCTTGAGAGTAGAAACTTTAGAAAGTGATTGTCATTTATATGAAGACTGGCCCTTGGGCAGACATGAAGAAAAATAAGAGGCTTTGCCCTTCTTTTCATTCTACGACCCAATAGTTTTCCAAGCTGGTCTGCCAGGCCTCTGATCTTTTGATGCATTGTCAGATCTCTGGTAATTGTGATGGCATTCTTTCTTGAAGATGGAGGAATGCTGTGAATACCAACCTTTATTTTCGCAGTGGGCAATGTCCTCAGCTTTCTTCAGAAACTGATCAAGGAACAATTTGTTCAGATGAATAGGTGCTTGTCGCAGAAGAAATAGGTTATCCTGCTTAATACCAGCCTTGACATGAGCTAAGTATGCATCCCTTCTAGCCAAAGTCAGGTTAGCCACATTAATAAACACAAAGTCAGACAGCTGCTCCATAGTCTTGACCATGCACTGGGTGATACTGGAGTTATAGTTCAGTACATACTGAAGCTCATCTGTGGCAGTACTGGTTCGTTCTGAAGACATCCCCTTAGATTGGTTATACTGTATCACTCTGAGCTGAGCTTGCATACTGCTCTGTAACCTTGCTGAGGCATCTACTGAAGCTGGCAGCCTGGTTGCATACAAATATAGATTCTTGAGCCGAGCCATCTGCTCAAGATATTCTGGCTAATTGGGCGAGAAGCTGGAAGAGGGCTGGACAGGACTGAAGATCTGGCCACTCTGCTGTAACTGGAGTTCAGTTTCACTGACTCACTGCCCCATAGTGACACTGATCCAGAAGGTTTGTCTGTACTGAGATGAAACCCATACCATTTTGACAGCAATGTACCCACTTTCACAAACTGATCATTCTGTAGGCCACCTGCCTCTGACCTCCTAGATCGATATCCTTCGACTAATGTTATGTTCAGTTTGTCCATCTTTTCACAAAGCCAGTCATCAGTAGGGAGCTTTACAATAACCCACCCCTGTGACTGTTGTTTAGGTGCAGCAAATGGATTGTCATCTAATGCTGATGAAGCATTATCCACATCAGGGATGTGAGTTCAACCCATGAAGAATGTGATCCCTTTCACAGTTTTACGATATGACTGCTTTTCTGACAGAGCCAGGGGTCGGTTGGTGAACCAATTCAGAATTCGGGGAAGAGTCCAGATCCAAATCACTATCCTGAGAGGCTTGCAAACCAGATGGGCCAGGCCACTGGTGAGAAATAACAGGATTCTGGTTGGTAGCAGCTTGTTCGGTGAACTTCTGCAGAGTGAGGTGGGTCCCATTTTGCCTCAACATGAACCTAATCGGTTGTCACCATAGGTCCAAAGGTCGGTCCATAGGATGGTCAGCTGACTTGATAACAGGTTCAGTAACCTTCAAAGCCCCGACTGGTTGAGTCTTTACAGGCATCTTTACAGTTTGAAAGGTCTGCCCTGACCTTTCCAGATATTTAGGCAATAAAAAGTCTAAAAGACAACTGAAACGTTCAGTCCACCTCTGATCAATAGCTTCCAGTTTCTCAGTAATAGGTTTCCTACCTGGTGTAGAATGCTTTTCTTCTGTAGTTCCTTGTTACTGACTGTTTATCAGCACTAGCCACCCCGAATACGGAAACTAAGCTGGGGTCCTGGATGTTCTCATAACTCACGTCAGCCATGGTCCATTTCTGCTCTTGTTTCTCTTTTCTCTTTTTATAAGACTGAGTTGGTATTAGCAACTTTGGCTTGGGTGTAAGAAGTTATGTTTGCACAGAAGCAACGCCAAGCAAAAAAAGACGCAATGACATCATTATGTCAGGACAGGAAGGAAGTACACATGCGCCACCTGGCGAGTGCATAGGGTGACCGGCTGGCCAGTGTGATAGTACATAAAATGACTTCTTCTGTTGTTTGGTGAGCTGATCTGCCACGACCGGATTAACAATTAAGTGTTCATTGGATAAAATGTATTAACAAAATAAAAATTCAATATTCGACGATTTCACAAAGGAACTTAAGCTCAGACTTAGACTTAAAGGTCTTAAATTTTGTCAACACAATGTTAAGTCTTTGGTGTTAGACTTAGCGGATTTCACAAAGCAGACTAAGTCCATGAAATTGCCGTGTCAGTTCACTTAACTTTAAGTCTGGCAGGTAGTAGTCTTATTATGGGCTTATTTATACAGAATGCCTCACTTAAGTAGCCTTTCAGAAGTTTATATATGGTAAAAAGGTTTTCCATAAAAATGCACAAATGGAGAATATATGTCACCAATAGTACTTTTTGAATATATATAAAAGGTCACATGACACAGAAAACCACTGTGTTTATTTGATAAAAAACATCGACTTAGCTAAGCCACCTTTTATGAAATCCATTTAAATCCCAGTCCTAGGTAAGATGAAAGCCTCACATTTAAGTCCCTGACTTGGCAACATCTAAGTCCATATGTAATCGGCCCCAGTATTTTGACAATCCAGTGTTGTTCATTGAAAAGGTTATCATTTTCCTAGGCATTCAAAGCAAAGCTTTGATTTTTCAGTAACTTTGCTATTTTGTTTTTTTCTGTGGATGTTACTGCACAATATATTTAAGATTTTTAATTTTGGTGGAAGTCTGATTCAAATTACTCATACGATGAGTGTATTACAGCCATTAAAACATAATCTTCAATTCATCAGTGTTAATTAATTAGGCGATTTTTTTCCTTTCTTTGTTATTTTTAAGTCATTGTGAGATTCCAAATGAATTAGCTATAGATGAGCGTTATGTATATATATATAAGATGCACTTTTCACGAGAGATGATTTGAATGAAATTTGCAGGAAATGTTAACAAAGAACAGAAGGTTCACTTCTGTTGATAATCCAGATCAATGTGTAGGCCTAGGCAGAGGTGTGTGCTCACCCACTGCTTTTGTTTGTTAAGGTAATTATTCCATGAATAATGCTGCTAATTATGTCAACTGGGAGACATATTGTACTTAGTTTCAAGCTAAACTATCTATAGAAGAACATTCTACACATAATAATAAACAATTTGGTGTTTGTTAAAATCAACCAAATATTAAGTATTACAGGAGTATTAAGCATTTTACAGCAACATAGGTTTCGATGTCCTAGTGTTATTAAATTTGGAAATTTATTCTGGACATTTGTTTCTGATTATCTTACTTTTAAGGTATTATGTCATACGGAAAATCCCCCAGCTATCACCTAAAATCACTCAAATACATGTATTGTCTAATTTACTTTAACATTATATACTGAACAAGAACATCCCCCAAAATCAATAACTCTTGTGAATTAAAGAATATAAAAGTCAAACAGGTCTTTAATCAATTTAAGGGAAAAGGAAGAGCTGACAACAATTAACAGCAATGGAGAAAATATATCGGAGTAAGCAAGGTCCAGTTAGATTAAAGCTTAAAGACTGACATTCCCTGATGGTAATTAACAGTCAGGAGGCAGACATCAGAAACACTGAGGTATATGAAGTTAAATGAATTGGAGAACACTTGTTCTGACAGCAATTGACATTTATTTAAGGAAATATTCAAGAATAAAGCCGAGCCTTCAAAGAATGAAAAGAAAAAAACACTAAAGCAATTCTTCATAACTG
The DNA here is from genome assembly GCA_964017235.1 of Sabellastarte sp. h YS-2021. Lineage (NCBI taxonomy): Eukaryota > Metazoa > Annelida > Polychaeta > Sabellida > Sabellidae > Sabellastarte > Sabellastarte sp. h YS-2021. Next base: position 1,776,926 of record OZ024937.1, on the reverse strand, counting down.
TTAGAAATTAAGATTTAAGATGTTGTTCATTAGTTATGTGTACAATGCTGCTCTATAGAAAATTCGATGAGGAAACCAATATAAAATATCTTCAAAGATGAGTTTTACGTCCCATTCAACAGCCAAGGTTATATTGGGATATCAGCTTTGTCATTTGCTGTAGACAAACTCACAGAGGTTTCAGTATTTGTTTAGATAACAAACTTTCTAACCACTAGACCATATGATATGTTCAAGTAACAATTTTATCGAAATAATTGCCTTTTGAATAACCCTTGGAAATCAAAGGCTGTGTTAAAATACCTCTAAAATGCTTAATATCTGTCTGATTTTAATGAAACCACAATCAAATTGTTCAGTATTAAAAGTACAATACTCGTCAATCAATAATTAAACAGAGAATTTGACATAATATAACCTAACATTAAGATATTAAGCACCAAAATCCACAGAAAAACTCTCCTAGATAAAAAATACTAGGAAATCAAAAGATGTGTTTTAATCCATGCCAAATGCTCGATATTTGCTTCATCTAAACAAAACAAACACTAAATGCTTCATTCTAATACCAGGCTATCGATATATAAATTGATATCTTGATATAAGATGTTTTGAAAAATATTATAGACCTTGCGCATTTTGTTGTTGTCTTAGGCGCAAAGAATAGTTTTAAAGAATATACCTGGAAACACTGTTTTAAAATAGGCTCTATAGCTTTTGTCATATTCCACAGATTACCTATGGCCCATTCCTTATCGTGCTGTATTGCTTTTACTTTTGCGGGAAGTATTTCTTTTTAAACAAAACAATGGAAACTTAAAATTCAATAGTGTATATAATATATTTTAACCTATTATCTTGCTAATCTTTATTTTACTATTGGATGATATTTGGTAACTGTGAATTCTTGAGTAAGTTTACATCACATTGAATTTCAGTAGATCATGAAGTAACAAATGATCCATCCATCTAAGTACACAGCCTGTTTATGGATATCAAGGACAACCATCCAGTAAAGTATATGTATATTTCCTGGCATAATATTGTCTTGTGTTACAAAAGTTGTTTTCAAGTTAGGCCAAAGGAACTTGTGGATATGTTTTTTTAAATGTTATATTGCCAGTGTCATAACAGAACCAGCTTTATACATATGCTGTATTAAAATGAAAACAACTTTTTAAAATTAAACATGAAGGATAAATCCCTATTTTAACACACCAGTTTAATTTATTGACAAATATGCTGTACAGAATACGAAGAATTGCATTATTTAAATATTTTGGCCCAAATGCAATATAAAATTTTGACCACAAGGAGAGATTTTTGGTCTGACTTCATTTACAGCCTGTCCTAAGCACAATAGTTCGCCTAAAGCCACACCAAATACATCAAATCTTTGACAAGATATTAAAGTAATCAATGCCAGTTGCTGAAATTTGTATCATGTGTTTTTATATGCTAAAAACTGACAGGGAATTCCGTTATGTAAAACTTCCATTTTTAACGTGAAAAACATTAGCTTATTTACTGATCTCCGCTAGAAAATACTGAAGAAAACACAATCTGCTGACGTCACAGCATTACGTATATTACTCATGGAGTTGAAAGCCTTTTGTGCAACCTCTCTAATATACTGAACACAAATGCTGAAAAGTCACCCATTTAAATATCACTGAAGATCAATGGCCATGTTAAATCATTATAGCATGCCTAATATTTGCTTATTTTGATAAAACAATCACTAAAGTGTTCATCATTATAAGTACAATACTCAGAACATCAAAAATAAACTGGAAATGATGAGCACAAGATGAAAAAAGGAACAATACAGAGGGGTAAATCCCATGGAAAAAAATCGCCTTGCAAAAATTTACTGGGAAATTCAAGGTTTTGTTAAACCCTTGTAAAATGTTTAATATCTGAGAAAGTATAATAGTACAACCACCAATTTTTTATCGGTGTGGGTAAAATGTTGATCGTTAGATAGTTAAACTGGAAAGCTGATGCAACATATATTAAAAATAAGGTATCAAGGGGCCATCTCATGGAAAAACCCCTAATTTAAATTATTTGGAAATCAAAAGCTATGTTAGAAAGACTGTCAAAGTCTGATATTTCATTGATTTCAATGAGACCACAATAAACTGCATTTCACAGCAGCTTTGAAGTGCGTGTTGTATGCATATTTTACTGTTATATTTAATATACAAAAATGTTTCACTCATTAGACATATGCAAAATGGTATTCTTTATTTGTAACATATTTTTGTATGTGTTATTCAATACAGATTCACATTATGTTGCATAGATATATACATGTAGTTTGTATTCATGCCATATTATGGTGTCTGTAGATACTTAGCTTATTGCACTACAAAGATCTCGAGTACATTGACATTTAGAAGTGTAGATTATGAAATATACTAATGAAGTAGCGCTAAGTTTGTGCATTTCTCTTTGCAGGCTTGTTACTCATTTTTATTTATTTGCGTTACAAAATCATAATGATGAGGCGATGGGATGCAAATACTAAGTACTGGAAAATCCTTTATCAACTGTAGTATTATGTAGATTAATGAATAAAATTAATTTCAATTCCATCACTTCATGTAGATTGTACCTTCATGGGCCTGTTCCACCAAAAGATTAAGCCCCGATCCTGTCGGCGACCCTTAATCGTGGGTAGTCTTGGAAAAAATGGAAAAAAAATTGACCAATGGGGTGGAAGACAGAATCGGTATGAAGGTCTGGGATTAACTACAGATCGGCCTCAGGACGCCCCAGGAGGCCCCAGACAGTCCCTAACTGGTCTGGGACTAAGAACAGACTAAGCCATTTTTCTGGTCGGTTTGAACCACGATCCTGTCGTAGACAAACCGACTGGGTCCCAGGACGCCTCAGGCCTCCTGGGACTAAGAGCCGACTAACCCAGGATTAAGTCCCGACCCCACAAGGTGTCCTGAGGCGTCCCCAGGCGTCCCCAGACCGAGATAGCCGATTTTTGTTTTGCAATGGGACTAAGGGTCGCAGGAGGCCTGGGACTAAGAATAGAGGGTCTGGGACTAAGGGTCGGCGACTAAGGGTCGCAGGCGGCCTGGGACCACATAGGACTGTGTAAATTTGATCTGAGGAGGCCTGAGGACGCCTGGGACTGGACATTTTGTTTATGGCGGGAAAAAATAATCGGTTGGGGTCGGGAGAAATATCAAACATGTTTGATTTCTCACACGGCCCCAACCAACCACAACCGACCCTTACAGAAGGTCTGGGACTAAGCAAATATTTCAAACCGACCCTCAAAAACCCTTAATCGGGAGCCTTAGTCGTGTGGTGGAACACCCACATTACTTTTGTTAAACTTTTACAATTCAAACGCCAAATGACAGTGGATTGTTTGTTGAAAGAATATTGACTCTCTGATTTTGTTTCATGACCTATCAAATTCACCAGTGTCTAACTATCTTCACATCTGGATTATAAGGCCTTTCACAAAGATCTGGAATAATTTGGAATAAATTCACAGAGAAATTGCTTAGAGGGATGCAGTTTGTAAAGGAACTTTCCTTTCAGTTTCCTAAACCAAAACGTTGAAGACAACAAAACACCAGTTTGTGGGGTTTTTATTATGAGCGAGAGGTTAGGATGAAGGGTCACTGAAAAGGTCAAAGGTCGAGTTTGGATAATTTTATTTACATATTAGTAGAAAAATGCATTTTAGAATTATAGTACATGATTTTAAAAGGCCCCAAGCCCAACTAAAATGCAGACTGGATGACACTGGAAAAGGTAAAGGGAATAATGAAAGGGGCCAGAGAGACATGATGTAGGTAGGGCTTGTAGATTTTGCAGTGGTACATTACTATTGAGGGAGGGTCACCCTAGACCTACGAAAAGTGTGGAACCATGCCCTGACGGAAAACTGTTCCTATGAATGAGCACATGTTTGAGGGCATCTCTGACATGGCTATCAAAGTATAATCTAAAATATAATTAGTGATTAATATATGCTCATGGTTTTACAAGATTTTTAGCGAAGTTTTAGTATTTATAGTTTAGTTAATGGTTTTATACCTTCTGTGACATTGAAGTGAATTCAGAAACATGAAAAATAATACCCCGTTATACCAAAGGATTAATCCCTGATTGGCCCTAGGACCCTTTATCCTTGAGAGTCTGTGCAAAAAATCTGAAAATGGGAAGGAAAATGGAATCTTGATCCAGTGTGGAATCAAACCCAAAACGCATACAGACAAGTCACGATCGTTCCCAGACTATGAGGCAATTAACCCATGTTTGTGATTGTTTTTAACCCTGATCCTATCGCGGGATATACCGACTGGATCTCAGGCTGATATTGAGACTTTCTCAGGCATCCTGGGACTAATAACAGATTTCCTAAGACAGTAATGGGCGATTTTCTGTTTAGATCAGTGACTAAGTCCAGGTATTCTGAGACTTAGAGTCCTGGGCTCAAGAGTTGCAGTACACCTCAGACAACACAGGATTGTGTAAATTTGGATCTGAGGAGGCCTTGGAAGCCTGAGACTTGGAAATTTGTGGGTAGGGGAGAAAGTGGATCAGTTACAGCCCCTAAAAATATCAAATATGTTTGATATTTATACGGATCATAACAGATCCAGACTCTGTCAACAGGCTCTCTAGAAATCTGAATCTGATGCCCAAAACCCCTAAATTGGGAGCCTAGTTTTGTGGTTGAACTGGGGCATAACATAGCCTTGGACTTTCAATTTATTTTCAATTAGGTGACTATTGTCCATGAAATTTGCCTCTCAATATCTTAATTTTAATTCTTAAGTTACCCTCTCGATAGAGGAGCATCTACACATAATAATGAAGAAAATAATGTTTGTCTTATTAAAATCTGTGAGATGTTAAGCATTTTACAGTCATTTTAATGACCTTTGAATTCCCAATGTTTTCTAATGGGGTAATTTTTCGGTGGATTTTGCAACTCAGTATCTTATTTTTATCTTATGATAGGTTTCCAGTTCAATCATCTTTAGACAATCACTATCATAATTATGAAACAATTTGGCAGGTGTTTGTTTAAAAATCAAGCATATATTAAGTATTTTACAGGGTTTTAACATAACCCTGGATTTTCCAGTAATTTTTAATATATATTAATCTTAATTATTAATATATATTAATATCTTAATTTTCAGTTATCTTCTTCAGGCTTTCTAGTTTAATCATCTATAAACGAACATTCTGCACATAGTAAAGAACAATTTGGTGTAGTCTTATTCAAATCTATAAAAAAATCAGATATTTTACAGTCTTTTTAACATGCCTTAGATTCCCTACTGTTTTGTAATGGGACGATTTTTTTCTGTGGGTGATGTTTTCCAATATCTTAAATTTAGGAGTTCATATGTTAAATTCCTCCATTAATTAACAAGTGCCAAGCATTGTGCACTTAACAATCAACAAGTTGATGGTTGTCTTATTGAAATCCATGACTTGACAGTCTTTTTGACATAACCAAGGATTTCCCAGTGTTTTCTAATGGGACAATTTTTCCAATATCTTCCTCATCAGATATCTTATGTTAGATTTCTACTTTAAATAGTTATAAACGAGCATTCTATAGATAATAATAAACAATTTTGTGGTTTTCCAATTGTATAAAATATTAAGTATTTTATCATCTTTTCAACATAACTGTTCATTTCCCACTTTAATTAGCTACAGCCAAGCATTCTACAAGTTATAATGAACAATTTGGTTGTTTTCTTAGGAAAATCCATGTAATCTAAAGTATTTTACAGTCTTTTTAACATGGCCTTTGATTTCTCAGTATTATTTATTTGGGCAATTTTTTTCCTTGTTGTTAATCAATATCTTTATTTTAAGATATCTTATATAAGGTTTCCACTTAAATAGATGTAGACTGGCATTCTACACATAATGATGGACAATTTTGTGGTTGATTTACTGAAATCACCAAATAATTAAGCATTTTACAGTTTTTTAAACAAGGTTACAATTTACCACTGCAAAACTACCATAAAAAAGTAACTTGGATGATATTTGGGCGATTTTAGGTGATTTTCAGGCGAATTGAAGAAAAAAATTACCTAAAATCGTATTTTTGCATATTTCAAGAAGACTTTTAAAATATCACTGATAAAACACAATGAAAATGGTAATTTTAGTGTTCTAAATAAAATAACTTAGGGCATCTTATGCTTACTTGATACATGAACACTGTACATATAATACTAAGCACTTTGGTGTTTATTTTATAAAAATCACGCAATTATTGAGCATTTGACAATCTTTTTAACACAGCCTTTGATTTCCCAGTTATTTTCAATTAGGTGACTATTCTCCTTGGAATTTGGCCTTCAATATCTTACTTTCAAGATACGTTTTAGTATGCAAAGTTTTCTGTTATATTATCTTAAGTCAACAATTCTACACATAATGATGAGCACTTTGGTTGTTGTCTTTCAGAAATCTATAAGATATTAATCATTTGACAGGTCTTTTAACATGACCTTGGATTCTCCAGTGTTTTCTACTGGGCAGATTTTTCCTTGGGATTTGGCCCTCAATATCTTTCTTTCAAGATATCTTATATAAAGGCTCCAATTGATCTATCAATAGACTACTATTCTATTCATAATAATGAACAATTTGGTGGTTGTCTTTTAAAAGTCAAGCAAATAATAAACATTGTACAGGGATTTTAACAAAGACTTTGAATTCCCAGTGTTACTTAATTGGGTCGATTTTTTACTGTGGATGCTGGTGTTCAATATCTTACCTTTCAGATAATGTTTGCTAAGTTTCAAGTTTATTTATCCATAAACGAATGTTCTACACACTACAATGAACAATGTGGTGTTTATCCCGTTAAAATCGAGCAAATATTAAGCATTTTACAGGGATTATAACGAAACCCTTGATTTCCCAGTGTTACTTAATTGGAGGATTTTTTCCGTAGATGTTGGTGTTCAATATCCTACCTTTAAAACATCTTATATTAAATTATCAGTTTAATCAATTGATGAGAATTGTACATAGAAAAATGAACAATTTAGCTTATTAAAATCCATGAAACTATTTTATAGTCTCTTTAACATAGTTTTTCATTTCCAAACACTATTGTATTAGGCAATTACCTTCCATGGAAGTTGTTTCCCAATATCTTCATTTTAAGATATATATGGTTAGATTCCCATAAGCTACATACAAAGATTCTACAGATAATAGTACAATCATGTAATTTTACAGGCAATATGCTGTAGAAATTGACCCACCATCAATGAATATCAGCCTGACAAATCTATTAGTATCCTAGGCTTGCTAATAGCAGTAATGGATGTGAAAGACCGATAACTATTGATGTGGCTTCATTGCAATATATGGCAATGGGGTTCAGTACAAGAGGTGACCCCCTTATGTCAGCTTTTATGTACAGTACCCCCCCCCCCCTTCTATGAACCTCGTCATCATTTCCTGGCACTTTAGTTTTGATATTACTACAGTATAAAGTATAAATAACCCCAAGCCAGGAATTGGCGCCATTCTTTGGTGGTTATTTGGACATGACAAGAACTATTTCTGAACATAAACAATGGAGATTTTAAACGAATTTTAGCATCTAATTTCATTATAAGTGAGTCTTAGTCATATTATTATTGAAAGATACTGTGACACATGGGAGGTGCACGCCATTGTTCACATGATGGGACAATGGCTAAGAAATGTTTGCTTTCTACTCAAACTGACGGCATCACTAACAGCTCTGAATCTTCTCAAGTCAACCAAGATCAACAAATCTTAGATCAAGCGTTAGCTACAGTCAAGTAATGATTAGGGACGATTCTCAAAGTACATCTCATCCAGTCACAAACCAGTCAAGTAGCCAGGACCCTATTCTACTCGAACTTCTTAAAATATCCAAAAGATTCGGACATCTAAAAGAGCAGCCAGCCAAAGATATGCAGGATTTGATGGGTCTAAGAATTCTGGAAACAAGGGCAAGCAGTACAACAACTGATTAGTCAAATCCAGGCCACTTCACGAGTCACTCCAGTAGAACAAAACCTCAATTTCACCTCAGCCAATCACAGTCTTATGGACCTTCTCCATTTGGCAGCACCTCATGTGGTGCTCACAGTAATGTATCTGACTGTTTGTATTCTGCCTCTCAGGTCACAGTCACAGACCAGACCTGTCAGGGGGCGTCAACTTCTCAGATGAGCAAGAGCAACCCCACATCTCATGGGCAGTCAGCAGAGGGCGTCACAGGCACTCACAACTAATCAGTGTGGTATTCCCTCAATGCAGGCTCTCAGGAATGCTCCAGACACACAACGAGTAAATCAAGAGGTATCAAGAACTGGAGCAGGCCACCACTTTTAATGAAACAGGTAATTTGGAGCTATTATTTGACACTTTGCAGAAACGAGCACAAAAGCAGGAGGTTGAATTAAAGGTTGAATGGCCTCAAGATCTAGTGTTTATAGGCACACACAGGTGGTGACCGTCCAATGAGCGGTTAACATCAATGCAATGGTTTTTAGGCTTCCTACGAATTCGAGAAGAAGAAAAAGATCTCCTTATCAAAGAGTATATGATACAGTGTCTAACAAAGTTCACTCAGGATGCTTGTGATTTTTCTTGGGAAGCTGCTAAGGGCGCCTATTCTGTCCTTCCTCAGAGAATGGCCGATGGTGTGGTAGATTGGTCAAGCATTGCAGAAATTCATAAGATCAGGCAAAGGTATACACAGACTAATTCTGTGCAACATACACAAGAAAAACAAAAAAATAAACAAAACAGTCCCATGTATACAATTTAACAAAGGTCAGTGTTCAAGACTGTGGGATCATGAGTGGAAAAATTTGCTACTCAGACACATCTGTCAATATTGTTTCACAACGTTTCAAAAAGCTGAATCTCACCTTAAGAAAGACTGCTCGAGAGCAGCTAGAGAATAGCAAAAAAACTAGACAAAGCTATTAAATCTGTCTGTTTATTACAATTCAAAATTTAGATATACTAAAAGTTTCAAAGTCAAGGAAAATGTTTTACAAAGTCAAGGTAAACACAAATGTTACAGCAGTCTGCTTAGCATGAGATCTCGTGTAATACAAATGTAAAAATAGTTTCAATAATGTCAGATATAACTACACCCCTGAGTATAAATAACCACAAGGCAGGAATTGGCTCCATTCTTTGTGTTGATTTGGACATGACAAGAACTATTTTTGAACCCCTCCCTCCCTATTCTCCATTAATGAGGTGACAAGCTTGGATGAGTGCTTTGCTGGGTATCTTCTTAAATGTGTGTGTCATTCAGATATACAGTAAAGCAAATAATCAGGAGTAAACAAAGGTTAACAGAACAACAACTTGAGATTCCCCCACCAAGAGTGGTTAGATTGTATATATCACATGTTAAATGCCAAGTTTATATTCATGCAGTATTATCTTAATTTGAGGGTGGTTAACCCCATGTAACATCAGCTGGCTCCAGCTGAGTTATTACAAGTAGTGACAACTGCCAGAGTTGGTAGCTTTTTTAAAAATTATAATTGTATATAGTAGTAACTTGATGTAAGTGTGGTCAACCCATATGTAGCATGGCCTGACTCTACTTGAGTCAGTGCAAGTACTTACAACTGCCAGGTGGCAGCTGTGCAAATGATTTATATTTACGGTGTACAGCTGTTCAACCGGCTCAAACAGCCACTATATTGTTAAATATCATATGTTCTATATATTTGGTCAACTTTTAAAAAGGTATCAGCATTTTATTTAGTTCTTATTTTACATCATTTTTACAGTAGTTTCAATAGAAACTCTTTGTTTTAATCACTTCAGTGTGGGCGATGCCCAGGTTCATAAGTTAAAGTACATGAAACAACCAGTAAAGTAGTTTTAGTTGCGTAGTCAGTAGTTTTTAACCTAACAAGATGTATGTACTAACAATGTAATTTTTTAAGAATAAATAATTTATATTTTTCCACAATTGCGGGTTTACTGAGTTCCCACACTTCCTCACTTGTCATCTCATCTCTTTGTCACCTTTTGGACTGAAGAACCATTTGGACAGTATATTGTCCTCTAATATTACATTATTACTTGAAGTAGAACTTATATATAACTGGATATATGTTGTCCTGGTCCAGAACAAGTTATAGGATTCCTTTTTCTGTATTTTTACACATTCTTTATGAATAAGTACTGGTAAAATAGTGTAATCTTTTTTCAGAAATTTAACATTGTTTTCATAAAGTTTAAACATTCAAAACATAATCTACTCTTTTCAAAAGTAAAAACAAAAGCTCTTATATCCAAGAAAACCAGCAATGCCATAAATCACTTGACCGTATATTAGTAATTAAAGTATCAAGTTTTCTTAATATTCCAAATAAATCATTCATTTCTACAAATATATTAATATGTTGTCATTGTCAATCTTTATTTAGCATTGAAAATTCTTTAACATATTTATCAGGATCCTTTCATATTGTATGTACACTCAATGCCATTCCCATGAAATTTTCCTTTTTGGGAATTATTTAGGTTAATTTCAACTGATTTTTAAATGTCTGTCACTACTTTTCTCATTAAGACTATCAGTTGCAGTACCAAGACAAGTTGGGATAGGAAGACCATAGGTTTATGGAGACAGTTAAAGATTGTTTGAGGAATTTATTTTACATGTTAGTAAAATCTATGTACAATATCTCAGAGCGTTCTAAAAATGTGTTAAATTTAACAGGTTTTTAAAAGCACCATACCCCAATAGGGGGTGACCCAATGGGTAAAAATACAATATAGTAAACACAAAACATAATATAACACAGTTACAATGATAAATTCAATACTTCATGACTAGTGTGCTTCCTAAGGTCGCAGAGGTCAAAGATCTCCTAAAGGTCAATAATTGTTTGTCTGTGTAAGATAGAGAGGGGGTTACCAGGGTCCGCCTGGTCCTGCCTATGCCCTTGTGTGCGACATTGGTTCAGGGCTAGTTCCAATGAAGTGTCAAATTAAGGAGGGGGTTCCCCAGGTCAGCTGGGGCCTGCCTAAATCCCTATAATAACAGCATTCACGTCAATCCTACTAAGAGACCTCCCAAAAGTCGGGATAACCTCATGGGGTCAAAATACTGCTAAACCCTATCACTTCTGGCCCACATCAATCCGAGGAGACCTCCCCTTAGTCGGGTGAAGCTCAAGGGGGTCCAGGACAGAAGGTAGAAACGAAAGTGTAGCTCCTGTTAATGCAATGTCAAATCTGGTAGGGGGTTCCCCAGGTCAGCTGGGGCCTGCCTAAGTCCCTATGATAACAGTAATCATGTCAATCCTTGTAAGAGACCTCCCAAGAGTAGGGACAGCCTCAAGGCATCAAGATACTGTTAAACCCTATAAACTTCTGACCCACATCAATCCGAGGAGATCTCCCCTTGGTCGGGTCAGGCACAAGGGGGTCAAGGTCAGAAGGACGAAACGAAAGTGTAGCTACAAGCTTGTAGAGTCGGGATGTAGACCTAGGTCGGCTGAGGCCTACAGAATTCATTTCATCGAGCTGACAGTGTCACATTGGGTTTGAGAAGTGTTATGTTGTACCAGAGGAGGGTGGAGGGTGAGATTAAACTAAGTGTGGCTGTTTACAGTATGGCCGCCAATTCAAATATGACCCCACTTGTGTGGTTGCTATTAGTTCTATGTGACCTTTGCTCTCATTGGCCGAGGACCTAGAGATGAAAAAGAGGTTTATAGAAATACCTAGAAGTTTAAGGTAGGTAGCAACTGCCACAGCAGGCGCTTAGCAGAGCCGTGCTTGACACAGTTGCAGTACCAAGACAAGTTGGGATAGGAAGACCATAGGTTTATGGAGACAGTTAAAGATTGTTTGAGGAATTTATTTTACATGTTAGTAAAATCTATGTACAATATCTCAGAGCGTTCTAAAAATGTGTTAAATTTAACAGGTTTTTAAAAGCACCAAACCCATAAGTCAAAAGCTGGAGGAGATAAGAGAGGCAAAGCTGGTAGGGATAACAGAGGGGGCTGTGGAGGAATTTTGAAGGTAGGTCCAAACAGCTGAGCTGCGCCACAGCCCGTGTGACATGATGTTTTGGAGGGAAATATTGTTGTCAAAGGCCAAGGTCGCGCCTGACCTGCGGAATGTATGGAAGCCATGGCCCAGGGATGAAATGTTCAAATGGGTGAGAATCTTCTTGAGTGCATCTCGGATGTGAGAATCAATGATTTGATTGAAAGGGGAAAATTATTTGCAAACAGTGGGGAATCTGGAGTGAGGGGCCTGGATCTTAACAGCAATCTGATGGATCTGACAGGACATAGGTATGGATTTGTGAATTCCGGGAGCTGGATTGTATGACCAGAATCGCTTCCATTTCCTCATGGCAACTAGTATATTGAGCATCTCTAGATGCACGATTTTGAGTGTAAAGTGGAACAAGAGAATGATGGGGGTAGCATAAACTCTGTTAGACCATATGCCCCCGAGCCCTGTAAGTGAGGCGTCGATGTGAAGAGTGTGGTCATGCGGTATAACCGTTTTGCTAATAAAAGTGACCCCGTTGAATTTGGGAAGGAAGGTTATGAACCATTCCAGGTCTCTGAAGAACTGGCTGGTGAGGTTGATTGTATTATTTGGAAACGTGTCTCTGAAGACAGATAACATGCGGTTTTTGAAGATACGAGCTGGAGGAACACACTTATGTATAGATAAGAGCTTTCCCAATAATGATTGGAAAGCCCTCCTAGATACTCGCTTCTTGGTGTGGAATTTGAGACATTCCATGTAAATTTCCTGTAATTTATTGGAGTCAATACTGAGTGTGTTATTGTTAAGGTTGACGCTTATGCCAAGACAGGTTAAGGTCATACATGGTGGGTTGAGTTTCTCAGGACAGATAGGTAGACCTAGCTCCTGCAAGAGGTGGTAGAGGTCATCAAAAGTGCATTGGGCAGTGTCCTTGTGTGAAATGATGATGTAATCATCGATGTAGGCCAGGACTTTGTGATGACGCTTAGCCATAACTTACGTGACGGCGTCGGAGACCAATTGAAAAGCTGAACTCCCATGGACCCAGCCAAACGCCACCCCGTTATCGAGAAAATACTGACCCTGCCATTTTATGCCAAATTTCAATGCATCAGAGGGGTCAATTCTAAGATTCCTGAAAGCTCGAGCAACATCGATTTTGGCGAGCCGGGCCTCACTGCCTATGCTAAGACATTCCTGGGTAATATCATCAATGGTGGGGAACTTGAGCCTAAACATCTGTCCATCAAAGTGGTCCCTATCTACCATGTAATTGACAGAATTGCCTTTGGGATAGGACAAGTTTAAGATAATTCTGCGTTTATCAGCCTCTTTGGGTCGAGTAAGAAGGGGGGAGCAGTGAAAGTATGCTGATGGGGGGGCATCGAAGGGACCAATCATGGCCCCCAATGATTTCTCTTTCTCAAGGTATTGGTTTACTTGGTCTGGATATTCCCTGGCAGAAAAATGATTGTCAATATCAGTGTTGTTAAGTAGGTGAGTATTTTTTGCAGAGAGGGGAAAGCCGAACTTAAGGTACTGAAGTAGGTGTTTGTTGGGGTAGTCCTTAAGGTGGTGCTCCCATGCATTTATGTTCAGACTTGATTTGATTGGAAACCTTGCACCCCTGTAGTTGGGTAATCCCGTTCTGCGAATCGTCTCAGCTATATTAAGGTATTGATATTTGGTGCTGGCTTCCCCCGGTTCCCTATCCGGACCCACGAATTCGAATGTATCGGATGAGAGTGTAAAATGACCATGGGCCTTGTTTGGTTGGTATATGTCTACTCCGGTCACACCTTGCTTGGTGTAACAGTCTAAATCCGGCCCCGTGTCGATGGGGACATACTCTGATGCATTGCCTTGGTTATGTATGTTAGAGTCGTCTAGGATTAAGCGTTCCGTAGTGTTGCCCTGAGCATGATCTTGAATAAGGCTATCATTATTCTTATTCATAAGACTATCTTGATGCATGATAATATTATCGATGATGCATTGCATATAATCAACATATGGCATATGAAAATATTTTTGCACAACTTGATCTTTCTTGAAATTCTCATATGCGATTTTGGGGTCAACACGAGGGTTTGCCTTCCCTCCACAATACTTTCCTGTATACACATTTTCATATAAAGCAATCATCCACCAAGATGAAGATACAATAGTAAGCATACCGTCTGGTACCGTGTCACACCTGGAAACAATGGCATTGTTTATGCCTAAAGTGCAAAAATAATAAAATGTGGTTTGGTTACCCCCCGTCCTTAGTTCAGGGATGCTAACAATGTAGCACCTAGCCCCAGTATTGTCCAGAATGAATTGCCAATTAGTGAAATGAACTTTAAACATGTTGGGTGACAATAGACAGTAATCGCCACAACCCTTCTCATTGTTCGAATCAAGTGACACAGAGGGACCACACGGTATGCAGTTCTGAATAATGGCATTGTTTAAACCCTTTCTTTTGTTTCCAATATGCCTGTTAATGTGTGCTGACGCACCATTAATATTGTTAGCTACTGGGGTATTGCCAATTCATGTCATGAGCCCCCACAGGGCGAGTGTCATCTGCCCAAACACCAGCTTGGCTGGTACACTCTGAATTGTTCTATACATTACTGACATAAACCAACTTATGTACACATTTACTAGTGTGACGTCTGCCGTCAACATTACTGTTCATATTATAACATTTATTTATACACAGATCAGGCAATGCTGTATGTACCTCGACTGACTGATCATTATGAAAGTCATTACTACTATCATCACGTGAGCTAACATTTAAACAGTTAATTGTAATGTTACTATGGTTATCGAACCCCCCCCTTATTACAGTTTATCTGGTCGTGTCCAAGTGGTAGCTGTCTTTCCTAACTGTTGGGATTAATGTTCTGTTTGTTCGTTTTGGCCTTAAATGAACACTTGGCCTCTGGGTGAGATAGCACCCTGCCCTGCCTGTTGCAGAAATTGCATATGTGAGTATAGCTGCCATGATTTCCTTCGTGTGAGCACGACCCTTCATTATAAAATTTACATGGTTTCTTCTGGTGAGTAGTTGGGTTAATGGTTGTCATAGCCAATTGGGACGCGCTGAGTCTGTTTAAAGACCATTGTGTGGTTTGCGACCAGTCCAGTGAGCCCTCCTCCACCTGGTGCATGGAGACTGCCCAGGCATTCCTGACCACGGGCCATGGTAAAGAGGCAGCGTCTCTGGTTGCCATGATTACTTGTAGTAAAGCTTGTCTCAGTAACGCGGGATCATTAATGTTGAACACATTAGTCAATTGACCGGAAACCCACTGGGGAAATGAGAGGTCATCGTAGGTCAACCGTTTCCTGCCCTGCGAGCCGTGATATCCCTCATTAGGCCACCTCAACTGTGGTGCTACGTTCACTAAGTCAACAGAATTATATCTGCCAGATTTTTTGGGAGGTAGATTCTTACCTTGGAGCACTTCTTGTCTGCCTCTTTGTTCATACGTTGATAGAAGATTGGTCACAGTTTCAGATACCGCGGGCATCTGCCTCAGGACGTCCATGTTGGGTAATATAGCGTCCCTCCTGTCTGGTTCCGCCTGTGACAGTGCGTTGGCAGTTCCTGGCATCAGTAGGGGAGCACTGTTTGTCTGATGTACTTGGCCCTGTGGGACGAGATCAGGGCCCTTTACTGCCGGGGGATCCAAGCCAGTAGGGGCACGTTCAGAGGCGGTATGTGGCAGTGTGGTCGCTGGTTGTCGGACATGACTGTGAGCGCGAGGAGTTACTGGTGTGGAGTTAAATGATCTTTGCTCCATTCTGTCCATACGCGTGGTGAGGGCCCTATTGGATTCATCTAATCTGTGCAATAATGAAAGTATGGCTTCATTGTGGGCACTAGCTGATGTCGGATCCGGCTGGCATTGGTCACTGGTACTTACATTCGTGTGAGGCTGATCCTGAATGTATGATCCGTCCGAGTTCGGCACAGACTTCTTGACTCGCTTTGTGGAGATTTTGGCGCGGGCGGACGCTGTCGTCCTTTTCTTAATGTTAGTCACTGGAGTTTTCTTGTTGCTCGGCATTGTAAACTATGCCCAATTAAACACTGTATAATAGCGTTGCAATAAAATGTTGAAGTAAAACCATTCAAATAAAATTTCTTTTTTTTTTTTTTTTTTTTTACATATATTCTGAGATTAAACTAAGTGTGGCTGTTTACAGTATGGCCGCCAATTCAAATATGACCCCACTTGTGTGGTTGCTATTAGTTCTATGTGACCTTTGCTCTCATTGGCCGAGGACCTAGAGATGAAAAAGAGGTTTATAGAAATACCTAGAAGTTTAAGGTAGGTAGCAACTGCCACAGCAGGCGCTTAGCAGAGCCGTGCTTGACATAGTGCAGATTACCAATGAGTTTTGTTCACCTTGTCATACCTACAGTTTGTAACATGAGTTGGTCAGAATTTATATTACAATTTGTTTCATTTTGTGTAGTAAAAATAACAGCATGCAATAATAGTTGTCGGACTCACTGACAAAAAGAAAAACAACATTGAATACATCAATAAAATATGGTGGGGCGGATCCAGCTTTTGAGTAAGGTGGGGGTTCACATCAGACATACCATAATTAGGAGGGTCGGGGGCATGTCCCATGGAAAAAAATTCATTTTTGATAAAAATATAGTGTAGTGCCTGTAAATTTAACACCACTCTCCAGAATTAATTTTGTACTTTGGGTTGAACCCCATTACATTACTTTTCAAGGGGGGGGGGGGGGGGGGGGGGGGGGGTTCGAACCACCTGAACCCCCCCTGCTGGATCTGCTAGTGTAAAAGAATGCTGTTGTAAAAGGTAAAATTCCACAAAGCTTGTGCTGGTGTGTACAAGGCTTTGCATATCTCGTGATGGGATTCAAATACAAACTGTGATTGACTGAAGTGTTATTTAGGCCAAGGACGGTTAATTCAAGTTTAGATCCCATGTGTTCCTGCTACTTCCTTGTATGTCCCCCTTTTTATGTGTACACCAACTACACGGGCGACATCAATTTGGGACAGTTTTATCCTGTTTTTACATTTTTTGCCACTTATCAAAATAAACGTATAGTTTCATGCATATTAATAAACAGAACACCAATATATCATTGTGTGCTAATCAATTTTTCTTTTTCTATATTTGTAAAAGCCGAAATTAGACAAAAACTGAAAGTGTAGGTAAAACAATGGGTCATTAATTTGGGACACTTCTAGGAAACCCCCAAACTACAATCCACTAAATTGAGACATTCACTTTCATTGGTCCCCAAAGTTTTGTAAATAAAAGACAAACATCAGTGACTTCACTTTTATCATGTATGAGCCATAGAAATTGTATAAAATTAGCCAAAAAAGACATTTATTATAAAAGTACTTTATGGGAGATGATAATTTTGGCTGCCATATTGGAATAGTATTGTATAGTCAACTAGAGTAGCAACAGTCTTGTTTACAATAAATATAAAATCACTCAAAGTTAATTGTATGTGTCCAGATAGAAGATACATTAAAATGTTTGGTGATTATTGTTTTGGACTGACCTTGTACTTTGGTGATAACACAAGGATATTTTCCATAAGATGGATATGGAGAAGGTGTGGTATTTTCTTTTCTATAAATTGTTGCGTATAAATGCTAAATGTACAGTACCAGTGAGACATAATCACATGTATAAATGAGGTACGTAATACTTCTGTATTCATTGTTTATGGTGCCAAGTCAAACAAACAGTTTATTATCTCCAAACGTAAAAAGTGTCCCAAATTAATGGCCGTCCCAAATCAGTGCCACCCGTGTAGTTGTTTGCCGTTGGTCGGCAGTTTACAGTACAGAACCCTAGCGAACTTTATGTACTGGTTTCCTCTGCCCTTTCAACTACTCATTGTGATATGACCTGTACAGTGCCAGTTGTACAGTGTACAGTTCAAGCAAGTATGATGTCACCACTCTATAGTGTATTGGTTGTACACAGTTCTTGTGTACATTCCGGTATTTATTTTGAATTAGTTTTTTTCCTGCCAATGAGTTACCTCACCTAAAACTGTGGTTTTATCATTTTTACCTTAGCTGTTTATACTAAACCAGACAATGTCATCTCATTTACCAAACAATCTTTAACAGCTGTGAAGGTATTGTTTTCACCCATGGTGTCTGGATGGGCTGGCGTGTGGCAAGAAAAAGTATGTCCACAATGTATCTCGGAAACCAAAAGATGTAGGAAGTTTTAACTTGATAGGAACATTGATTTGGAGAGTAGGTGTGTAACCTCATATTTTGGGCATGATTTGACCTTTGACCTTGCTGTAGTGACTCTGATGTATATTACTTTGTACAGGCCATATCTCAGAAACTATAAGGTGTAGGTACTTCATATTTTGTAAGGAAAATGGTTAGGGGATGTTTCTCTGCAACGCCATGTTTGGACTTTTTTTTTTGCTTAGACCTTGCTGTAGTAAGAAAGTAAGTAAGTCATTAAGTAAGTAAGTCAGCCAGTAAGTAAATAAGTA
Source organism: Sabellastarte sp. h YS-2021 (assembly GCA_964017235.1). NCBI lineage: Eukaryota > Metazoa > Annelida > Polychaeta > Sabellida > Sabellidae > Sabellastarte > Sabellastarte sp. h YS-2021. Next base: position 1,758,335 of record OZ024937.1, on the reverse strand, counting down.
AGTAAGAAGCTTTTATAAAGCACCAAAATTGATGTTAACATAAACTAAGGCCAGAAAAGGATACTCCAGATCCAAAAAGGTGGCCAATATCCATATTATCATCTGATAGGGGAGATAGACCATGGAGGAGGATAGGCTATACTGAAAAGATATGTTTTCAACTGTTTTCTGAATCCATAGATAGATCCCACGGTTCTAAATTCTTGGGGAAACTTGTTCAACTCTTGGAGCAGCTACTGCGAAACTGTGCAATCCTGAGTATGTATTTGGTTTAGATGAAAAAAATTGATAGACTGGTCAATTGATAGTGCCCTTGACCTTTAACAGTCTTTAAATCATGTCCGGGCTATATCTCAGAAACCATAAAGTATAGCAAAGTGATACATTTTAGAGGCATTGGTTAGGGGGTGCAAATGTGCATTGCCATGTTGTGACCTTGATTTGTCCTTTGACCTTGCCGTAGTGATCTTGGTCTTTAGCATCTTATCCAGGCTGTATCTCAAAAACCACGAGGTACAGGAAGCTGACACTCAGTAGGAACAAGTTTGCAAAATGATGGCGCGACCTTAATTTGATCTTTAAACTTGCCATAGTAAGCTTGAATTTGAAAAATCTATATCTCAGAAACTGTAGGAAAATTGTGTAGTGAAAAAGATAAAATAGCAAAATGATAATTAATAGAGACATCCATTGGGGGATGAAACCATGCAGTGTTAGGGTGTGACATTAATTGGACTTTTGACCTTGCCATATTACCTTGAGTATGAAAATCTTGTCTTGGCTATGTTGACGAATCATAACATATATGAAGTTTAACTTAGTGCAGACATTGATGGAGATGTAGGTGTGTCCCATCCCAGTGTGACCTTGATTTGCCCTTTCACCTCACAATAGTTACATTGACATTTAAAATATTGTCTGCACTATATGTCTCAGAAACTATGAGGTGTTGAAATGTGGTATGAACCTTGGTTAGGGCATCTATGTGTGCATCACCATGGTGGTACCTTGATTTGACTTTTGATCTTGCTGCAGTAACCTTGACCTTTAAAAGTCTTTGAAATCTTGTCCGGGCTATATGCCGGAATCTGTAAGATGTAGGACGGTGATAGTAGGTTTTCACAATGGTTATGTAGTGTACATATGTGATGTCAGGATTTGACCTTTGACCTTGACCTTTAAAATCTTGCCTGGGCTACATCTTAGAAACTGTAAAGTGTATGAAGTTGATACTTTACAGGGACACTTGTTTGGGAGTCGATGTGTGGCAAAGTTATGCTATGATCCTGATTTGACCTTAATGTTTGCTTGAGTGAACTTCATTAAAATCTTGTTACGACTATTTCTTGAAAACTGTAGTGTGTAAAATGTTATCTATAGACATTAGTCAGGGGCTAGGGTATGCAGTGTCATGGTATGACCTTGATTTGGCCTTTTATCTTTGTCCTACTGACCTTGAACTTGAAAATATTACCCTCAGGTTATATTTTGGAACATTTTAGGCGGTATTTGTTTGGGAAATCAGTTAGAAGGAGCAGGTGAGCAATGGTGTTTATATGATCATATTGTAGTAACCTTTACTTTTAAAATCTTTTCTGAGAAAGTTATAGAAAAGGTGCAGAAAGTTGATTCTTGGATGGGTCATTGGTTGTTGGTGCAGGTGTGTTAAGTCAGAGTATGATCTTTAAGACTGGCTCTACCAGTGTGTGTTCACCTCCCATATTTGAGACATATTTATCTCAAGACAAAGATATATGGATTGCAGTGACTGACTATCATGTGTACTTTTACTTCATTGTGCTATTGCTAGTGATAGCTATATGTTATTTTGTCTACTGCCATTATTTGGATCTTTACATAAGATAACTGACACCATTTGCTGCTAAAGTCTCCATATCTTTGTGTGTTTTTATTCATTCTATATTTCATGGTTTTGAAAACTGTTTCCCTGTGTTGTGGGGCATGGACATTTCTGATGCCATTTTTATATTGTCATTCTATTTAACTCTTCAATTCTGAGTGAATGGAAAATGTTTATTAACTTATTTATCAGACTTTTTGATGGTGTGAATCTCTCAAGTTATCTGGCACTGTCTGAAGTAAACATGACAAAACTTAATGTTTCCAAACCAATATTGTAACACACTCTCCTTCCATCTCTCAGGGGGTGGGTTTGATTATTTAGCCTTCCCAAGGGTATGAAATCACTACTTACAGCTACCAGTTGTGCTTGGAGCATTTTTTAATAACTTCTCTGTACCGGTTACCTCCCTCATGTTGTGATGTCACAAAAACACAGCATTAAAAATGTGTTCTGTTCACCAAATCGCTGTAGAGATTATATTTTATGACAGTGTAATACTTATGAAACATATAGTAAATATCATTGAAATAAACATTTTGGTGGTTGGGATGTCACAATCTGGATTCTGTGATGGTTTGTTCCAAGTCTAAATTATCTTTGGTATTGTAAGCTTACTCATTTTTGGTTTTGGTAAATGGTGTATTTAATTGTATTTCATTGACATTGCACATGGTATAATAGTTTGATCTCTTTAAATTACTAATTTTGTCACCTACATTGTAAAGTTTAAAATTGGGAAATGCAAGAGATTACAACACAATTAAATTAGGTGATTCTGTTATTTGTTAATAGCTAGCATTTTATATAATTTCATGTATCAAATGCATTTACCTATTACGAAATATTTATTTCTGATAACTGCTCGTTATGCTTTACAAATTAATACATCGATGGATACCCAGGCTAGTAGTTGCATTATTCATATGAATGATTAAATGTGTTTGAAATATATGACTTATGAATACTATCCAATTAGCTGATAGTACCTTAAATTTAAATAACTTTGTTCTGGTTGTTAATATTTTAACAGACTTATAATTTCTTAGGTTTAGAAACTGCTATGAAATTGTTTGGTCAATGGTCAACTCGCTTTTGATAACCACTGAGATACATTGCGCATTGACCTGTTCATTAGGCTATTCCTAGTTAGTCTTTACTCATACTTTTTATGTGCATATAATTTGACAGTACATTATCACGTATAGTAGGTTGATTATTTTGCCTGGTTTAAAGTGTTTTCATATCTCTCTTATCAGTTCATTCATATTCATTGAATGAGAAAAAGGCATGTTGACCTTCCTGTGTTTATATTTTCCTGTATTCTTCTGTGTCAAGGAAAACAAATAACTTAACATAAGAATTCTATTGTAGGCCATTGAATAGTTTCAAAATTACTAATTTATACTTGTACTTGAAGCCTATTGGATTTTATTTGCTCTCATTTGTGCAATGACAAGGTGAGTATATCTTATGGGGTATCTGCTCTGTCTTTTCTTATAGTCTACACACTAAGACTTAACTTTTGATAATCCCAATGCATAATTTATTGATATTTCTTTTATGACTAGTGATATTTCTTTTCAGTATTCCACAGAGGGTTTTGAAATGTAGTATCAACACACTTCTCTCCTACTTCACATTTTCACATTTTGGACCAGATCTTAAGCATAGTACATCTCTGTAGTTGTGTCGGATGCACAATGTGTTGAAAACAACATTAATTTCAAGTAAGCTTTTTAACTTTGTGTATTTATCAAGTTTAAAACAGGCAAACAAGTTATATTCTACAGCTATATCAAAATTTGTTCTGTTATTTACATTAATGTACAGAGAGATACTATTACAGCTGACAGTTGATACCAATGTCATCTTTGCCTACCCTGGTTCATTTATTCAGAGTTTGTTCTGTGATTTAGATTGACGTACAGGACAATACTCTCACATCTTCATGAATGAGTCTCCTGTTGTTCTGGTTTTCATTGTTCTAGATATGTAATACAGCACTTGTCACTCTTATCCAAATTATAATGTGTAACCATTAAAGTTTTAATGTAGTCTCTAACATATAGTTTTGCTAATTCACATTCAGTGATTATTTATCTGAACTTACAATGCACTCATATAACCAATTTTACCTTCGCATGTGGTAACAATGTACACATGTTAAGCACACACATAGATATTGTAATTATTTCCAAGTGAATACATACAGGATAACAGAAAATCTTTTGCAACAGTATGTTTAAATAACCCACAAGTTTGATGCTATGTGATGATGTTAGATTTGTAATATTGGACCACTCACTATGTGGACTACATTACCTAGTGAGTTCCAGGACACTCTGGACTGAAAGATCGAATGACTGTCCTTGGCTGACATAATGCATCAGCCAATATATCAAGTTATTGAGATTTATATTGTGCATTCATGTGAAAAATATCATGTGAATACCCTTTAAAGATATGGAACAGAGTATAATGGCTTGTTCCTTATCATCTTTATAATTCTCACTTATCAAAATGGGAAACACCCATAAAATTTCTTAAAAGTAAAAAATAAATATAAAAAGGTCATCTGATCAGTATCCCACCATTTGCGTTATATAAATTAGTAACAAAGCAAAATAGCACCGCTTTCCAAGTGTGTTATGTCTTGTGGGATAGTTTTCTTTGATTTTATAATTCGTGCTTATTTCAAAATTTCTCTTTAAGCTGTTGGATTCACATATTTACATGCAGAATACTGGTACATGACCTCCAGTTAGATTTCGTACTTGTCCAAGGTAGATAATTTAATATAAAATAATGCATCAAACAAAAATTGTAGTGTAGAATTGCTATGTTTAAAAATTATCAAAACACATCTGGGTTGTTCTTGACATTACTGCTGCCTGTATGATCTTTCAGCTTTAGATCTTCACTTCTTTGACCTCTTGACCGATTCTTGATAAATGTCACAGTACAATTGTTCTGAATCTGAAGTAACTTATGGTATTTTATTATTACGGAGCTGAAACTTTGACCTCATTTGATCTTTGGTCCGGATATATCATAGATAGTTAATTTGTTTCAGTGCTGTGTTTAAACTTGTACTTTGTCACTAGTACTAAACTCAGGTTATTGTCACTGGTAATTCAAAGAATATAATTCATCAGAACTCAGGCTCGTTGACATGATGCACTCATAATTGGATAGCAGGTTCATATTTTAGGTTGCAAAGTCAAATGGTAAAATTTCACTAGTAAATGTTAAGGATAAACTGCAACTTAAAGTGCATGCACAATATCACAACTGGTCAAATAAAAGTCATTTTTGTTTTACAGGGAATGCTTTAAACAATAGATTAAAGACTTATCAAAGTTATGCATACTAAAGAAAAATATTGGCAATCAAGATATACATAAAACAATACTGTTTGTTACTTTATTAACTGCTGAGGCGAGTATGTTTTGGCGAGCGTACATTTGTGAAAAGTAAAACAAAATGTGTAGTGATTTTCCTCTGATTAGTTTAATGATTTGTAAGGGCACATTGCAGGGATGGATCCAGCCTTTAAGTAAGGTGGGGGTTCACATCAGAGTAAGGTGGGGGTTCACATCAGACATACCATAACTGAGGGGGTAGGGGGGCTAGATTTGCACTAAAAGCTACTTATGTGGGCTTTTCATGAATTTTCTGAATATTAAACTGTCATGTTTAGTAAGCAACTACCAGCTTGCCTGCATATGATCTGGTATAGGATTTGAACTGTCCACTTCACAGGTGGAAGACGAGTGTGTTTACTACTGCACCACCAATACTTCCTCCTGGTAATATGGATAAGTTGTGTTGTTTTGCTAACGTAAATGTCAGAGCATTACTTAAAACATCAATAAAACAATTGGGATGAAGTTAGATACTTGAAAATAATCTTTAAGTCATAAAAATGTCAAAAAATGATATTTGCTGAAGTGGCCATTCCATTGAATGAATGGTTTTGGAAACTGTGTCCAATTAAAATACTTTTTTGCTACTAAACAATCACAGCCTTTACAGTTTGTATTTGGATCCCATCTGGTGACCTTTGCTTCCTGACAGACCTCACCACAACTACCTGGAAAAGATGAGATCCAAATAGCATATAACCTTCCCTTTTGATCTACATAATACTTCAGCCAATCTGAGAATTTAGAACAGTTTACATTTTGACCCCACGTTTTTTGTAAATAACCTTTAGTTGCTTTCATCTGTGTCCTGTGTTCCTGGCCGTTACATAACCGTGCCTGTTTTCAAACACCAATTAGACCTTTTGACACAACCCACAAAATATAACTGGCTGATTCAAAAGCACTCATAAAGCAACCCACCTCCTCTGTATTCCTTTGTTTAGTGTGTAAGTCCACGGTGACAGATAGGACTTAAATATAAATGTAGTGTGGGGAAAGCTAACTGAGAAAACCTCAAAACAATTTTTAGGTTCATATTACAAGCTGAGAATTTTTGTGAATCCTGGGTCTCTTTTAGGCTATAATAAGTTAAACCTCAGATAATGTAATATAGGTTATCCTGTAAAACTGTTTAAAAATAGTCTTACAGTAAAACTGACAGATCAAACCCAAATTCTACGTATTTTGACCTCATGATAAAATAAAATGACATTGTATGGCATTATGTGCATTGTATATAATGACACAGATATAATCTGTACACAGTCCATATGGTAAATATAGACTGAATACTCAAATAAAAAACTCCCTGTCAGTATGTGTAAGTATAAAATAACAAAAATCACTCAAGGGATTCATAAAGGGCCTTTCCAAATTTTTTGAATTTAATTTGGGTGATCGAGAAAATACCATGAATGTATCCCGAAATATTCTGTAAATTGTTCAGAAATACTTCAAGTTATTTTAAACTAAGTATGACACATCTTAAATTAAATATATTCAGCAACAACATCTATAGAAAAAATACCCATTTAAATAACACATGGAAATCAAAGCCTATCATTAAATATGCATAAAATGCTTAATATTAGAGTGATTTTGATAAGACAATTAACAGAGATGTTAATTATTATGTGTAGAATACTCGTTTATAGCTGTTTATACAACAGTTTCTATTTAGGTCCCATCACATTGTCTTCACAGTCACAAAGGTGACAACATTTGTGTAACCCAGGAATGACATGCTATAACAAGGTGTCAGACCTAATGAAGGAGATGGGATCCTAACATTCTCTACCTATTTACTATTTCAGACAATAACTGAATTAACAACATTAAGGTTTGTGTCCCATCAGACCACTTCAAAACCTCTCACAAACTACAGAGAAAGAAATGGGATTTAAATTGCAATGTCACTATCCCTGGCCTACATAATACTTCAGATAAAACAGGGCTGAAAGGGGTTTTGTCTCCCCAGTGTGAGTGTAAAGCCATCAAAGACATGAGTAGTCCAAGCAGTAACCCACCCCAGTACTAAAGTAGCTCATTGCAGCTCAGCTTCTTGGGAGACAGATAAAATTCATGAAAGTGACAAGGAAACAAAGAAGTGACCTCTAGAAGCGTGAATCTCGATAGAGCTCACGCATAAAAAATCTACAACAATTTGAATTTAAATACAAGAAAATGTACTGTTTGCATGTTTGTATATGGATAACATTACAATTAACATTACAATTACATTATCATTAGTTCTTTCGTCATGACGAGACACCCCTTTCTTTTAAATATCACCTTTATTTGGTCTAAAATATTTCCTGCATTTTCTTTTGTCTGTTTGACCTTGGTAGATGATGCCTTAAGTCCCATTATATAATTAATCAAACAAATTTAAATACTAAAAGAAGATTGACAGGCTCTGTTGTACTGATAGTTGAGCACATTTCAAATGACACTAAAATTGTGATCTAAAATTGGATTTTATAGGAGTTACTCTCTCGTTTCTTAAGTAGACTCTGAGACACAACAATGCAAACATCCAAATTTGGATATCCTGTATCAGAAACATATACAAAATGCATATACATGCATACATAAATACCATCTATGTACACTACATAGAACACCAGGCGTATATTCAATATTAATGACGGGTATGTCTTGGTGTAGAGATAGGGTCTAAGTTTCTAAAAAGGTAATTAATGGGCTATTAGTAGATTTAACACATTAATGACTTTTCAGGGCTATGTTGTGGTGTAAATTGTGGAAATGTTACTTGCCGTTTCAAAACCTTTGGCCGTTTCGAAACGGCCGTGGCCGTTTCGAAACGGCCATGGCCGTTTTGATACCTTTGCAAGGTTTAGAAATGGCTTGGCCGTTTCGAAACGGCCAACTATTCCCCTTGGCCGTTTTGATACCTCACCAGTTTGACATTGGTGGACAGGTTTGTTCTGTTGCTTTTAAGTGTAACAGTTGTAATACAATAAAAACTTATATATTTATTGGAACTGCATTTGGTTTATTGTGAAACAAATATCAAACAGAACATATAACAACATTTATTAGTGCATACAAAAGAAAACTATATGAGAGGTTTGATAGTAAATCTTTTGATTATATTTTGCTTGTATATGTAATGAATATGCAATATATGAGTTTATTCAATACAATGCAAATTATGTATTTGCTTTTCATTTACAATCCTTTACAAAATACAGACTATGGGGAATCAGATTAGATGTTTATATCAAATGTAGTTTTAATATATTTATAGCTCAATACTTTTTGATCTTGTAAACCTTCTGTGGGACATATGTATGTCATTTGAAAAGCATCTGAAAAGAGTATTGCAGGAAGTTTTTCCTATGTGAAAGAGTTTTGTCAAAACAAGTATAAACGTGAGATCATGTGTGAAAAGAATAGGACTTAAAATGACTAAACCTTCTCTAAATTTATGTCATAACATTTACCCCCTTTATTGTTATGACAAAAACTGACTGATCACAGTCTAATCAAGGTTTAAAGTAATCAGTTGACAAACAAATCAACATAAGGGCATGGATTCCTATTATGAGGCCGAAGAGGGCTCATTAACATAAGGCCTAGGTAAATCCAATTAACTAATCATCCCCAGCTTTATATCTCATGTTAATAGGCAGCCATTTCTTTCATCCTGTTTAGCTACTAGTCAGCTATTCTCTAGAATGATGATTAGTTAATTAGATTTACCCAGGCCGTATTTCCATGTTAATAGGAAGCCATTCCTTTGATGTTGATCAGCTACTGATGACAAGTTAATTACATTTAACTCCTTGTATACCTGATCAAGCAGAACAATAGCATATACTATAACACCTTAAGCCCATTTCTTCTCCACAGTTATAAAAATATTGTAAATGGAAGTGAATACATCATGCACACTCTGTTGAATTTATTCATGTGTTAAATGTTAATTACATATACAAGTATATATCCAAAGATTTACTATCAACTACTACAATGATTTCAATTTCATAATTTAAAACTATTTAACATTTATCATGGCTTCTTTATATATGCCAGAAAAATTTAGAAATCAGGTGAGGTTTCAAAATGGCCAGCTTATTGATTTGGCCATTTTGAAACCAGGTTTTGAACTGGCCAGGCCGTTTCAAAACCAAGGAAGGTTTCAAAACGGCCAAGTAAATGATTTGGCCGTTTCGAAACGGCCAATGGCCGTTTCGAAACGGCCAGGGTTTCAAAACGGCCGGGAACAGAAACACCAGGGTACACTCAAAAGTTGGTAGTAATATATTTAATATATGACCTTCACTGAGGGGTAACTTACTGAAGTGTATTGCACTTTATTCAGTAAGGGACATAAAGTAAAGGTTTGCATTCAATGCAATGTTATTTACCCAGCTAAATTTTTCTCTTTTAATTGAGACAGATCTAAAATATTTTCTGACATAAAAGGCAGTTGCGCACAGTACCTCCATGCACTGCAGGACTCAAAGCGCTATTTATCGAAAGCTTACTGACAAAGATGTCTGAAAAACTCTTACATTTATAAAACAAATTCAGATATTTTGTAAAACTGGCACATCTTTTGCAATCTAATACAAGATAAACCTTTCTGTTGAAATGTATCTAGTCATATGCATTATAGAGCTACACTTGTGTAATCTGCACACAATTTAGACAATACTATCAAATGTGGGACAGAATACTTGGTGTAATATATAGCCTCACATCAGCACTCATGAGTTAAAAATAACAGTAAGTGTAACATATGGTTTTAAAGAAAAGCTTAAGACAAAAAATAACACAAATACACAATATTTTCACCACATAGTAACATAGAATGACATTTGATATTAATTACATTATACAAGAGCTACACAAGTGTAATATGTACACAGTCAATGCTGGTAAGTATAGCACTGAGTACCTTAACAAACAGAAGACAGTAAAGACAGAACACAGTATCCCATGGAAAAATGTACAATTTTAAAACTAGATGATTAAATTTTAGACTCTAAATATTGTAAAACAGTCAATATTTGGGTAATTTGAATCAGATAACTTCCAAAATCCCAATTATTACATATACAATGCTTGACTTAAGCTAACTAAAGTGGAATTTGAACAAAAGCTATCATGTATCGATGAAATTAAGCAGCAACATTCATTCAATAAATCACCTAATTCAATAACACTGAGAAATCAAAGACTATGTTAAAATACTTAATAATTAAGGTATTTAAATAAAACAACCATAGACATGTTCATCATTATGTGTAAAATACTTGTATATACTTACTAAAACTAGATTTAAACAAAAAATATCTTAAAATTAAGGAATTCAACAGCAACATACTTCGATTTAAATAAATCAATTAAATAACACTGGTAAACCAAAGCTTAAGTTTTTTTTTGCTTGTAAAACTTGCATTACTTATGAGATATTTAAAAAAAATATTCAAAACAGTTTTTCATATTTATGTGTAGAATGTTTGACTATAACTGTGGGAACCTGATGGTAAACAGAAGCTATCTCAAAAGCAAGAATGCAACACCCACAGGAAAACAATTGCCTATTGAATAAAATTGCGAAATCAAGCCTGTGCTAAAATCTTGCCAAATTATGTAATATTTAGTTGAATTTAAAGAAACAACCACCAAATCCGTCATTACTACAGGTAGAACACTCATCTCTTAATAGCTAAACTTTAAGTTAAACATAAGATACTCCAAAATCAAAATACTGAACTGCAAGATCCACAGCGAAAAAAAATAAGTTGTTGAGCAACAATATCCATGTGAAAAATCCTTTCCCAAATACAAATCCAAAATCAAAACCTATGCTAAAATCACATTAAGATGCTTAGTATTTGGGCAAATTTACTAAAACAACCATCATATTATTCATCATTGTCATGTACAGGTTGCTATTTTATGGGTATTTAAACTGAAAACAATGTATAAGATGTCTTAAAGTAATAATATATCTGAAATAAATAATATTGGAAATCAAAGCTTAGTCATTGCCCTGGTAAAATACATAAGTATGGTTTGACTGTAACAAGATTACCACAAAATTGTTGCTTATTGTGTGTAAAATATATTGATAAAGACAATTAAATTGAAAATCGCACATGAGAAATCTTACATATGTATGTGTTATATGAGAAGAAAATTATTCACATGGGAAGTTGTTTTTCAGTTAGCAGTGCACCTTCAGCAGTACCCTGAGATATAAATCAGCTACCTATAGTCATAACTCATGGAAATTAAACATTAGTTTCACATAATAATAACTCGGAGTATAACGACATAATGTTTACAACTTGGTAAACTCAAGTTGTAAAGAAAATACTGGGATTTCAACATTTGCACTTTATGCACTTTATCGTGGCCATTTCACAATTCTGACCTTTCAAAAACTATGAACAGCAGTGTAAGCATTGCAAAAACTACTTTTGTAATTGTATAAATACATGAAGATACAAATTCATAACAACTGTGATAATATACTTTTAAATAAATATTGAAAACATAGGCTGGTTGAAATCAATGAGATATCAATGAAATGGCTAGTGGTTTCCCAACATCAAGTGAAACACTCATGCGCAAAGTATAACCAATGTTGAGAAATTTAGTAGAGACATTCATGGAAAGAATTCCCCAATTAAATAACACTGGGAAATTTATACTTGCTTTCTTTCTTTGAGCACAGATCCAGGCTCCAGTGAGACCTACACAACTATTGTTGTATGCTTTTTTAAAAAAAATATTATTTTATTGAAACCTGAACTGTAATAAATACCAATGAAAATTTTGACCAAACAAAACACTTTCCACTGCTATACCACTGACATGATTACATGTGCAACAGACCCACAAGTATAAATTTTAGGCACTGATTTTAATGTAAATTTTATCATATTCCCTTAAAAAGCATAGCAAAAGGTTAATTGATTACACTTTTTGAGAAATAAAAGTTAATTATAACAATGAAGGTATAGTTTCAGCTAAAATAAATCAATGTTACTGCACTTAGACAATTTCAACTAGTTATTTATTACATTTTCAGCTAGTTTTAACACTGAGACATAATGCAAATGGCAAACTTTACTGAGTGGCGTGTTTTAGTTTTTAAGATAATGCAGTTGTAGTACCTGAAACTTCAAAGAGATGACATCATCTGTACACAAGACTAAGTAAATTGAAAAAAAACTTGAAATGAAGAGATGAAAGAAATACAAGAGTGACAGTGTGGGAAGAAATGTTGTTCTGTTTATGAGCTCCACAAGGAAGAATAAGTTACAGCATGTATCCAGTCTGCCACCTATGCAATTTATAAGTAGCTGCGAAGTAAATAGCAAAAGGCTGAAACTATAAAAAAACTCAAACTGGGTCACGTTATTATCAATAATAGCTCTGAACATGTTGGACAGACAGCATGAATTCAAGTCTGACAACATTATGACTTACAGACAGCTAACATGGATGAAAACCTACAAGTATGCATTATTAACGCACAATTTACCTAATCATCAATCAGCTGGACATTGCAGCCATTGGAATATAAAGTCAAACTTCTAGGTTATGGGGGGCACAATGGTCCAGTGGTAATACACCAGTCCAAATCCTCTGAGATGGGAGTCAGAACCCCATCCCAACCACCAGTAGGAAAGCTGGTAGTTTGTAACTCTTGATCGGGTTTAAAGTAAAGAAGCTTGACCAACTGTATGTGCTGATTTCCTCCAACTTACCAACTAATAATCACAATATAACCTCTACAAAGGTACGAGGCATGACATAGACACTAAATAAACTAAATAATATTAGAATATACTGTCGAGTGTAGCAATGTAAAAATTATGACTGAGTAAAAGTACTTTCTAATGTTTTCTGTAAGGGTGACAAATAACCCACAAGTGTTATGTGAAAATTGCACCATTATTGAGTAATATACAACCAATATAAAATAGATGGGATCCATCTACAAATTGATGAACCTTGACTTCTGAATTGAATTAACAGCAGTTTGGGTTTGGATCCAATCACATGATCTGCCAACAAGAAAAGAGCTGTTTGTTTGTTTGAGTGAATTGTCTGTGTATTTCTACAAGTATTAGGATAGTGTCTACACAATCTCTACACAATATACATTCAAGCATGATGTTTCCATAATAGTAATTTCCAACATTATTAGCACATCGACAAGACAATAAATATCACACAATATTGCTCTGTTTAGACTGTTAAGTGAGTAAACATTTTTACAAAGTAAAAGTTTATGTCACTAATCAACTAAAATAGGTATGTAACCTACAATAAGTACAACATAATGTAAAGTGGTGTTTCAATAAGGATGACTGCACCATTTCTGGCAAATGTACACACTGGGACAATCAGATGGGATCCAACAGGTAACTGAGCTTGACCAACATAACACTCCAGGTGATCACAGAATTTACAGCCCTTCACATTTGGATCTCATCACATGATCTTCAAACTCTTGTAAACCTCGGCACAAGTGTTGTTTGAATTTCAGTGTGCACAACACTATTAAGTTATCACCCTATTTGTATCCACTAGATGGCATTCAATGGATAGTATGGATTTTCCTTTGGTATGCCGCCGCTGCAGTGTGTAGAGAGATTTCATCGCTACCACTTCAACAAAAAAAATTATAACTAGACTTTTTCAAGGAAATCATGGGCTGAGAATCTTCTGATGTGGTTAAATTTGACCTTGGATTCCCCATTTAATGTCAAATGAGGATAGCCAAATTCAAAGGTGCTTATAACTCATTTATTATTGGTCCTACAGCTTTAAAATCTGAAACCAACCTTTAGCAAATCATGGACTAGGAATCTTCTGGTGTGGTCAGATTTGACCTTGGGCCTTCCCATCAAAGTCAATTTATTTCAGTCTCAACATTGCTTTCAATATATTGATTAGGTCATATCATGACAGGTAGTTTTGTGTGCAGGTGAAACCAGTATATACAGTTGGTCAAGGTTCTGAACTGTAAACTGCTGACCAATGGCAAGCAACTACCAGCTTTCCCATTTGAGTTCAGGCTGGGATACAAACTCCGATCTCAGAGGAGGGAGGCAGGAATGTTAGCACTCTGCTACCGTGGACCCTCCCTTTAAGGTCGAACAAGTAAAGCCAAACATAAAAGTGCTTATAGCTCACTTGTTATTGGTTCTAGAGGTTTGTTATTGGTTCTAGAGGTTTGCAATATGAATCCACCCTATAGGAAATCATGGGGTAGGAATTTTCTGATGTAGGCAGATTAGACTTTGTGTCCCTACTTCAAGTTGAAACAAGGATAGCCAAACTTGAAAGTGTTTTTACTAGCTTATTATTCGTCCTACAGATTTGCAATGTGAAACCAACCTATAGGAAATTGTGGGCTAAGATGTGGTCAGATTTAACCTTGGGTTTATCCTTCAAAGTCAAATGAGGATAGCCAAACTTATAGCCATATGCTTGTTACTCACTTATTAAAATGTTGTTTATCGTCCAAACCATGTATGTTTTCCTTTTACGGTGGATACATCTTGCATTTGGTCACAGAAACCTTATTTGTAGTAAGCCACGTATAAGTTCACCCAAACACATCCAGATTACCACACTTAAAAGAAATAGTAATACAATTGATTGTGAAGAAGTTTTCATAATTTCAGAAAATACACAAAGGAGACTTCAGTGACTGAGCTGTGTACTGTATTATAATTGTTAGTGCTGTCGCTAGTGCAAAATTGAAAGAGATGACGTCATATGTACATATAGTACTATGTCCATTCACAGAAACAACATGAATGGAAGAGATCAAAGAAATACAAGTGTGACAGTGTGGGATGAAGTCACTGAGATGTATGAATCTGTATTATTGAAGCATTGAAGTAATGCGCAGTGTATTACTTATATTGCAAATATACTGTATTCTAATTAAACCTTCATTATTACTCTAATTACTCTTTAAGATTGAAATATGAAAACTGTAATGTACTTCTGTCATCATGAATGTACACTGAACATGGTGAAATCTGTGGAAAATGTCAAAATGTAGTTTGTTTTCAAATGTAAGTTTTTGTAATCACCCGTGTAGTTGTCCATGTCAGTGATTAGGGAGGGTCCAAACCCTTATTGTTTACTGACAATTACACTCCTTCATACCAAAATGAAGGACATGGATACGGATGATTAAAAATCCATATTATGTTATAAATGTGCAATACAACAAGGACGTTTTGTGTGATTTATGTGCATGTTTTCCTGCAGTAAGTGTGTTTATTTTGATGCACACTTCTGCAAATTTTCAAAACCTAAGTAAGAAACTCCTTATTTCTATATTTTTGGTGTGTAAATAACATGGATTTCTTTTAGTTGAAATATTTTTAAAAAGTATGTATGAACTATGAAAATTGGGCAGGAACTGACATATATAAAGTGATATAATCATGCAGGAGCTTTTTAATTAATGTGAAACAGAAAAACAGTATTTAAAGGCTACCCAGCAGGCACAGGTCCAATTCTTGACATCATGTTTTGGTCATGTTAGTATATGACATCAAGTAACTATCACTCGGACATGATTTAAGGTGGTCACGTCATCTGACACAAATCTGACATCCAGTTTATGTGACATGACATGACTTTATGTCAATAACATACCTACAATATCAACTAGATGACAAAATGATAACCAGACCTAATGTGATTGTATTAGCCTATTCAATGACATAAAATTGACACCATCCCAACATGACTTTTTGTAGTCATGTCAAATATGATGTTCGAATAATATGATGTGACCTGATATTCTACTCGGGCATTGTTTCTGACATCTTAATGATATTAATATGATGTCACTTTGTTAAAACATTTCATCATTTTTAGGAATATTACAAATGTAATATCATCCTGTACACCAGCCAGGGTCATATTAGGACAGGCCCTCAGCTTTTTCACATGAGTAGGGTCAAACCTAGGCAGAGGTGACAACCTTTGATTAGATGCTGAACCTACTAACTTGGCCTCTAGTCTCTGTGATGTTGCTTTGACAAAAATAATTAAGTTTTGGTACAGACAAAACAATTATGTTTAAAACTGTAACTAAAATGCTGTGTGACAGCAAAAATTTACAAGAAATATGTTGTTTTGTAAACAAATGTATACTTTAGTGTTTGCAACCAAGCCAAATTTGAATAAATAAAGATAAAAGTTCAGAAAAAGGGCTTCTAATATTCAAACTTTTGTACCCATAATTTGTATCTTTACAAATGGTATAAATTTTTGAACCGGTTCCCACTGAACATTAATTATTTTCTCCCATGGAATAATCTTTATAGTACATGGAAATCACTTGAGGCTGTGTCAGGTAAGTGTACACAAATGGTAGTTAAAGCAATGTAATGTGATATTAACTGTGAAAACAAAATGTTATTAACCAATATTTTTATTACTGAAAATTAGTTTCAGCACTTGTGAAATGATGTCAATCAGATTTTTATATCAGTACATCAAATTGATGTCAGTTTCTGATGTCATATAGACATGAAGTCAGTCCAAATTGGGCGATCATACTGATGTCTTATGCTGATATCAAATTTATATCGGCTACTAGATGTCATTTTTATGGCTTTTGGAGATGTCAAATAGACTAGGCTACTAAAGATCTGTTTGACATTTAACATATGATGTCATTTCGAATTTCAAATAAGCATCAATTTCTGATGTCTTGCCCAGTGTCTTTTTGATTTCTTTTTGATATCCTATTGCCTGCTGGGTAATATGTCATTCCTTCTAGCAAACTATGAAATATTTACGCTTCCTCTGTGAAAACATGATATATCCAGCACTAAACATTCAGAAACATAGCTGATGTCACTGTTATGTGCTGACCATAAAATAAAGTTTTGAATACACAAATGGAGTTTGGATGTTGGGAAATGTAAGTAGTGCAACTCCAAATAATAATGTTACAGGAGAGTTTCTTTAGAACTTGGGCTATTCAAAAATTTTATCAAACTATTCACATATAATGTATGTGTGATAGGTTGTTGTGTAATAAGGCCCTGTTGTAATCTTTATGATTCATTGATTCTGCATATTTCTAGCCTGGAATTCAAGGAAAAATGTGTTGACCATTTGCATCTTACATCACAATGTTACATATTATGAATTGGACGGCAAAACATCACGCTTGAATGAACATGTCTGTGTAAACATACGGGGTTGTATGGGAAGAGATACCTGATTTTAAAAATTAATTTAAAAATAAAGATACATCTTGTTGACTTCAAAATGACACCCATAAAAGTACAAGCAATAAGCTATGTGGTACTGTTAGCAAAATAACATTAGGATGCAGGATTGCCGAGATACAGAGCACTGAACTTTCAGTGAAATGCAAAATATCCGTTTTTCTGTAATATGTGTCTTAAATACAGGCAGATATAACAGTGTTAGGCCATAGAAGAATTCCTTATTTTCATTTTACCAAATTGTTGATTTCCTCCACAGCAATATACTTTTTACAGAACAAACAATGACCAATATTATTCAAAGAGAAATAATCATTTAAATGTTGTATACTTTCGATATACATTTTTACTGTAAATGGTTCTCGACTGCAAATGAAAACTAGCAAAAATTCCTATAAAATATCAAAATAATAATTAAAGACAAAATGATATATTTTCAAAAGCTGTGCATTCATTAAGGAAATATATTAGAATTATTTTCCTTTTTACAGAACTCAAATATATAATTTATAAAGTCATAAGTTTAATTTTTTTGTCAAAGTACAGCACTAATAATCCGTGTTTTGCCGTCCAAAAATAATAGAGAGGTTTAGTGTTAAGTTTTGGCCATCAAAACCTTAAACCCAAACATATTTACGTCAGCATTAGATGTGTATAATGTGACTTTTAAGGTTTGGAGGGTCAATTACGTTAGGTTTTATACGTAAAGGCTGGCTTATTTACATTCCCTCACCCCTATCTATTTTATGTAAAAACTACACACTACAAATAAATATGCAAACGCATCACTAAACCTCTGTAATGACGTTGATGCAAAAGGTCAATAAATATCACGTCTTGTGTGATCAATAACAAGACTACCAATATAGAAAGGTAGATGACGTCATTGTTATGTGATATACAAGTTAAATACTGTTTAATATCGAAGTATTGCAACTGTTTTAAAAGCATATGCTGTTTGTTGAACGTTGGCAATCAGAATTCAAAACAATGGTGGAATTCTGTGAAGAATATTGTACTGAAAGTTTGTTTACAAAAGTAGGTACATTAAGAGGATTAGAATTGTCAAGTCATAAAGTTAACTTTGGACGTTTAGAACAGAAAATAACATGGAACTTGGACAAGGACGGGTCACAATTCTTTTAACTTCAGAAGCGTCACGTTCATATTATAACTATCTGATGTGTAGCTGTTGAATTAAAGCATGCTGTTAATGAAAATAGATGCATAAAAATATCGACAATTACAATGTATCAAATCAGGATTTTTGTACCTTGCATTAAACTTTTTTTATTTATTTTGGATGAACGTATACATATACATTTCAAATATCAAGGGTAAAGACATTTTTTAAGTAACAGTTGTTTTCATTGGTTAATTAAATTAATAGCGGTTGGCTAGATCTTCTATTTGTATGAGGGGCGATTTCCATACACACGGCATCAGGTATCCGGCATGCGTCATGCGGTAAGCGGCTATGTTCAATTTAATATTAAAATATAAGAGGTGTTTTTGTGTGTGCGGTATGCGGTACGGTTATAATACGGAATACGGCGTCCGGAAGCCTTTCAATCCTGGAATTGAATTGTACCCGCATTCCGCATACAAAAATCAATAAATTACGTCAGAATGACGTCACTCTACAGTACTGTAACAAAATGCGGTTATATAAATAAGTTTAAAATATAAGTAAAAATTTGTCAAATTGTTATTTGTTGCTTGATTTTTACAAATAATATACCATTTTAAAGCTTATAACAAACGGAAAGCATCTATGATGACAATCACTCATTATTTAGGCCAAAACTACACAAAAAATTGAGTATACTGTACAAAATTTATTACAAAAATAAAACTAACTTAATGTTTTGTGAAGGGAAATTATTGTAGTTCATGCTGCTTTTTAGTAGTATCAACTGGGTAAAGTGATGGACAAAGAATTATAGCAAGTCTTCACCAAATATTAAGTTTTAAAAATAATGCCTTTTTGCAACAAAAATATATAGCTTAAACATTCAGTATGTAAATAAATATTTAAGTTAAAATATGACATTCATGTCATAATAAAGGACTGTATTGTAGCTTTTATTGCTTTTTCTTTAATTAAGTTTGGTTGTATATTTGTTTAAGATATCTGAGGAATTGTTGTATCTACTTGATGTAAGTAAAATATCTTATTTCTGGATAGATCTTAATGCAATAAAAGCAGCATAAACATTGTTCAAATACCTGTCTAATGATATTTCTCTTTTACTGTTTTTTTGTGTGCGGGAAATTATTTTTAAACATTTGCAAAAGATTTAACATCACATGCCAATGCTCCCTATCTTACTGGAATTTGATTGAAAATTTAAAAAATTCAGCTGAGCAATAATTTATGTCAGTACATATGGAAACACACCAACCGGATGCCGGATACCGGACCTGGATGCCGTATCCGGATGCCGGATACTGGATGCCGCATGTGTGGAAATAGCCCTTAATATTGCAACGAAACCCAGCGATCGTGCCCTCATTTTTTCTTGAGTTTGCATGTGTACAAGTAACAGCATTTGATATATTTTTTTTGTAAAATATTACCAGAAACCAGCATCATGGCCTTATATTTTCTTCACTTCATACAAGCTCAACAGTTGGTGCAGTGAGAGTAAAATATTGGCAGATCATAATGCACTCATACAATTCTCAGATCCAGTTAGACCGAGCTTCTGTCCCGTTGCCAATTGGTGTTGAAAAACTGATGGACATAATTAATGGTGAGGGACAGAGCTCACATGTATCTGTTTTCTGTGTAAATTTTGAACGGCATATTTGTACACACATTACCACAACTATAAAGTGCTATTTGCATTCTTTAAGGTAAGTATATGTGCCGTTTACTAATATTTCATGCCAATCAAATTGGCATGTATATACTTAAACCTGTTTTAATAAATGTAAACAAACCCTTGACGTTACAAAGTTATCTACAAAAGAAGTTCCTGGTTTGTAAAAGCAGTTTAGTTTAACAATATATGTATTGCAAACTGGAAACAGCTATATAGACATAACAAGGACTTTTGAAAGTAACTGCAATGACTTCTCATAGTTCAAGATTTACACAGAAAACAGGTACATGTGAACTCTGTTCCTCGCCATTGAGTCCATCAGTATATCAAAAGCAATTGGCGATGGGACAGAAACTCGGTCTAGGATCCAGTACTAGTGTGGCGGAAAAAAAATTTTTTCATTGTAAATTGCCACTATATTTCTCCTTTCAACTTATATTAGCTTTATTTTATTTCATTAAAATCATGACAAAACAAAAGACAGTCATACATAATATATATCATATTACAGGGGACCTGATCGTTAGCTAGCGTTTCTAACGAACGGGAACCCGATCAATAGACTCTTGCTTTTTAAAACGGGTCTTAAAGCAAATAACTTGTGAGCCATTTCCATTGGCGGTTCAGAAAGGGATTGTTTTCCGATCCGTAAGTGACTGTTCTGAAGGCACAGTGTTGTTTAAAATGTCACTGGTCAGCCACTGAATTTTGTCAGCACAGTGAAGTTTGTCAGCTGCTGTAAAAATGCTCCAGGACAGGAATTAATAATGTTTAAATAACTGGTATAGCTACTTTCAGGAGTAAGGTACATGTGTGCCAAAAGTTTATGGTAAAACTCTTTAATTTTGTTATAAAACGCTGGTGATGAACTTCACTTCCATGACAAATTTGAGTGGCTGAGCAGTACACTTTCAACAATGAGAATGATATAAAAATACAGAACTTTATGAGAAATGGTTTCACAGCATAATTTACTTACAATTGGACATATTGTTATTTGGTATGTGACAATTAATTTATCAGCTGCACACTGTTGTTTATATAGCCTTTTAAGCCTAATAATTTATGTTGATCTTCTGATTAAAGTTATAAATGTGTGCTCACCATTGAAGTTTCTTGACTGTACAGTAAACATATAAATACACCTTACTACCTAAATTATTTGAAAAAAACATGCAGCGTAAAATCCTACCTGTACATCAAGGCATACCCACCATAGTGTTAATGATGCCCTGCAGTTCTGTGTGGTTTTTGACCTGTTTTCTGCACCTGCTTACTGAAATAGATCAATTGTTTTGGTTCTGTTATGCCTTAGGGTCCTCTTTGTAAAGATGACATTAAGTACTATAAATGAACAGATAGAATTAGTTTTATTAGTCGAATCTTTGATTCGAGTTATGTACTGAGTTGCGGCCACGATTTTAAATTGGCCGTTTAAACCCTTAAATATCAAATTCTGAATAATATTTGTTCACATATCGGTACATTAAGGTGTATATTATACACTCTGCCATTTTGAAGATTTTTAATGCTTTTATTCAGTTATATTTTATAAAGTAAAAAGCTTGTCTAGCACTTCGTCTGGCTTTCTCTAAGAACCTGTATGTCCTAGAAACTATTGTTTTTGCTATTGTGATGGTCTACTCGAACGAGTGTTTTAAATGGTTTTGTCTGCTGGGTTGTAGAGATGAATCACCAATTAATTGTATCCCCAGACGAAAGTCGGGGATACTTAGGATTCAGCGGTCACGCCGCCGCCGCAGAGATTTCCTTTTGGACGCAATAACTTAAAAAGTATTTTAGTTAGAACTTTCAAATTTGGTATGTGGGTATATATGGGCAATGCCACGAACGCTGTTGTTTTGTGACCTTGACCTTCAATCTCAAGGTCACTGGTGGCCACTTAAAGGTCAGTTTTTTGCCATTTTTGCACATTTTTGCCCAGTTCTCCAATACAGAAAGTTAGATCATCCTATGGCTGGTATGTATAATACATATATTTGCCTCTGTAAGCATGCAGAAATTTGACCTTGAAGCTCCTCATTGAAGGTCATCCACTGACCGCCAAAGTACCTGACCGAGGGGCATTTTTGGCCTTTTTGGAGATATTTTCACACTTAACGCTGACTATATTGCATGGAAACTATTGAAAATGGCTTTGGAGGTTGAGTACATGATGGACTTCTACCAACCAGGTTTACTGAGTACAGATCATCATTTAAGGTCATCCACTGACCACCAAAGTACCTGACCAAGGGTCATTTTTGGCATATTTGGAGATATTTTCACACTTAATGCTGACTACATTGTATGCAAACTATTGAAAATGGCTTTTGAGGTTGAGTACATGATGGAGTACCAGCATCCAGGCTTACTGGTTACAGATCTTCATTGAAGGTCATCCACTGACCGCCAAAATACCTGACCGAAGGTCATTTTGGGCCCTCTGTTTGTTTGTTTCTGAACAAGATAACTCAAAAACTGACAGACGGATTTTGATAAAATTTTCAGGATATGTCCAAATTGGTAAAAGGAAGATGTGATTAAATTTTGGGAGTGATCTGGGTCACTGTCTTCTGGATCCATGAAATTTAATTTTTAAAGACAGATAACTCAAAAAGTTATGGGTGCATTTTGATGAAATTTTCAGGAGATGTCCTTATTGGGACAAGGAACAAGTGATTAGATTTTGGGAGTGATCTGGATCACTGTCTGGATCATCTGGATCCAGACTGCCAGATGTGTTTGTGTACAATATAGCTCAAAAACTTATGAACAGATTTTGATGAAATTTTCAGGATATGTCTGAAAAGGTAAAAAGATGAAATGGTTGAATTTTAGAAGTGATTCAGATCACTATATGGATCTTCTGGATCCATGAAATGTAAGTTTTAAAGACAGATACCTCAAAAAGTTATGGATGGGTTGTGATGACATTTTCAGGAAATGGCCTAAATGGTGCGAGGAACAAGTGATTAGATTTGGGGAGTGATCTGGATCATTGTATGGATCATCTGGATCCAGGTTGCCAGATGTGTTTGTGTACATTGTAGCTAAAAATCTTTTGGACGGATTTTGATGAAATTTTCAGGATATGTCTGAAAAGGTAAAAAGATGAAATGGTTGAATTTTAGAAGTGATCCGGATCACTATATGGATCTTCTGGATCCATGAAATGTAATTTTTAAAGACAGATACCTCAAAAAGTTATGGATGGATTGTGATGACATTTTCAGCAAATGGCCTGAATGGTACAAGGAACAAGTGATTAGATTTGGGGAGCGATCTGGATCATTGTCTGGATCATCTGGATCCAGGTTGCCAGATGTGTTTGTGTACATTGTAGCTCAAAAGCTTATGGACGGATTTTGATGAAATTTTCAAGATATGTCTGAAAAGGTAAAAGGATGAAATGACTGAATTTTGGAAGTGGTCCGGATAACTATATGGATCTTCTGGATCCATGAAATGTAATAAGACAGATACCTCAAAAAGTTATGGATAGATTGTGATGACATTTTCAGCAAATGACCTAAATGGTACAAGGAACAAGTGATTATACTTTTGGAGTGATCTGGATCACTGTCTGGATCATCTGGATCGAGCCTGCAACATGATTTTAGGATGAATTTTGATGATATTTTTAGGATATGTTACAAATAGTAAAAGGAAGAAGTGGTAAAAGGAATAAATGATTCGATTTTGCGAGTGATCTGGACCACTATCTGGATCTTCTGGATCCATGAAATATAATTTTAAAGACAAATAGCTTAGAAACTCATGGGTGGATTTTTATGAAATTTTCAGGAAATATCTTAAATGGGACAAGGAACAAGTGATTAGATTTTGGGAGTGATCTGGATCATCTGGATCCAGGCTGCCAGATGTGTTTGTGTACAAGATAAATCAAAAACGTATGGACGGATTTTCATGAAATTTTCAGGATATGTCTGAAAAGGTAAAAGAATGAAATGATTGAATTTTGGAAATGATCCGGATCACTATATGGATCTTCTGGATCCATGAAATGTAATTTTTTAGACAGATACCTTGAAAAGTTATGGATGGATTGTTTCAGCAAATGGCCTAAATGGTACAAGAATCAAGTGATTACATTTTTGGAGTGATCTGGATCATCTGGATCCAGGCTTGTACATAATCTTGGATTTGCTATTTTCAGGATATGTTACAAATGGTAAAAAGAAGAAGGGGTAAAAGGAAGAAATGATTCAATTTTGCGAGTGATCTGGACCACTATCTGGATCATCTGGATCCGTGAATGTAATTTTTAAAGACAAATAGCTCAGAAAGTCATGAATGGATTTTGATGAAATTTTCAGGAAATGTCTTAAATGGGACAAACAACAAGTGATTAGATTTTGGGAGTAATCTGGATCACCGTCTGGATCATGTGCATCCAGGCTGCCAGATGTGTCTGTGTACAAGAAAACTCAAAAACTTATGGACAGATTTCGATGACATTTTTAGAATATGTCTGAAAAGGTAAAAGAATGAAATGATTGAGTTTTGAAAGTGATCCAGATCACTATATGGATCTTCTGGATCCATGAAATGTAATTTTTAAAGACAGATATAAGTGAAACAACTAGTGATTAGCTTTTGGAAGTAATCTGGTACTATGGAGAATCCTGACCTGGTGCTCCAGGAAACAGGCTCAAGCCCGACACATTCACGCCTTAACTATGTCCTGTCCGGGGATACACTGCGTCGAGACGCAATCTCTAGTTTATTTGTCTGCTGGGTTTATCACGCAGTTACTGTTTATGTAAAATTGTTGTCTGCGCATCTACAGCCTATTACTCATTTGTCAAACAAATAAACCGCAAAGAAATTAATGAAAGAAGTGATGTCACGGTAGTACTACACATTTGTCGTTCAGCCAATCAGAATCGAGAACACGTCTGGCAGAGACAATGAAAATATTCAAACTCCGTAGTTCTACATTCAACCACTCGAAGGTGCTTTTGTATGTCCTAGAAGTTATCACGTAATTTCATTTTTCTATCAATCCGCTTCTTATTTTGGAAGAAGTTGTCTTCCAAATTGTTTTACAGTATACTTACAAAATAAACCAGTTCACTAATCTTATTTCCTGACAATATTTTATAAAATGGACGTTTCAACAAAGATCAAATACTTTAAGCTACAAAACTCCCAGCGATAACACCCAAGTCATTAATATTCATGAGAAGATATGAGGTCACGGATTTCCCCTGGTATTTCCTGACAATATTCTATAAAATGGACGTTTCGACAAAGATCAAATACTTTAAGCTACATTCTGTGTCCTCGATTCGAATACATACAATTTGCTTTTGTAAAATATCCATATACTAACACTTTAATTATGTCTTCCAAATCGTTTTATATTTACAAAATAAACCAGTTTGTCAGTAAAAGATCGACTACGTAGATATTGTTAGAAAACCCACACAAAGAACTACCGTGACCGCGCATATTTGCTCATTAATATTAATGAGGCGAGTCCGTTCACAGGAAATATGCTGGTAGTTTTCATCTTAAACCAGCCTTGTAAAATATTGTTGGGAAACTCCCTCAAAGAACTGCTGTGACTGCGCATATTTGCTCATTAATATTAATGAGGCAAGTCCGTGGACAGGAAATATGCTGGTGTTTTTCATCTTAAACCAGCCTTGTAAAACTGCGTATCTACAGACCCTATATATTTGTGAACCTTTCACATCACGTCACTACAAATACCCATCTCGCTTCACAAATCTAAAAACAACTTCTCTGGAAGTGTTTTGCAAATGCGGCCGATAATACCAAGTTTACAGATTTCAGCACCCAGTGCTGTCCTAAGATTCGACTCTGTGTTTGGCAGAAAGCCAACCACTGCACCCTAGTTTCATTATGAATATTGTTTGTCGAGGTGCAGTTTGATAGCATGGATGAACCAGTGCTACAGTGCACAGCCAAGGAATTTTATGTGACATTTTTATTACAATATTTAAACTTCTTCAAAATTGGGTTTTATTGACCGTTTAAATTAAATTGTGGTGAGAACTTGTTCCACTGACTTAAATGTATAAATACGACATGTTTTTGAAGAGACAGGTGACAGACATCATTTACTACTAATTATCATTACATACTAATTATCACCAGTAAGAATTAAGCAAACAAAACTTGGTAATAAGTAGTGTATAAATCCTGTCAATTATATAACTGTTTTCAAACTAGTGAAGGGATCATATATGGATATTTCAATATCGATCGATATGTCTTTCTAAATTTCAATATCGATACTAAAGTGGGCATTTCAATATCGTTTCCATCACCAACCAAGAATAATTTTCAAAATAGTTTTGCAATATATCAGTTCCTTGTAGTTTGATCATCAATATTTATATATTTGCATTAAAAAGACTTATTGTGAGATTTTTCATGAAATTTAAGTGCTTTTATAGGCTGCATGTATTAAATTCATGGTCAGTTTTGTATATCTTATATGTTAGCAAAGCAATTTGTGATAGCTGAAAAATCAGTAGGTGCAAAATAACAGATTTCACGGTGTGAAGCGATATTTCAATGTTGATCGATATGCAAAGCCAAAATAGAGTTTGATATCGATATTGAAATTGCATTTCAATCACTACACTATTTCAAACTGTAGCAACAATCAGGCATGGAAGATCTGTGACTGTTAATGAACATGTTATATATTTGTGTTGGTAGTTGGCACCTGGTGATAACTAGTAGTAAGGTGTCACTGCCTTTACCACAGCACATGTGGAACACTTTAATATATAGATATACATTTGGAAATCAAATTGACTTTTTAGTGTGTAAGACTCTGAATTCACCAAAGTGTTTTTCCATTAAATAATAACTGCAAAATAATCTGACAAAAACAACACTTCAGTCACTAAATATACACTGTTTTATATTTCGATTCTGTCATAATTCTGTCAGATCTTCATAACCTTTTAAAGATGTCAGTACAGGCTATAAGGAGATGACACTCCAAAATCAAATTTACCATCCTCAACCTATATACTTTTTCAGCCAATCACAAAATATTACAGCAGTTTATATTTGGATCCCGTCACATGATGTTCACATCCTTGCAAACCACAGCAGTAGTTAGATTGAAGAGATGGGGTCCAAATAAAACCTTCATGTTCTTGATGTACAGAAGTCTTAGTTGTAAGGTCACATGTGATCTTTAGTTTTACTGTTGTAGAAATCATGACTGCAAACAATGTTTTAAACCTGTTTTTTATGTTTATTTTCCAGTGTTTTTGATCTGTCCCCATTAACCTTGGTAAAGTGTGGCTGACCTTGAAAGTCTTGTCTGGCCATATATAAATGCTATGACATGACATGATTGATGTGGTGATGACATGCCTGCATGCCTGATGATGACTTTAATCATTTGTGATGTAATGCCGCCATGCCTGTTGAAGAGGGGATATCCTGCATGGTGCTGTGATGGAAATTGGATGCCAGGTTGAGTCAAAATCTTACATTTACTTCAAAATATCCATTGAATAAACTAAGTTTCTAACGCAGTCATATATTAAAACAAAACCTTTCATATTGTAAAGTTACCTGTGTCAGCTGGTGATGAGTATAGTTATTGTATTGCCTCAGTAATGTCATGAATCCGTTCTGTGCTAAGGCAGCAAATCTTTATTTAAAATGTGGGTCACAATGTTTTCTGAAAGCCTAAGGGTAGTGTGAACACAGGGGAATTCTCCTGAATTCACTGTTTACAAATACCTCATGCACAGCATGTTCAGATAACATGCACTAACTGTGTACTAATGACATGTTTGAAATCAGTTTTCAGAATATGGCTGCAGTCAGGATATTGGTCATCTCATGATGCGTGATGTACATCAGATGTTATTGTTGAGAGAACCTGCATGTAAGTGGGAAGAGGAGTTTGATAGACCTAAAATACCGCTTACAGTCCTGTTTTCAAATGGTGTAATATTGTGCTTACTGCATAGAACACAGGTTCTCAGTTTCCTAGGTTTTTAACAGGTTTGGAATCTAATCACAGGCTGCTATTAGGACATCCGATAAAATCGGATGTCATTCAGATTTTATCAGAATTTTTTTTTCTCCTGTTTCTGATTTGCTGCCTACTTTTCCTTATTACTGCAAAATGGTTCAAGGTATTCATGTTTTCTGTGTACATTTAGAAGAAAGAGAGACAACTTCTGAAAAAAAATTATGTCCACCACCTTGTTTCCAAGTTGACCGCCTTCTATTCTTTAAAGCTTGTGTGCACTCGAAGTCCAGATTACTTTGTCTGATTGTCTTCAAACTTTGCACAGTCATTGGTATGGGATAAAGTCTATTGATCTGGGGTAAAATTGCCACCAAAGGCAAGTTTGTAAAACACAACTTTTTGATGCAATGCTAGGTAACACAAGGCTTGCGTCAAATGTCTCAAACCTGTGCTCATTGCATTTTTGCAATGTGTTTTTCCCCATATTGAACGTCTTTTGCCATATTGCAAAAAAAGATATAACTGTTGTAATAAATTTTGAGATATTGCTGAATCAACACTTGTCAAGTCTATAGCATGCCATTACAGCAAAATTGTTTGATCATCAATTATCATCAATTGATCATCTTCAGGTTTTTACCGCACAGCCCTTAAACTGTCAGGATATTGATTGCACCCACAGTGTTTGGATGGGTGGGCAGGCATGTGTCGGGGCTGGTTGGGTTGGAGTGTGGCAGGAAAAAGTTTGTCCAGGCTGTATCTGAGAAACCATAAGGTGTAGGCAGTTGATACTTAGTAGGTACATTGGTTGGAGAGTGTAGGTGTGCAATGTCATGGTGTGACCTTGATGTTACCTTTGACCTAGACAATTAAAATCTTGGCTGGGTTATATCTCAGAAACCATAAGGCATAGTTTTCTGATCTGTTTCCTTGAACTATTTCACTTCTCCTGTATTAAAAACTTCTTCTGATCTGTTTCCTTGAACTATTTCACTTCTTCTGTATTAAAAACTATTTTCCCAGGCTGTGGGGTATGGGCATCTCTGATGCTATTTTGTGTGTTCATTTTAACATCAAGGGGGACAACTTCTTAAAAATTATGTCAAGGTGGCTGTCACCCATCTTTAAAGCTCATGTGTGCTCTAATTCCAGATTGCTTTGACTGATTGTCTTCAAACTTTGTACAGTAATTGATTTAAAAACAAGGCTGCAAGAGCCAATTTTGTTAAAATGCAACTTTACCAGTGTGATGCTAAGTCCCAGAAGGGTTGCTTTAAATGTCTCAAAAATGTTCCTATTGTGTTTGGATGACATGTTTTATCCCATATAGGACATTTTTGGCAAGTTAAAAATGACTGTCATATTAATTAAAACTACCTATCTCCTCAGGATGTCCCAAGGCCCACAAACCTTTTTCTTTAGTCTCAGTGTGTGATTTTCAGTGCTAAGTGACAGTCCCCATGCAACCCTGTGTGTTAAATGTGAGACAAAACATTTGCATGTTTTTCCTTTTCTGTGTCAAGTTAAATTGTATATTACCTTGACATTGGCCAGCACACCAAGCCCAGTGTGAAACAATTGTAACTATTGAAAAACCAAGGGTTTGTGGATTTTCTGACTCTGCTTGCTTGATTTGATTTGTGCAATTTTATGTACAACTTTGAAATGTGCATTGACACAAGTCATTAATCTTTTAGTGTGACTTTTATGCTGCAGTATTGTGTAATTGAAATTAAAACACAGGTAACAGAGATATGATTATGTATCAGTGATCACACTGGGCTTTAGCATCAAAGTGGAGTAATATTATTTATTGCTGTGTATGCCCTTGTGTTCTACAGGTGTCAGACTACAGCAGGGTGTCAAAATACCACAATAGATCAATGGACTAGAAGTGTGTAGTCTGAACTCCCAAAATTCAGACCCACATAGCTGGTGCTCTACCACTGTGTCCTGTCATGTTGTAAGTATTCTTACAGTATAGTCTGTCTACCTTTACTGTAGTACATGTATTTGAACCCACTTTATTAATACTATAGGGGTGAGATTTTGTTACTGCAAAATGTCATGAAATTAAAAGTATTTCATTTGACTGTAGAAACTCTAACCTAATGACAGAAAAAGTATTGGAAGGCAATACCTAGAGTAATAAAGCTTGTTTGTTTATTTGTGTATTAGAGTCGCATTCAACACTGTATAGATCATATCACAATGGGTAGTTTTACAGACTAAGAAAACAATTACATACATTTTGTCAAGGCTTTCTACTGTAACAACTGACTATTGGTTACCAACTGCCAACATTCCCACATAGGGTTCAGGGTTTGAACTGCAGACCTCAAAGGTAGGGGGCAAGTGAGTTACCACTGCAACTCCATGGACCCATAATAAAGCTAGTATCTTACATCTGTGTAGTGTGTACATTGTGCCGATAAAGATAGGTATTTGAATATGCACTATAAAAGTAAATGCCAGAAAAGGATTTGAGCCGACCACCAACAGTGACAGAAGGCTTAAGTACTGGGCCAGAGTGTAATGTAGTTGAAGGTATATCTTAATAGGGTACAGACAGTCAGACTTAAGCATGGCAAAATGATATAAATCCACATTTTTGGAGCTGCAAATCAACAATCTTACCATTGTGTTGTACTTGAAATTATTGAATATTAGTGTACAAACTGTCTCTGTGAGGCAATCACTAGGATTTGAAAACCAAACCAGGTCTACAATGCTACAAGCAAACCAATGTGTTATGTTGTGTAAGGTGTTAGATGTAAGATTACAAATTATCTAATGATACACCATCTCAAAGATTTAAATTCACCATCTTAGGCTACAAGCTTAGTTTTTACCTTTGTGCCATATTAAGTATTTGAAGGAATTTCCTCTTTCTGTTCAGTTTGTCTAGTGTCATGTCAGCACAAGGGTTTGAACTCAATGTCTTACTTTTACAACGTTATTATCTTACCACTCCGTCATCCAGTTAATGACATTAAGTTTTTGAGTGCAGACTGTAAAGTATAAGACCAGCTAACAGATTCAAACAGACCTCCCAGAGCTGCAAACTAGTATTTTTTGCGGTGGTTTCTGTTCATTGTGTCTTGTAACATAGTCAAAGGTATAAGACATTTGAGTACAAATGTTCTAACTAAAGGCTTTTACAAGGGTTTGAAGCTAGCATCTCACTTAGGTCAATGTAGTATCTGTGTTTATGTAGCTGAAGGCATAACATATCTGAATATACATGGCCAAACTTAAAGCCAAGAAAAATATTAAAACCCATCACCCCATGTCTATAAGCCTGGTATCTTGCCACAGTGCCACTGTATTTGAAAATTTTATTTATAGATTGACTGATTGTTTAATAAATGTAACATTGCACCTGGTACCTTTTTACCTATGTTATAACAAGACTGTAATTTAAGTCATCCCAGTAACTGTAGCAGTAACTGCCATATAAGGATCCTTTAAATGCAAGATTACATCCTGTCTAAATACCAGCACAAGTATATGAACTTAAGTACAATAAAGCTAGATTCTTGATATGCTGTCATGTTATGTTGTGAAAATTATTAGCTATTCATCCTCAGGTGCACTAAACCAACATTTAAACCCAACACCTGTGTGATGCAAAGTTACTATGTTACCATTGTGCTGCACCAGGTAGGTAAAGGTATGACAGTTTACAGTAGAGAGTCTAAAATTTAAGTTTGGTAAAGCAGTGTTTCCTGAGCCTCTTTTTTTCTGGATGTCAGTTGACCCTCTCCTTTGAAATCCGGGGGTCAATCAAAATTTTTGAGGGTCAGTTAGGCTTGACCCCCTTCTACTTAAACTGCCGGTTAGAAAAATAATGGACAAATAATACCTAAAATACCTTACAAAGACAGTGTGTGTGTTATAGAGTTACAAAACATGGGGTACCATGTACCCATGGACCATCAAAAATGGGGTACAAGTGAATTCTGCCAGATTTTTCTCAATAAACAATGTTTAGATACACCAAGTTACTAAAAAGCAATAAATCAGATTTAAATTTATTTATGACTTTGACAATAAATTATAGTACATTGTTGTACATTCCATTGAGTGGTTCCAAATTACAGTGCTTTTGCTACAACGCCTGTAAATATTTTCAAATTTCAGAGGTAATATTTTCCAGGGCCAAGGTTGTTATTCCCCATTTATGGGGAGTATGCATGTTGTGTATGAAGCAGTGAAAGTTAAATTTAATTTAGATTGAACTTAGTTTATTGTATTAAAAGATCTTCTAAATAATAGTAAATACCGTATTTTTCCAAAATATGGCCCGGGCGTTAATTATTTTCAAATGGTTATCAGACCAGGCGTTAAATTGAACCAGGCGTTCTTTTGAAGTATAAAAACAGTGTCATAAATTGTAAACAGTGTGCTTGGTACCCAGGCGTTAATTTGAACCAGGCGTTTATTTGAACCTGGGCGTTATTTTGGAAATTTACGGTATGTAAAGAAATTTTGAGTTTTAGTTGTAACCAACAGGAAGTAGATACCAGTGAAAGAAACATGGAAGATACTGTAAACAAATGTTACGAAAATAAAATGTTAAATATCTGTAGAAGAAGGGAAAATTAGGTGGTTTATAAATCTTACTTTCGATTCACAATCGATTCTTAAAATGAAAATTGATTTTCTACATCGAAACTTTTAAATAGACGTCGAATCGATTTTCCGTCGAATCGTAGGACCACTAACGGCCAGTGTTATAATGTACCCTTGCAAATCTTATTCGAAACGTTACATATCGAAAGAAAAGGTGATCTGTGCCAGGACACCATTGGAAAGAACGTCTCCGAACGATGACAAATACCTTGTGCAGTGGGAGATACGTTCTGCTAAATCTCAGAAATTCTTGAATATTTAACCCCGGAAATCTCCATAAATCAAGTGGAGAGAGATCACACTACTGTAATACTTCAGCAGTCTGCCATGAATATTTTTGACAAATTTTGTTGAACAAGAAAACTAAAATGTTTACTACATTGCCATTCTGAGAATTTTACAGTATCTAAGAAATTATAATTTTATGAAATGAATAGATCATAAAGATCTGCTTAGAAAGGGGAAATTCATGGAATATTGTTTTCAGGATGAGAGAAATTTAACAGAATAATAGACAAATGATTTGCAGTAACATAAACCACAGAAAGAGTGAGGGGTATCTGACTTTGTTGAAGCTGGTGGGAGATACTTAGCCTTGCCACAGGCGTTTATATGTATAAAGAAGGCACAACTGTTTGACTGCATTATAAGTATTTTTCATAATGTTCTCATACACTTACTTAGGCTAGCTTGCTGAGGAGACTCCCAGGCTAGAAAGGCCTCTGATACAGTGTGCATTATGGCAAAAATATTTCACGGTTTCATTATGGTTCAGACAGCCTGGAAGGCCAGGCTAGGAGATATTTTCAGTTTGAAGTAAAATTAGGAAAGAAAAAATATATGTGTTATAAAAACAGTACACCTGTGTTGCTAACTTGGGAAGGTTTTAACTCAGGATGCCCATGTACTGAAACATATAGGAGTGCTAAATACACTTGATGAAATAACTGCACCATCCATGTATCAATGATATACAACTATTTATGTCATGTATATGCTGCTTTGAGGAATTTTTATCATTGTATTCCTGAACTAAGAGTCACATTTTCTAAATCCCATCCAATATGCATATGCTTGAGTGACAATGCTGAAATACATGTTCACTTGTGCCAAACTGTTTCATATAATCTAGTATAAACAAAAAAAGTCACTCTTCCATTTGATTATTGAAAATAACATGTCTTTGAAAAGTGTCCTGAGTTAAAAATTAAAGGAAAATTCCATGAATACATGTCTATTTATTGTTTAGTTCCCAAAGAAGCATTTTATTCAGGATAATTTTGAGATGCTGCTTGGCAGTCACTGTTCTTGACATATGATAAGGATAAGCAGTTGTTTATTTTAAGCATGATTGGTTGCTAATCTGCTGAAGTTACATTCAAACACTGTAAATTAGCTGATGAAAAGGGAGAATAAAAATAAATATTATTTTGTAACTGTTAAGGTCACCTTAATAGATTATTATTATTGCTGATACACTTACTTGTTGACTCTTCAAACTACTGGTTTCCTAACACACCCCCTTCCCTACCCAAACTATAAACAAATAACCTGGATTTTTTTCACCACTGACCTATTGGAAGACTACTGTTATCATATTTGGTAAAAAAGAATATTCTGTCTTTCTTATAAAGCAAGCAGAAAAACGATTATAATCGATAATCGATCGCTTAGAATTACCGATTAATCGATTCTGATTTTTTAGACCGATTCCTAACACTACTGGCCGTCAAAGATGGATCTGCGTAGCTCTCATCTCACATGAAATTTTAAAATATATAGCTTATGTTCAGTGCTGTTTTTATTGCATGTGCATCTATCTTTCATTAAAAAATAATTCTAAAATGACACGGATGCGTCCTCGATTCTGATTGGCTAAAAGACAAAATACTTCCCCGGTAAAATACAGCATAACCCTGTAACTCCCTTTTATCGCTCATTATGGCTGTCGTAACAATGAACGTTTGACAGTAAAATTTGCAATAATTCTTCATCTTAAAATAATTTGTTATATTAGAATAGGAATAACCCCCTCCCAAACCACGGTATACGCAGAATTTTACCATGGTTTGAGGCAATAAATCCCCAAGACTTCGCGTTCGGGGTTTAAAATCTCAAACCATGGTAAAATTCTCGAGTTCTTTCTTGTTGACTAACGCGAATGCGCATGCGTGACCTTGTGAACTCTTCACCTCTCGACCTTTTGATCCCAAGCATGCGCATTAACAGGTAAACAAACAGGAAATCGGCCATTTTTGTTTTGAATTTGGAATAAATAAAGAATTGCTGCATATATTGACGAAATATCAATATTTCTTTTTACAAATACTTCTGTGTCAGTCTGACGCTCAGGTATATATTATGTGCATAAATCGCTTGATTTCGACGTAAATTTATGCAAGTTTGTGCGTAAACGGAAACACTGCAAAGTATTTGAACTCACTGACCAGGGGCTACTATTTTAGTTGCTTGCTACTATAATATCTCATGTTTCAGTCTGTAGGTTTTAACCAAAGGCTTTATAAACATTTGTACAGCACAGTACACCACTACTGTGAAACTAGTATACTTTTGATATACCATGTCATGCAATTAAAGGTATTAAGGTATTTGTGTACAGACTGTAACACTTAGGATCAGCAAAATTATTGAAACCACCATAGAACTGCAAGGCTGGTATCTTACCACTGTGTAGTGTTCTTGTCTGTTACACTGTCATGCAGTTAAAGGTGTTACTTCTTGCAGAATATCTTGTCACCTTGTCAGGAAATAGTATTTTAGTCAATGAATTACAAAAAGGGACAGCTACAAATCTTGTTTTCAAAGTAAAAGGAACCTGAAGCCATCTTCTCTGATTAACAATGAAAGAGATAACTTAAGCATAATATACTTTAAATCTGATAGAATCTGAGTCAACAAGATGCACTTAGGTAGAGCTAAATGCCCTACTCAATGTGACCAGAATTGGGAGCATTGTCACTTTAATAAAAACCTGTGTAGGGAGATGGTGACCAGCAATACTTCAAAAACAGTTTCCGTGTAGATGGCAAATATATTTCCAAATGTTGGGATATTTTTACAATATATTGTGAATAAAAATGCTGTTTGAACTTGAAGATGAAGTATTTTACATGGAAAATACCCTTTCTGAATGTATTTTCATGCAATAAAAATGACCAAAACCAATACCAACTGTCTAATGATATCAATAACATATAGATTTTATGGTTTTTGAAATATTAATGAAAAATTGGCACTCGTGCTATATTCCTTTGATAAATACTGGTGTCTTTGCAAAGAAATAAATGAATGAAGTTCTATATATGGCATTAAATTTGATTGGACAAAAATTCCTGTATCTAGATGCAGTATTAATATCTGGAACTTATGTTAAGGCTATGTTAAAAATGTTGTAATTCTTTAACTTTCCCAGTTTAAACTTGAAGAAAGTTAGCATTGTCACATGTAAACATAAAGGCTTCAAAGTTTTTGAGACTGCACTTAGGAGCAATAGATGTTACAGGATTTTCACCCTTGTCATCAAAAAGGGACACAATTTTTTTCTTGCTTTTCATCAGTTATATTTGGACACATGACTAAGTTTCTTTTTTTCTAATTCAGTTATTGCGTATGCAAAACATCAAGACCTTTATATTTTATGGTTTTAAATGGTGATTACAGGGACTTCTTTTTGCATGCAACTGAATTGAAGCAAATATTTTTCTCAGTAGAACAGCTTATCTGTGTAAAAATAGCTACGTCAAAGTTTCTGATGCTATTTTATGGTTACTTGAAGGAGAAAAGTGGAAAAGTGTGCAAGAGGCAAGTTAAAAAAATTTTGAGCACGCTTATAGTCTTGATAAAAAGGTTAGGTTATTGCAAGATTCAGCTGCATAATAAGGGGGTCTGTGGGATACATGAAACATTGCTGATATTGGGGAATGTTGTTGAAATTCATTCAGTGGGCAGATAAAAGTTCAATTTATTAAGCAGGTGCTTTAGAGTCATTTACATAATTTAATAAATCTTTTCCCAAAAACAGAAGCTTAAAAAGTAAGTCAACATTAGTGCTCATAAAACTGAAAGTTTTCATACAGACTGTGATACTAGATATCCAGCTTACAATGTGCCAAGGAGTGTAAAATGGTAGGGTCAAATGTATAGTATATTTAGGTGAGGCTTATAGCTTCGAGTCATAGTTATGCAAGAAAGACAAAGAGTAACTTTGGTAATTATTATTTTTTTTAATTTAATTTTTTTTTCATTGTTTCATTGCAGTCTTATACACGGTAGAACCTTGATTATCTGACCCTCTATCATACAAATCTCTGGATTAATCGATCTTAAACCCCACATCCCTGGCATGAGCGATAAGAAAGGATTTTACATATGTTCATGAATCATAAATTCTAGTGCCCTATACAACAACCCCTTCACAGAAATGCTTAACTTATTTAATCTTGAATGCCAATATTTCAGTTGGGGATTGATCAATTCATTTACTTGACCCCACTGCACAATTTCTTTGCAAATGCACCAAACACGAATAGTTTGTTCAGTTGAGGTTTGCAATTTATAATCTCAGGGAGTAGGTCTATGCATAGACTGACATGTATTAAAGGAAAAAAACCAAACCATTACAAAACAAACCATTGCCAACCAGACATACCCGATCATGAAGATGTCCCGCTAACATTGTCCCCGAGTGTTTTAATTGACAAAATGCATGACAGCATTAATCAAAAATGAAATGTCAATAATCAGTGTACCAACCAAACTCACCCATCTCACATCCGCATAATATTTTAAACAAAATAACGATATCTATGGTAATGAAATTAATAAGTCAGAATTAGAAGGTCAGTAATATTATATTGCACAAATATATTAAGCTGCTTTATTAGAGACCACCTGCATGTATATTTAAAGCTAAGAACATCCTTCATTGAATTATCGCCCACCTGATAACTCATAAACAGCAAAATTTGGTTTCCTTCATCTGTCTGACCCAATTCTGTGTCTCCTGTCGAGTTCTGATAATCAAGGTTCTACTCTATTACATCTAAAGCATATAACAGCAATATAAATATACATCTTTTTTGTAAAATAATTACCAATACAATATTTTATCATGATGTAATTACCACTATATTGTGCAATGGGTTGTTCTTCAGGTTCGTTGAGGAATTTATTTTTTCCTTTATTTCCTTTTTTCCCTTCACTTTGTACTTTTCTGCATTGCAGAATAATGGTTCAGGATGTTATTTTCAGAATTTCTTTGTTCATTAAGGGCTAAGAGGAACAACTTATAATATATTGATTGTCTTCAAACTTTGTACAGTCATTGATATTACTTATAGGAGGAAGCCTATTAATTTTGGGTTATAGGAGGAAGCCTATTAATTTTGGGTTATAGGAGGAAGCCTATTAATTTTGGGCAAAAATGATTAAAAATGTGGACACCAGAGGCAATTTTGTAGACACACCTTTACCAATGTGATGCTAAATACCACAAGTTGTGACTCCTGTGTGTCAAAAATATTCCCATTGGGTTTTTCTGACATGTTTTATTCCATATATAGAATAGTGTTAGGAATCTTAGGAATCGGTCCGAAAAATAAGAATCGATTAATTGGTAATTCTTAGTGAAGGATTATTGATTATAATCGTTTTACTGCTTGTTTTTCAAGAAAAATCCAAACTTGTTTTGATTTTCAAAAATCATAATATAGCACTCTCTATACTTCAGTCATAAATTCTACATTATATTTGGCTAGAGTTTGTGGTAAGGTATGTTAGGAAACCAGTTGAGACACTTAAGAAGTATATTTAATGTAATAATTTATTAAGGTAACCTTAACAGTTACAAATTTATATTTATTTTCATCAACACTTTTCAACACATAAATATTTTATGGTGTAACCTCAGCAGATTAAAAACCAAAATATATATGTTAAAACAATCATTATTTGAATTACTTTTGTTCAACGTCACCCCATGTTACTGTTTTTATAACGCATAGCCATATCTTCTTTTTTCAGTCTTAAATTTTACTTCAGACTGCAAATATCTCGAACTAGCTTCAAACTGAGTGAAGCCCCTGAACTCGTTTTTGTGTAAATGTTACTGTACAGTGTTTTCCTATATTCTGTTAAAATCCTCTCATCCTGAAAAAAATATTCCATGAATTTACCTTTTTAAGAAGATCCATATGATCAATTCATTTCATATAATAATACTTTATTAAATACTGTACAATTCTAAGTATGATAATGTAGTGAACATTTAATTTTTATTATTCAACAAAATTTGTCAGAAATATGGCAGAATGCTGAAGTGTTACAGTAATGAGGACTGATCTCTGCACTTGATTTATGACCAAGATTGTTATTCTCCATTTACAATGAGATGCATGTTGTGGATAAAGTAGTGGAGCACTGGAAGTTGAATTTAACTTAGGTTGAACTAAAACGTACATATATTTCACGTTTTAGTTGCAACCAACTGGAAGTACCACTGAAACAAACATGGCAGATAATGTATACAAATGTTACGAAAATAAAATGATGAATATTTCTACAATAAAGGAAAATTAGGTGGCTTTTAAATATTATTTTTGGTTCATAATCAATTCTTAACATGAGAATTGATTTTCTACATCGAAAGTTTTAAATAGAAGTCAAATTGATTTTCTGTTGAATCGTAGGACCACTAATATAAAAGATTTTTTGCCATATTGCAAAAAATGTGAAAAATGTGACTGTTGTAATATAATTTGACGTTTTGCTGACTAAGCACTTGTCAACCTGATATCACATCATTACAACAAACCGTTAGATATATAAAGTTATGTTTCTTGTATTTATTTTAGGGTCTAGGGGGACACTTTTGGCAAAAAAGTTATGTCTGCCATCTTGTTTTTAATATGGTTCCCATCCACTTTCAAAGATTTTGTGCACTCTAAGTCTAGATTGCTTTCATGAATTGTCTTTGTACTCATTGATATTACTTATTAGAGGATTTTTATCAAAATTTATTAAAAAAACATAGCCGACAGGCAATTTTGTTACATGCAACTTTATCAATGTGGTGCTAAGTAAAACAAGGCTTGCTTGAAATGTTTCAAAAATGTTCCGATTGTGTTTCTCTGACATGTTTTATCCCATATAGAATATATTTGCCAGATTGACTAATATGACGGTTGTAATAATGAAAACTCATTTCTTTATGTCTCTGGCTGATGTCCCAAGACCTGCAGGCTATTTCTCTTGTTGCAAATAATTGTGTAACTTTCAACATAGTTGTAGGAGAAATTGTTTCTTTTATTTTTATTGCCCCTCTTCTGTACTGTCACTATTGTCACACAGAATCCTTATTTGACCTATTGTGTGTACAATAAAGTGTATATTTTATTTTGTACACACCTGTTAGATTTTCTTGCCCTCTCATTTTCTTTATTGACATCATTCCACCACAGAATGCTCATGTCAAGGGTTGTAAATCTACTTGCATAGATTTATTTTGATAGAAATATGGATTCACATAAACTTAAGTTTAGATTTCCTCAACATGTAAGCAGACTGTGCTCTCAAATTCTTCCCACTATTACCTGTTTTTACAGGCCTTAAGACCAGTCGGGGTATTGTTTTCACCCATGGTGTCCAGATAGGCGGGTTGGCAGGTGGGTCGGCGGGTGGGTGGGTGGGCGTAGGGAAAAAGTTTGTCCGGGCTGTATCTCAGAAACCATAAGGTGTAGGAAGTTCATACTTGGTAATTACATTGGTCAGGATGTGTAGGTGTGCAACATTATGGTCTGACCTTGATTTGATCTTTGACCTTGCTGTAGTGACCTTGAGTTTTAAAATCTTGTCCGGGCTACATCTCGGAAACCGTTAGGTGAAGGAAGTTGATACTTGGTAGGGACATTGGGTAGGGGCTGTAGGTGTGCAACATCATGGTTTGACCTTGATTTGACCTTGCCGTCGGGAACTTGATCCATAAAATCTTATCCGGGCTGTATCTCGGAAACCATAAGGTGTAGGAAGTTGATACTTGGTAGGGACATTGGTTAGGGGGTGGAGGTGTGACCTTGATTTGACGTTTGACCTTGCTGTAGTGACCTTGACCTATAAAATCTTGTCTGGACTATATCTCGGAAACCATAAGGTGTAGGAAGTTGATACATGGTAGGGACATTGGTTAGGGGGTGTAGGTGTGCAACATCATGGTCTGAACTTGATTTGACCTTTGACGTTACTGTAGTGACCTTGGTAGGGACATTGCTTAGGGTAAATAGTTGTGCAACGTCATGGTGTGACCTTGATTTGACATTCTACCTTGCTGTAGTGACCTTGACCTATAAAATCTTGTCCATACTATCTCTCGGAAACCATAAGGTGTAGGAAGTTGATACTTGGTAGGGACATTGGTTAGCAAGTGTAGGTATGCAACATCATGGTCTGACCTTAATTTGACCTTTAACCTTACTGTGGTGACCTTGACCTATAAAATCTTGTCCATACTATATCTCGTAAACTGTTAGGTGTAAGAAGTTGATACTTTGTAGAGACATTGGTTAGGTGGTGTAGGTGTGCAACATCATGGTGTGACCTTTATTTGACCTTTGACCTTGCCGTAATGACCTTGACCTATAGAGTCTTGTCCGGGCTATATCTCGGAAACCGTAAGGTGTAGAAAGTTGATACTTTGTAGGGACATTGTTTGGGGGAAGTAGTTGTGCAACATCATGGTGTGACCTTGATTTGACATTTGACCTTGCTGTAGAGACCTTGACCTATAAAATCTTGTCCGGGCTGTATCTTGGAAACCATAAGGTGTAGGAAGTTGATACTTGGTAGGGACATTGGATGGGGGTGTAGGTGGGTAACGTCATGGTCTGACCTTGATTTGACCTTTGACCTTGCCGTAGTGACCTTGACTTATAAAATCTTGTGCGGGCTATATCTCGGAAACCGAAAGGTGTAGGATGTTGATACTTGGTAGGGACATTGCTTAGGGGAAGTAGTTGTTTAACGTCTTGGTGTGACCTTGATTTGACCTTTGAACTTGGTGTAGTGACCTTGACCTATAAAATCATGTCTGGGCTATATCTCCGAAACCATAAGATGTATATTTCTTGGTAGGGGCATTGGATAGGAGGTGTATGTGTGCAACATCATAGTCTGACCTGGATTTGACCTTTGACCTTGCCATAGTGACCTTGAACTATAAACTCTTGTCTGGGCTATATGTCGGAAACCATGAGGTGTATGAAGTTGATACTTAGTAGGAACATTGGTTAGGAGGTGTAGGTGTGCATTGTCATGGTTTATCCTTGATTTAACCTTTGACCTTGCTGTAGTGAACTTGACCTATAAAATCATGTCCGGGCTATAATTTGGAAACCATAAGGTGTAGGAAGTTGATGCTTGGTAGTGACATTGGTAAGCGGTTGTAGGTGTGCAGCATCATGGTCCGACCTTGATTTGACCTTTGACGTTACTGTAGTGACCTTGACCTATAAAATCTTATCTGGGCTATATCTCGGAAACCGTTAGGTGTATGAACTTGATACTTTGTAGAGACATTGGTTTGGGGGTGTAGGTGTGCAACGCCATGGTGTCACCTTGATTTGACCTTGCCGTAGTGACCTTGACCTATAAAGTCCTGTCTGGGCTGTATCTCGGAAACCGTAAGGTGTAGAAAGTTAATGCTTGGTAGGGACATTGCTTAGGGTAAGTAGTTGTGCAACGTCATGGTGTGACCTTGATTTGACATTCTACCTTGCTGTAGTGACCTTGACCTATAAAATCTTGTCCATACTATCTCTCGGAAACCATAAGGTGTAGGAAGTTGATACTTGGTAGGGACATTGGTTAGCAGGTGTAGGTATGCAACATCATGGTCTGACCTTAATTTGACCTTTAACCTTACTGTGGTGACCTTGACCTATAAAATCTTGTCCATACTATATCTCGGAAACTGTTAGGTGTAAGAAGTTGATACTTTGTAGAGACATTGGTTAGGTGGTGTAGGTGTGTAACATCATGGTGTGACCTTTATTTGACCTTTGACCTTGCCGTAATGACCTTGACCTATAGAGTCTTGTCCGGGCTATATCTCGGAAACCGTAAGGTGTAGAAAGTTGATACTTTGTAGGGACATTGCTTGGGGAAAGTAGTTGTGCAACATCATGATGTGACCTTGATTTGACATTTGACCTCGCTGTAGAGACCTTGACCTATAAAATTTTGTCCGGGCTGTATCTTGGAAACCATAAGGTGTAGGAAGTTGATACTTGGTAGGGACATTGGACGGGGGTGCAGGTGGGTAACGTCATGGTCTAACCTTGATTTGACCTTTGACCTTGCCGTAGTGACCTTGACTTATAAAATCTTGTGCGGGCTATATCTCGGAAACCGAAAGGTGTAGGATGTTGATACTTGGTAGGGACATTGCTTAGGGGAAGTAATTGTTTAACATCTTGGTGTGACCTTGATTTGACCTTTGAACTTGGTGTAGTGACCTTGACCTATAAAATCATGTCTGGGCTATATCTCCGAAACCATAAGATGTATATTTCTTGGTAGGGGCATTGGATAGGAGGTGTATGTGTGCAACATCATAGTCTGACCTGGATTTGACCTTTGACCTTGCCATAGTGACCTTGAACTATAAACTCTTGTCTGGGCTATATGTCGGAAACCATGAGGTGTATGAAGT
Source organism: Sabellastarte sp. h YS-2021 (assembly GCA_964017235.1). Lineage (NCBI taxonomy): Eukaryota > Metazoa > Annelida > Polychaeta > Sabellida > Sabellidae > Sabellastarte > Sabellastarte sp. h YS-2021. The sequence goes on along the minus strand of OZ024937.1, from coordinate 1,714,589 downwards.
TGATACTTAGTAGGAACATTGGTTAGGAGGTGTAGGTGTGCATTGTCATGGTTTATCCTTGATTTAACCTTTGACCTTGCTGTAGTGAACTTGACCTATAAAATCATGTCCGGGCTATAATTTGGAAACCATAAGGTGTAGGAAGTTGATGCTTGGTAGTGACATTGGTAAGCGGTTGTAGGTGTGCAGCATCATGGTGTGACCTTGATTTGACCTTTGACCTTGTCGTAGTGACCTTGACCCTTGAAAGTCTAGTTGCACCTTTGGGTCTGTCTTTTGATGCAGATTAAGCACTGTTAAAGTCATATTAGAATTCATTAAGAATTTTACTTTTACAGCTTCCCATTGTAACAGATGGAATTTCATCAACTGAGCCACAGATTTTCCTCCAACACCACACATGAGCATTCATTGAATGTATTACCACTTCTGTATTCATGGTATTATTCAAAACATCTAAACCATAATTCGGCCATGCCAGATGTAGATAAAGTACATGCATTATCATTCTCTTAGACATTATTTTCTCTATTTAAACATTGTTTAGACCTTTATATAACTGGCAGTTCTCTGAAAGTATCCCGAACTTTGTACTGGTACAGTACTTATATATCTCAAGGTGTCAAAAATATTTCCCTAGGCTGTGGGGCATGGGCCGCTCTGATGCTTTTTTTATCCTCAGCATCCAAAATCCAAAATGTGTGATAATAATGCCATTTGCATTCCAAGACTCTTCTTTCTGTTTAATATTCATTGGAAAACCCTGTGTCATGTGCATGTTCTGGAGGTGTACTCACATTCAATCAAAACTTTTAAGTTAAAGGTATGTGTGCAGATATTTCCAATTTCAAAATTGATCAAGGTAAAACATGCAATAATAAACCCTTTTGAATATGAATTGACCTACTTATAGTTTGTTGAACCCTTGAAATGAAATATACATGGCTTTGTAGTTTGTAAGAAACCACACCTTTAGTTTTATCAGACAAAATCGTTTGGCCAACTTTTTGCCTAAATGCATCACTTTTGAGTTTGATGTGACTTGTGGTCAATATGTGGTGTGGTAAGAAACTACATCTTGATTTGTTTAGTGTACCCGAGGCCGGTAAATTAAAGTTTTCATTCTGTTAACCAGCTGGTAATCTTCAACTTAGCAAACTCTCATTTAATCAAAACGTTAGTTTACTCTTGGTTATTTTTTTGTAAAAACCCGTCAAATTTAATGATAACTCAGACCCTGTTGTTAACTGTTAGTTGCATTAAAATCTTTGTTCTTTTCTTCCAAATTAACATGAAGTTACAATTACTGCAAAAAAATGTTACCCAATATTGTGTATAAAGGTAATAGGACTATATAAATGGTAATTTACATTGGATTTGGTTGAGTGAATAATATGTTTCAATGAAGATTTATGAATTGAAGGGGATCTCTAGTTACATATTCTTGAAATCCCAAATCAGTTTTAGATAAATATCACATTTTCTTAACCATCAATTTTTTCCAGATGGTATCTCACAGGTTTTAGATGCTATGACTTTATTAATGATTTTCTAATTCTTTTCTTAAGTTTTGACTATCCTTGTTTAAATGCAGATGTTACAATTTTACTCATCTTTTATGTTTGCACCTTTTACTAGTTCATTTACATTTATACATTAAAACATTCATCACTTTAATCCGCCCATTTTGTAAACAACACGACAATGGGGGTACTTATTACATCTTTCTCCACAGTATTTACACCTTAGTCCACTCTACTTTACCAGAAAATCTAAATTATTATTACCATAAGTAAAAGCTTCAAGTTATACATATCCTTAACTTGGCTCGAAATCTATGTAGGTAAAGTAAATTTCCTCAAAAATTACCTTCACTTTAAGTGTCAACTTCAATGTCATCCTGCTCACTAGGTACAAAGACTTAACAACTAATGGGACTAAGCTGCAGTATGGTCACCATAACTTAATCTATGTTGTTATGTTAGTTTATTACTAATAATCTCAGTATTCTCAATACAGAGTATGTAAAATGTTGAACTATATACCCTTATTCAGGTGGCCTTAATCTCTCATTGCACCAGTATGTAAATAGTATTTTAGAATATATCAGTGGTATTGACTAAAATATGTAAACCCCACTCTTGTGTGTCTGCCAAAATAGTGAACTATTGCACAAGACATTGTTACACACACATAACCAAATACAACCACAGGTTTACTCTTTAGTTTCAAACAAAAGCATAATGTAATGAAATAACAAAGAGGGCTTTCTATTTCCCCATTGATGTCTTCAGTTAATGTTCAGTTATATTGTCGTTAAGTAGTGGTTAATTGACTATTTTACGAATGCTTTGATTTATAGGCCCCAGATGCAGTAAGAGGCCATATCCAATTATCTATATTATTTTGATTTGAAAGAGACAAGTAGTTAATCCTAAGTTGGACCAATTGAATTCAAACTTAACAGGGACATAGATCCCCATCATAGCTATGTTAATTTCAAAGTTGGTGTTATTCTGTCTGTCTGTTTGTCTGTCCACCTGTCTGTTTGTCCACATTTTTGTTTCCGGACTCTAACCTGAAAATGGTTTGTCAAATCAAATTCAAACTTGACAGGGACATAGATCACCATCATAGCTAGGTTCCTTTCAAAATTGATGAAATTCTGTCTGTCTGTTTGACTGTTTTATGTCCGTTTATCCACATTTTCGTTTCTGGACTCAAAAACAGTTTTTCCAATCAAATTCATACTTAACAGGGACATAGACCACCATCATAGCTAGGTATCCCTCTGTTTTTTGTCTGTTTGTCTGTCCATCCATTTGTCCACATTTTTGTTTCCGGACTATAACGCGAAAACGATTTGTCCAATCGAATTCAAACTTGACAGGGACATAGATCACCATCATAGCTGGGTTCCTCTTGAAATTGGTAAAATTCCATTCTTTTGTTTGTCCGCTTGTCTGTTCATTTTTCCATTTTTTGTCCGTTTATCTGTCCATCAGTCGGTTTGTACACATTTTCGTTTCCGGACTCTAACTCAAAAACAGTTTGTCCAATCGAATTCAAACTTGACAAGGACATAGATCACCATCATAGCTAGGTTCCTTTCGAAATTGGTGTGATTGTATTGGATCGTTTGTCCATTTTTATCTCCCGCCGGCAGCCGAGGTTGGGAGATTATAAAACGCCTTCCGTACGTACGTCCGTCTGTCCGTCCGTCCGTTTTTGCATAAACCTTAATATCTCATTCATTTATAAAGATATCTTCACCAAATTTGCAGGGAATGTTTATGGCTATGAAAACCTGTCTCTGCAAAATTTTAGCCTCATTTTAAAAAACAAAATGGCCGCCATAGCCAATTGTTTCAAAATCATAAAGGTGCTCTAAATCTTGAAATATTCCAGCTAGCTTTCATCAAATTTGCACAAAAGCTATATGGCTAGAAAAAGTAGCCTGATAGTAATTTTGGCCTAGTTAAAAAAACAAAATGGCCGCCATATCACATGTTTAATGACAGGTTATCCTATTAAAAAGGCCTTATATCTCCCCAAATATTGCTCCAAGAGGTTTGGAACATGAAAACAACTTGTAGGAAGACATGGACAGGGAATCTTTTCCAGGTGTTGAATTTGACCTTTGACACCTGCTTCAAGGTTAAATGAGGTCGCCACACTAAAACATCCTTATTTCTCCCTTATTATTGGTGCTATGGCTTCAGAATATAAAGAGAGACCATCAAAAGTCCTGGCCTTCAAATGTTTTGCCTGAGAAAAATTTTTGCCTTATTTTGAAAAACAAAATGGCCGCCATAGCCAATTATTTAAAAATCATTAAGATGCTCTAAAACTTGAAATATTGCAGTTAGCTTCATCAAATATGCACAAAATATAATAGGCTAGGAAAGTTAGCCTGGTAGTAATTTAGCCTAGTTTCAAAAACAAAATGGCCATCATATTACATGTTAGATGGGATTATCCTATTAAAAGGCCTTAAATCTCCCTTATCATTGCTACTAGGGGTTCCAAATGTGAAAACAACTTATACCAAGTCAAGGCCTGAGACTATTTTGAAATTGCTGACTTTTACCTTTGACCCCTTCTTCAATGTCAAGTGGGGTCATCTTACTTCAAAGGCCTTAAATCTTCTTTAGTTCTCCATTTTTACTGATTCTAAGGCGGGAGATAACCGCTGTGGCAGTGGCTTTGTTTGTCTATTTGTTTATCCATCCGTCTATCCATCCACATTTTTGTTTCCGGACTCTTGCTTTCAAAATTGGTGTAATTCCGTCCTTTCATTTTTCAGTTTATAGCATAGATACAATTATGCAACCTAGATTACAAGTTTTATGTTTCTTAGCATGTCTAACACATTCACCATAACTGGGTAACCTAACATTTCTTTCTTTGTTTGTAAATGTAATCATAGCAGTTGCTAACCTTATTGCTGCCTGTGCAACCCACCTTTTGGGGCATCTTTCACCCTCTTGTTTTTTAATGACACAATAAAAACAAAGCTATTTAATAATATACCAGTAGCAATATAGTGTGCAAAATTATTAACACATTAATAAAACAAATATCAGGATTAAATTTAAATGATGCCTTCCAATGATATGGGTAGATGGAAATTAAAAACTGTATTAAATATACCAGGATAATTGTGTCTAATCATGTAAAACATTAAACACATTTGTCTTTTAGTCCAATTATGATAATTTTTTGAAAGTTCTTTTTATCTATTTTGTATGTATTTGAACTGTTTCCTTTGTTGTATTATAATATCTACAATTTTATTGGCTGTTCAGCATAAATGATATCATTTAAATGCATACTTGGGTTGTTAGTGCTTATTAAATCATTGTGTATATAAATTTCTAAAACCTTCATTTCCTTGGTTTAACTTACTACAAGACTTAAGAACCTGCTAAGGGGAAGTTAATACTTCAAGGAAAAGAGATTTTCTTCCTGAGAAATTATCAATTGCAACAATAATGTGGATTCAGTGGTTGTTTATTGTGGTGGTTGGTAAGTAGCTGTATTGCGTTATTCTGTCAATATGTGATACTTTACATGGTCCATTTAGAAGGCCTATATAGGAACAAAGATTATACAAAGTGTTATTTATTTTGATTACTTTTACATTAGTGCTTGGTTATTACACTTATGCATTGATTTGAAGGGTGATGCTTTGATCTGGTTGTTGGTTTCAGAAGCAATACACAAAAGTGTTGAATTATGAAACTACTTTATTGTTAAAGAGATGTGATACAGACTTGACAATGAACAGGTTTCTCATTGAATTAATATCTACACCACAGTTCTTGTAACAAGGGAAAATGTAGCAATAAGTTATGAAACAATGGTGAAGTTATATAACTACTTTGAACATTTGATCAGGTGAATCATTGTTGAAAACAGAATGGCATGATTGAAATGAAACTTCTGTTTGCTAATTTAGCTAAGCTCCAACATGACCTGCAATGTAATGGTATTTGGAATTGTTACTTAGTTTTTGATGCACTTCTTGAGGCAAACAATGTTACTTTCTTTTATGAAATTTTAATTAGGTGGTACAAAAAGCGATAGACCATTTTCCTATTGTTTTATTGTGCCATGTAGTTTACTTACATGAAAATATTTTCTTGCATTTAAAAATATGCAAGCTGTAAACTATGAAGTATTATCTCTAATTTTATAGCATATTACAGTCACTTGCACAACACGAGTGTACAAAAATGTATTTTATAGCCTAGATAGAGCTATTTTGGAAGATTCCCAGAGAACAATTTCAGTTTTATAATTGAATATAATTGATGTATAGAATGACAGCTTCTGTTCTGATATTTCATGTTTTTATAGTAGTGAATGTGATTTATGAAGTATTTTGATTTTATTTCTGACAAGTGCTACTTATACTAAGTTGGTGAGTGTAGTCTGGATCTATGACTATAGGCCACACCAACTGGTGCATGAAATGATGCAATCAATATATCGCAATCAAAGTGAATAAGTATAACAACTGAAGTATGATATATAGAAACACTATATTTGTTCTACATTATTAAAATACAGTAGTGACGTCACTCTATTGTTAAAACAGTAGATTCCTACAACAGAATGCGCTGTTTTTTTCTACTGTTTTTGTAAAGGGACCCAAGGTACAAAGCTTGACCATTTACAGTTTAGCCTTCAATTATCACTGCATTTTAAATTCCTGTGTCAGTATTTTACATTCTTTAAAAATGCATTCAAGATAGACTATTTTGTGTGAAATATTCGTATTTTTATGTAATACATGTTGGGATTTAAGAAGTATGTAAAAATGTTAACATTTACCTACATGTTTTTTATCATGCAAAACTTTAAAGAGAAAATATTAAATTTAGCAATATTTAAACCCTTTACGTTTTGCAAGACCATGTGTAATATGTATACTCAGTCAAAGCCCAGATCTAATTGGCATTCTAATTTGTACAGTTTAAGTATTTAAGATCTTAGTTAGGCTGAAATGTTTATGATTTGACATATTTACAACCAGTAATGGTAATGTGATTATTTTGAAAAGTAACTAAAAATATTTCCATGCTATGAGAAATGTCTATTAAAATGTAAAAATAACTTGAAACCAAAAAACTACTATCATACTATTATTAAACAGTATTTTAAGTCAGAGAAAGCACTTGGAACAGTAGATTCGTAGTACAAATGTACTCGGGCCTTCGGCCCTCGTACATTCGTATCTACGAATCTACTGTTCCTTGTGCTTTCTCCATGACAGATTTTTTTCAAACAGAGGGAAGTCTGAATTACTTTGATAATAATTGATTTAAAGTGAAAACTTGATGAAAATTTCTGAGAAATTTTAAACAGGTTCTGTGATAAGTTAATGTTCATTATTAATGTACATTTCATATGTAAAGCAACTGATTATACTTGAATTTCAAAAATGAATTTTAAATCAATTTTTGTTTCATAGGAAATGAAACTCTTTTTACTAAGTCCTGTTACAATTTTAAATAAGTTGCCAAACAACACATATACTTTGTTTAATAATTATTTAGAGATAATTTCTATAGAAACAATAACCTCACTTAATTTCCTGCATTTATTATCTGGGCTGCAAAATACAAAACACATCTAAATGATCAAATACCAGCAGCAATTAAATGTGTACAAGAGAGACAAATAAAGTTCATTTATCTTTTCTAATTAGCTTGTATATAAATTAAATTTAGACAAATGATGATTGTCCAAACTCTCACATGAATTTTATACTGTGTTTATTCCTATTATTTTTTTTCTTGTTGACATTTTCTATTAATATTGTCACAATTTGACATGAGAAAATTAAAAGGAACACTAAACAATTGTTCTATTAATATTGTCACAATTTGACATGAGAAAATTAAAAGGAACACTAAACAATTGTATAAGAGAAAATTGAGTCTAATAAAACAGATGAGAGTATATTTGTTTTCAGATAAAATACCTTCATATGTTGACCCCTTACACATGATCCTTTTATTGTATTCCACTTGAGAGTTCCGACTTTTAACATGCAACATTTTAGTTCAACCTTTAAGCACCTATGGAGATGAAATAAACTGCTTGTGTGTAATTCCTAATTTTTTCATGAAATAGCTTGTATTGAAAGTGTACAAAAGTTAAGTTTGGTAAACAAATATATTTGAATCATTGTTCAAGGATGAGTATGGTTAGAATGGAAATGATGTTGTGTCTGTCACTTAAACAAAGTTTGTTATAATTGTACATATACACTTCATCAAAACAAAGTTATTAAACTTAAAGTTTGCGTGGTACTTAAGAAAACCTCTAAAATAAATTCATTCAAAGAAAAATATTAGAAATAAAAATCAAAAGTATTACAAATAAAAGTAAACCCAGAAAAAGCATCCCAACTGTATTTTCTGCATTGTGATATAATTTATTTTTGAATCCAAAACAGTGAAGTCATAATAGCATTTTAACATCATAATCTCAAAAGATTTAAAAAAATTTTTCAGAACCAGGAGTTTGAATCTTGAATCTCAAAGTAAAATGCATTTTATTATGCTACAATAGCTTACCATGTGGGACTTAATGCTGTTCTCGGGTTGCCACACCCGGGGCCAATGTCTTAGAAAACAAGACAGTTCTTGTTAGCCACTGGATATACTGGTAGTTGTCGTCACGTGATAACTTCTGACCAATCGCCCTACTTTCTCGTTGGCCATGATTGACTGGTAGCAGTTTGTAAATATACAGACATTTTCATTTATTTCTCAGACTTTACTTATTGTTGGAGGCCATATTTTGGATATTTCTTTTATTATATATCATAGATCATTCTGTAAAAATCTTATTTTCACAGGATAAGTATATTTCTTGCTTTCGCGTGTTTTGAGTTTTCCTCGGTACAGGCACTTTACATTGCACGTCTTTTATTGCGTTAAAATGTCTCTCCATCAAGCTAATAAAGACAAACCGAGAGCTCAGAAATGCCGCCACTTTTGTTTTAGTTTTGACCTACATAACTACTGCCCTACCTGTAGGGAGGCTGGCAAGGGAGATGACCCCTGTGTCACCTTCGAAACTCCCTGTGATATCTGTGCATCTTTTACAGATGAACAGATGAAGAAAATTCAGCACAGGAAACGTTATCTTAAAAAACAAAAGGCGGAAACTAGTTCCTAAGATGATGAACTCGATGTTTTGGGCGAAGGCGACGGGGATTCCTTCACTGGCTCAAATGCAGACCTCGAGAGTGCTGCTGACAATCTTTTTACCTCCCCCCGTCCTCAACCACTTGCCTTATCTCTCAAAACACCAGCCAAGTCTGTTCCACCCACCCCAGGTACAGCTTTACAACAAAAAATTCAGAAAAATATTGAAAAATCTTGCCTTATCTCTCAAAACACCAGCCAAGTCTGTTCCACCCACCCCAGGTACAGCTTTACAACAAAAAATTCAGAAAAATATTGAAAAATCCCTGGGTCTAGTACTAATGTTCATACCGAGGCAATGGATGTGGACTACGGTCCAGCACTCCCTCCTCGTCTAGTACTCAACCAACAAGATCCCTCGGATCAGTACGTTGCTCCCTCTGAAGTACCACCAAAAGAGGTCTCGTACTCTCACAAAAAGCATAGCCACAGACAGCCAGTTGATCCGTGATCTGCTCGGACCAACTAAATGAGGAATCCGACGAACCTCGGATCCCTTCTTCCAGACCTAAAAAACACTCTGACAAGAGTAAACAAGTCAAGGTCCAGATATGTATCATCTTCAGGGGAGGATCAGTCCCCTGCAGCCAGACACAGGTCTTCTAAGCCCTCTAGGGCTGAGCCCTCAGGGGCTGTTTCTGATCAAGACCTCCCTCAACATGATCCAGACCCCCCTTATTATAGGGAAATAGCTCTGTCTGACATGCCCTCACAATACGCTGAAGAAGTCGACACAGGTGTATTCTTTCACTCCCTGACCCCAGGGAGTCTATGCCTAGGTCTTCAACTTCAGTGTTGGGTCTGGACCAGTGTGAGAAATTCGTTGCAAAGTAGTGGTGGCCCGATAGGGCCACAAGGTTCTGAAGTTCAGTGGCCCCTATTAAAACTTGATGGCCCAAACTTTTTAAAAACTAATTAACATTTTTTTTCTAACAAACTGTCTTTTTAATTTATTAAAAGTGACAAGTCAAAAGATACAGAAGTGATTTTTGTAAATTTCTTTATTTAACTTCAAGCTTGAATACAAGTTATACAAGATGCACTCAGAGAGAGCAAAACGCTCGACTCCATGTGACCAGTCTCTCAAGTGATACAAAGTATTGTAAAGAAAACAATAAAAGAAAACCAAACATGTAAATTAATTTTTGAAGAAATATCAAGTAGAAAGCTAAAGTCATTAAAAATGCATTTAAATGGGACCCCTGAAAACTCATGATTATTTTTGAAATGCCTTCCTTTCGTGACACAAAAAATATATAAAATAAAAACCAACACCACTTTTGTGCACACTACTCCAAAGAAAAATGTCTCACTAAAATTTTGTATGATTTAGATTTTTATTAACTTTAGATAATTTTTTGTAGAACTAAAAAAATAAACTAGCAATATATTTTATGTTTTTATTTTTTTAACTGTCAAACACTAATTGAAAATTTAAAGAAACTGTTACTTGAAAAAGTAAATCATACAAATTAATCTGCTTGTTTTTTGGATTGATGTGTATTCCATTATGTCCTCATGCATAACAGTTAAGTATTGTTTTTTTGTCATGATAGATGGGCATCTTTACTTTTTTTTCATTCAACTTTGACAACTTTTCACCTGTAACTAAGGGCCTAGGAATATGAAACAAGAACTTAATATATTGGCATGTATTATGTTTGAGTAAATGAATAGTTTTTCTGCATAAGTTGTGTTGCTTGTGTGTTGTGTTAAGGATTATATTCTCATATGAAGTGACTCCCTTATAACAAAGCTCAGGATCATCTGAAATATGAAAAAAAATTTTGTGCCAGTCCCAGAGCCAACAATGCCAAATCAACATTGATCTGTGGTTTTATTTCCCTTCTCAAGTACAAGTGTATACATATTACATACATACATAGGATTTTGTTTCTCACACAAAGTGGAGTTGTGGGGGGGAGAGAGACTGAATGTTGGGGAAAAAATCAATAATTCACAGTGGGTGGATTAGATTGGGTCGTTTTCTATCCCAAAACACAAAGGATTTCTTTAATAGAATAAAAAAAATAGAAATAAAATTGTTTTGATGCAAATGATAAGAAATATCCCTGTTTCCAGAAATAGTAGGAATGTCAATGTAATAAAAAGTAACATTTATTACATGGCAAGGGCTACATAATGCACATGTAAAAGTTCAGGAGTCAGTGGTATTTGTTTAGTCTTAAATAACACCTATAGAGATAACAAAAGTGAAATTTATGTTTTGGAATGAACATTTCCCTCTTACACAGCAGTTGCATCATTATTAGAAAAAAACTGACAGCATTTAGTGTAAATAACAAATTTAACTACAGGATAACCAGCTTCCAAAAATAACCAGTTCCCCAATCTAACCTCCCTGCTGTCTTCTCTGAAATTTCATACACCAGTCACTGCTTAGCTTTAACATGTTAGGGGGGGAGGTATGTTGGCCTGTGTGTGAAAGACACAACAGAGAAACAGTGTCAGCTAATTAAGGGTGAACTCAATCTGGAATATGCAAAACAATGCATAATTAAAGACTTAGCCATGGGGAAAGAAAACCAATTTAAAAAAAAATGACAGCACACTGGATTGTATTACCACATGAGGCATGTTGTAGTCAATGTGGTGGCCCATTGGGGCCCATGAAAGTCAAGTTGTGGTGGCCCTAACTTAAAAAGGGGGGGGCCCTGGCCACGGGGCCATGGTGAATTTTGCACGCTGGTCTGGACGATGAAAAAGGCCGTCAAGAGCTCAGACCTAGAGGTCCTTCGTCTATTTTACCACTTAGCTCAGTTATCAAGGACGTCTTTGATAAATTTCAACATGACTTTAAGGCTGCTAATTTATCTGAGGGTAAATACGTCAAGCCTCCTCCTTCCACTTCTAAGTGGTACAGGGTGGGACAGCCCTGTTTTCAGGATAAAATTCAGGAGTTGAATACGGACTTTGCCAAGATTTGTATTACTCCTAAACCCTCTGGGGCCCCTATAGCAAAGGTTCCCCTACCAGTTCTTAAGGAGCTGGAGCATCAAGCTAGACAAAATATCTCAACCCTCAATTTCACTGCTGCCTTTGCCAAAACTTCTTCTTCTTGCAATGCTTCCCTGGAGAAGTGTCAACATAGCATCAAGTCAACTGTCAAGAAGATCAAGTCTCAGATTCAGAAAGGTGCCAATCCTGAGAAAGCAGCAAAGCGCGGATATGAGGAAGTCGCTGAGTACATGGATTTCTGGAATAAGACAGTTCTTATTCAACACAGGGCCCTCACCTGTCTCAGCAAATCTCTAGCCCATATTCTCCAGAGGGAATTATATTCTATGGCTAATACCGGCTTGCTCAGGTGCAAAGCCGAGATGACTCTCTTACATCCACAGTTGGGGGAAACGAGATGTCAAGAACTTAGGAACTTGCCCTTTTGGGACCCGTCCTTGTTCGAGTCTCAACATGTGAAGGAAGGTGAAGACTTCCTTCTCAAAAAGGCACCTCAAAAGACTCTCAGGGTTTCGCACCCTACCAGAATAAGCCCTTTCATGGTCCCCACAAGAAAAGAGGCTCCTACAGGAAACGCCCCTATGGGGGCACTTCCTCACAAAGCAGTAACCAATCGTTTTCCTCAGGAAGGGGAAAACCGAACTTCAGAGGCTTCAGAGGTCGTTTTCGACCCCACAATAGGGGAAGGGGGCGTGGAAACCCCCCCCCCCTTCCCAATGACTCCTCCAAAGCCTCACTCAGTCCACCAGTAAGAGGTCGCCTCCTTCTTTCAGGAGAGACTGGCTAACAAACAAATGTTCTCAAAACGTGTTAAACATTATCACCAATGGCTATGTACTGCCATTCCTTTCAAAGCCAAATTTGGTCAGATTTCCTCTGATTCTGACAGAGTACAAGGTCCAGCAAAAAGACCAAGCCTTGGCCACTTGTATCCAGTCTCTCCTGTCAAAGAACGCAATCAAAAGGGTGGAAAATGTAAAATCTCTCGGGTTTTACAGTCGCCTGTTCCTAGTACCCAAGCCTCACCAAAGGTGGAGGCCAGTAATAGACCTAAGCAGGCTCAACACTTTTCTACACGTAGAAAAGTTCAAAATGGAAACTCCAGAGTCCATCAGGACCTCCCTGATTCCAGGGGAGTGGGTATCGTCGATAGATTTGTCGGACGCTTACCTGCACATCCCCATCCACCCAAACTCAAGGAAATACCTAAGGTTTTGCTACAAGGCTCAGGTGTTCCAGTTCACCTACCTCCCATTCGGACTAGCCACAGCCCCCCAGGTCTTTACAATGATTGTAAAGGAAGTGAAACTAATGGCCCTCTCAAGATGACTCAGAATTCACCAATACCTGGACGACTGGCTGATCAGGTCCCAGTCTCAGGAGGAAGCCCAAGTGAACACTCAGGCGGTGGTAGACCTAACCCAGTCTTTGGGGTGGATAATAAATCAGGAAAAATCAGAACTGAAACCTACTCAGGTGTTCTCGTTCGTGGGCTACGAGTACCATCTTGATTCAGTCCTTGTAAAACCCACTCAAGAGAGATGGCTCAAACTCCAGGATTTGATCCTACACCTCAAGTCAAAACGTGTTTTGACTGCAAGATGTTTGATGTTGCTAATTGGGTTGCTAGCCTCAACGGAGAAAATGGTCCCGGAGGGACGCCTTCACATGAGGCCCTTTCAGTTTCATCTCAAGGAGCATTGGAGATATCCTCAGTCGCTGGACAACCTCCTTCCTTGGACAGAAGCCATTGCAGCCCACCTAGATTGGTGGCAAAATCCCTCAAACATGATGAAAGGCGCAGACCTTCATCCCAAAGACCACAGTATCCAACTCTTTACCGACACCTCAAACGAAGGTTGGGGCGCTGACTTAGACCAAAACTTTACAAAGGGTCTGCGGTCAGATTGGGAAAAAAGGCTACACATAAATGTCCCAGAATTGAAGGCGGTCTCCCTGGCCCTTCGAGACTTCAAGGACCAGTGCCAGAACCAAACAGTGTTAGTTGCGATGGACAACTCTACAGTGGTAGCCTACATCAACAAACAAGGAGGAACTCACTCAGCAGAAATGTGTGCTCTACTGTGGAAGATCATGACCTGGTGCCATCACTACCACATAACATTGAAAGCCAGGCACATTCCAGGGTGCCTGAATGTGATAGCCGACCTGCTGTTCAGGTCCAACAAAGTGCAGTCAACAGAATGGTCTTTGCATCCGCAGGTGTTCAAACAGATCTGCCAGAAGTGGTTCACACCTCATGTAGATTTATTTGCCACTCACCTGAACCACAAACTTCCACTGTACGTATCTCCTGTCCCAGACCCAAAGGCTTGGGACATAAATGCTCTAAACATAAACTGGACGATCCTCACGGCCTATGCTTACCCTCCTACGGCTCTCCTTCACAAGGTGATCCAAAAGATGCCCTGGTTTTGGGACCTAGTGCAGCTCTCAACAGAGATCCCACTACAACTCCCAGCGTCAACGACCCTACTCAAACAGTCCCACAACTGTGTGTTCCACAACAACCCACAACAGCTGAACCTCCACGCCTGGTGTCTAGGAGCGGAACTCCAAGAACAAGGCTTCTCTGTGGAGGTGGCAGAGAGAATTGCTGCTCCTCAGCGGTCATCAACAAGGACCATCTACAAGTCAAAGTGGGCCCTATTTGAAAAATGGTGCAGAGAACAATTGGTGGATTTCTCCACTCCATCTGTGAAACAAATCTCAGATTTTTTCATGTACCTGTACCAGGACCTAAATAGGCGCCCCTCGACCATTGATGGTTACAGGACTGCAATCGTTGACACTTTGGGCCCTACAGCCCACCATGTTGCACATAATCCAGACCTTCACAGGTTACTCTCCAGTTTCCACAGGGATCATCCAAAAAGTTCCAGAAATTTACCTAAGTGGAACCTTTCTGTTGTTCTCAACGAGCTCACAAAACCACCATTTGGGCCCATGAAAGACACAGACCTCAAACATCTTACTCTCAAAACTGCTTTCTTGCTAGCTTTGGCCTCCGGCAAACGCCGTAGTGAAATCCATGCCTGGGTCGCAAACAAAGTATCTAATCTAGGCCAATGGGAAAAGGTCGCCTTGTTCCCTTCTTCTGATTTCATAGCCAAAAACCAACTAGCAAGAGAAGGTTCTCAAAGTGTGTCTCTGGTGACTATTCCTGCTTTGACTACCATTGTAGATAGACAATTCAAAGAAGACAGGACCCTGTGTCCGGTACGGGCCCTGAGGTATTATCTGGACCGAACCAAAGACCTGAGAGGGTCTCGTTCCCTCCTTTTCATCTCCTTCAAGAAAGGACATACCTCAGACATCAGACCCGCTACTCTCTCTTCCTGGTTGAAACAAACCATCCCTACTTTGTTACAAACAAGCAGACCAACAAGCCTTGGACTTGGTCCAAGTTAAAGCGCATGACATCCGGGCCTTCGCAGCCTCTAAGGCCTTTTACGGTGGGGTATTGGTGGACCAAATCATGCAAGCCTGTCACTGGAAAGCTCACAACACATTTACAAATTTTTACCTAAAAGACCTTACTTGGTCAGACAACGACAACAATATGTATCTGGGACCCGTGGTGGCGGCACAACAAGTCCTAGATCCTTCCCCTCAGACCAGTTGTCCTCGGAAAGAAAAAAGGGGGGCACATCCGCTACAACCAAGTCTTCAGGAGTCTCTCCCAGGATCTAGGTATTCCTTTACCTTCAAGATGTTACGGGTAAGGTCATTTTGTTTTTTTAATTATCAAATAATTTGTATTAAGGACTTATTTAGTTGTCATTAATCTCATATTCAGGTGGCAAAAATTTATGAGATGTCCAACCATGGGTTGGTCAGTCACTCGTGGGACCCTAAGACCTCGAAGTGAGCACTGCTGCACTTCCGTCCTACAATCA
The DNA here is from genome assembly GCA_964017235.1 of Sabellastarte sp. h YS-2021. Classification (NCBI taxonomy): domain Eukaryota; kingdom Metazoa; phylum Annelida; class Polychaeta; order Sabellida; family Sabellidae; genus Sabellastarte; species Sabellastarte sp. h YS-2021. The sequence goes on along the minus strand of OZ024937.1, from coordinate 1,698,964 downwards.
AACATCTAGACAGTTTCAGCACTGTCCCTCATTTTATTTAGGTTTTTGGCTCGTTACAGGCCAGGTCTTCGGGATCAGGGCACTGTAAATGGGACTCAGACTGGTATTTCTGGCACTATTCTATACATATTAATTCAAAATCTTAGAAAAAATGACATATCTTCCAGTGTCAGCTGTAATCCCGCCACCGGGCGGTTGAATTCAGCATTAAGTCCCACATGGTAAGCTATTGTAGCGCAATAAAATTAAAAATTTTAATTACTTAAATGTAGCTTTTATAAGCTACAAGCTTACCATGTGGGACTTAAAAGAGTCCCACCCTGCCTCCCCGTTGTTTACAGCTGAGGGGTAGGTTTTAGAAAATTTCAACGAGGAAGTAGGGCGATTGGTCAGAAGTTATCACGTGACGACAACTACCAGTATATCCGGTGGCTAACAAGAACTGTCTTTTTTTCTAAGACGTTGGCCCCGGGTGTGGCAACCCGAGAACAGCATTAAGTCCCACATGGTAAGCTTGTAGCTTATAAAAGCTACATTTAAGTAATTAAAATTTTCAATTATATGAGCCTCTTAACAACTGAGCAGATCACACTCTTAAAACATTTCACACGGTAAACGTATCTTTGCAGGAAAACAGAATATTAGTTTTAAAAATATTGTAATATGACACAGTAATATAAGTGTACTGTTTCAAAAAAGTCACTAGTTGGCAGATATTACATCTGATGAAAGGTATAATAACACAGAACTATATACAACCAGTAGTTGTAATTCAGAATTCATATTGACTATTCTATTTAATCTGACATCTGTCAGGATTTCATACCATTGATTGTGACGTCTTCGAAGATTTACCAAAGGAAACATAGGAATAAAAAAGCAGATTCAATTAGTTCTGCTGTTAAACAACATGAATGTTTTTTAAGAAGAAAGGGTTTCACAAAGTTGTGTTGTGCCATTTTCAAAACATCATAGAGCCATCACTTCTGGATTTGATTGTACTTAAACTTCAGTGTTGCTTATTAAAATTTATAACTCAAAAAGCTTCCATACAATTTTGACAATAATATGCAAATAGAAAATTCTTTGATAAACATCCTTGTAATCACCTAGTCTTCTCCACTCTTCATTGTTCTGCTTCTACCACAACATTCTGCTTTTCAAAATTATCTTGGGTATCATCTTAAATTGTTCTTGCAATTCACAACAAAGGATAGTCTATTAATTCCTTGTCACACCTCCTTAGTTACTGGCAAAATATTCTTCACGGCTCTACCATATAGATTGTCCTTTAAGGCTGGCACCAGGATATAAACCAATCTTCTTAGTACTACAAGACAAATACCTTGCGACGGTGTTTTGAAATTATTAATATTATTATTATGCACACTTTCTAAATTAAGGTCACCATTAGGATATGAAACCAGCAAACCAGTGCTACAAGGAAAGTATGATATAATGTGGTCATATCATACAAGAGCAGGTATTGTGTATTGGAAAATAAACTGTAAAGGTTAAGGATGTAAGATAATTTTAAACTACCCACTACTTCTTGCTAGAATATTACCACTTTGTCATGTAGTTGAAAAACATTAGATATTATTGGATTTACAGTCTACCTGAAGCCCAAAAAAATTAAAGTTACCATCTTAGGGCTACAAGGCTATTATCTTGTCCTTTTATCATACTACAATAGCTTGCCATCTTGGACTCTGTGTTATATTTGGAAGGTCACTCTGACAAACCCTAGGAAACAATGGTGATGATGCTCGTTGCAAGTTGGTGCTAAATTTTGTGACATATTGTTATTCCTGTTGGCTGCCATATGCTATATTTGTTTTGTGCACACATGGATATGTTTCATATTTTTGAGGATATACATAAAAAATCTGAGTTGGTGCATACATTTTGTGTGTATAAATGTGTACACCATTATTAGTCGAATCTTTGATTCGAGTTATGTACTGAGTTGCGGTCACGATTTTAAATTCGCTGTTTAAACCCTTAAATATCAATTCTGCATAATATTTTCTTCACATATCTGTACATTAAGGTGTATATTATACACTCTGCCATTTTGAAGATAAAAAATGCCTTTATTAAGTTATATTTTATGAAGCAAAAAGCATGTCTGGCACTTCGTCTGGCTTTCCCCAAGGACCCGTATGTCCTAGAAACTATTGTGTTTGCCATTGTAATGGTCTACTCGAACGAGTCTTTTTTAACGGTTTCGTCTGCTGGTTTCTAGCCATGAAGCCCCAATCAATTTATTCGTCTGCAGGGTTTATCACGCAGTCACTGTTAATGTAAAATTGCTGTCTGCGCATCTACGTGTACTCAATTATTTGTCAAACAAATAAACCGCAAAGAAATTAATGAATGAAGTGACGTCACGGTAGTGCTACACATTTATCGTTCAGCCAATCAGAATCGAGAACACCCCTTTCAGAGACAATGAAAATATTCAAACTCCTTAGTTCTACATTCAACCACTCGAAGGCGCTTTTGCATGTCCTAGAAGTTATCACGTCATAAAATACAGCATAATCTGTGTCTCCCTATTTTCGCCCATTGTGGCTATTCGTAATATTGTAGAAACAACACACGAATATTTTATTTAAATACTTACAATTTGCTTCTGTAAAATATCCATATACAGCCTTGTAAAATATTGTTACGAAACCCCCACAAAGAACTGCTGTGACTGCGCATGTTTGCGCATTAATATTAATGAGGCAAGTCCGCGAACAGGAAATATGCTGGTAGTTTTCATCTTAAACCAGCTTTGTAGAATGTCAGGAAACCCCACAAAGAACTGCCGTGACTGCGCATATTTGCTCATTAATATTAATGAGGCAAGTCCGTGGACAGGAAATATGCTGGTGGTTTTCATCTTAAACCAGCTTTGTAAAACTGCGCATCTACAGACCCTTTATATTTGTAAACAAATTCCCATCTCGCGACACAAATCTGAAAACGGTTTCTAAATGCGGGCGATAATACGGAGTTTACAGATTTCAACACCCAGTGCTGTCCTAAGATTCGACTCTGTGGTTGGGTGAAAGCTAACCACGTCACCCTTGTTACTGTGATGTTGAAACATACATTGGTAGTTTAACACTTTGCTTAGCATTGCATTATTGGGTGATTATGCCATCTTCCAAAGCAGGATATCGCAAGTCAAACCATAAGTGTCGTCCATTTTGTACTGGCTTGGAATTACACAAGCATAGTGCTAAGTACAGACAATGTGATAAGAGTGATGGCCTTTGGGTTCTTTGGAAAAAAGCTAAATTGTGTGCTTCCTTTGGCCAGGATCAAAGACAAAAATTTTTTCAAGAAAAAATATAAATAAGTATCAACATAAAGATCATCAGGTCCAATCTGACTGCTTAAAATGAGGCAGATTTACTTGAGGACCAAGGTAGTGGTGATATTTTGTTTATATTGCTTCCCTTCCAGACCCTCAAATGTGTTCCCTAAATTACCCAGGGATTACACATTGGTTTACAGAATGCTGTTTTTGGGGACACCCCATGCCCTAGACTCCACGCACAGCCTTAGGAAAAAGTCAAAATTAAGCAATCTCTGATTTTTAGGGTGCTGTAATAAAAAGCTTGGCTATAGGTTTAAGGCCTGGCACTAACAGATCATCAAAAGGATTTGAACACACCACCTAAGGGAGGCAAGGCCAAACTCTTACCACTGTTTAAGGTATTACATATTAATGTACAGGCTGTGTAACTTAGGTAAGCACTAGGATTTGAACCAACCACATCATAGGCACACAGCTAGTATTGACCCATGTCTTCTGGCAAGTGGTTGACAGTATTTCTCTTACAGAACAGGCTGACTAATTTAAGGTTAATACAAAGACATTCAAACATATAAGATACTACATTGCACTAAGACTAATCTAGCAAAATGACTCCAACAGTGAAAACAACTGCTCTTTTTCTTTTACAAGGCTGTACTTTAGTTTAAATTGAAATAATATGTAACACCACCCATTGAAGATCTGCTTGATAAAAAGAGCAGCAATTATTATAACAAAAATAAAGCTATTTAATCAAATGCCAGCATCAATATAGTATGATTATGGTCTTTTCCACATAAAGTTCAGGTGTAAACATCATTTGTTAAATGTATTCACAGCCATTAATAACTTCACACTTTGTCAAATCCATCTGTCTTTGAATTAATAGCTAAGTGAACGCAATTTAATTTAGAAAACACTTTGTAATAATGTGGGTATATGGAAATTACAAATACCAGCAGAACCAATTGTGTCAAATAAAGTAAGGAAATGAGAAACATTTATTTGTTTCTCAAATTATGAGAATGTATTTTTTTCCAATTCCCTCTAAATTCTAGCTATTTCCATTGTTGTATTAACATATTATAATATCTACAGTTTCATTGGCTATTCAGTCTCTATGATATCATTAGGACATTCATGTGACTAGTGCATACTGAGCAAGCATCATATCTATAAATTGCTGGAACATATGATTCACCAAAGCATAGCAATACCTTAGCACATGATCATAGAAAGTAACACATCAAGTTAAACAGGTTTTCTTGTAAAGTTTTAGCTGTAGTCATAATGTGGATTCGGTGGCTGTTCATAGTGGTGGTTGGTAAGTAACTGCCTTTTTGTTTTGCATTAAATTTGTGATGCTTTAAGTGGTTTCACAAGGTTTGATAGGGTTTATTGCATTAGGTGAAATGTTAAATGATTTATTTTACTATAGGGCCTTCTTATTACATTGTTGCATTTTTTTAAATTTGATGTTTTGATCTAGTAGTTTGTTTTAGAAACTGGTGAATTGTAGAATTATATTGTGATTATTCAATATCTAGGCCACATTTCATGGGAATGTGAAAAACAAAAGTCTTTAACAATATTGAACATTGATTAAATTAATGTTTGTTGAAATCAGAATGAATTAATGAAGTTTCTGGTTATTTAGTTAAGGTGTATAATATGACCTGTAATTTCTCGAACATTTTTGGTTCGTTTTCAATACATTCCTCAAAAATACCATAGTTTTTTTTTTAACAAAATTATCATCAGACGAAACAAGATAGATCATTTCATTTATAAAGTTGAAATAAAACTATATAGACCAATAGGTTCATTATTAGTTTTGCTAGATGTCTCAATTTCTATCAACTCAAGATAAGAAAGTAATCAGAAAAATTAGACTTAGTGTCAATGTAGCTTACTGACAATAAATTGTTTACTTTTTATAGTTAACATTTTTTCTGCAAGATGTACTTCAAAGTTTTAGCTATTAATTTGGTATTATATTGGAGTCACTTGCCCAAGGCTGATTTACAATGCCATATAGAAAAGTCCTCAAAAGAGCTGACTTTTGCAGACTTTGTGTTTGATTTTAAAATAGTGATCAGAAGACTCTGGTGTAGATATATTGGTACAATGTGAATCCATCCTTTTGAAAGAAAAAACATATACCTTGTTATTTCATGGATCAGTAATGTTGACCAACATTTTAAAACTCTTTAGAGCTATGATACGATGTAAATTATATTGATAACAAAGCCAGAAAAATACGGTTTCATTTTACACTTGACTAACACCAAATTCACACAGTTCTGTTTCTGTACTCATAACACTTGAACACAAAAATTGAAGTCATCCAGATAAATTTATGACTTAGGTTCTTTTGTGGTTTGGAAGTATTTGTGCATAAATGTGCATGCATCTGGTATTCATGAAGGGTCGAGCCAGGGCTTAGGTTCAAAATTAAGCCTTAGCTAAGTTTCCCTTGTTTGAATATGGATTCAAGACAAAACTTTGCTGAGGCAAAAGTCTTAACTTTGATAACAAGGGTTCAGCCTAAGGCCTGGCTGTGTCTAGGACATTTTGCAAATACAATTCCTGGATTGCTTTTTACACAGGGCATATTCTCCAACACAGACCACTACCAGTACAAAACCTCCCACAACCTGATCTCTATTAAAGTGTACATTTCACAGGGGCAAGTGAAAGGCTGTGTCAGTTGCTCATTTATAAACTTGCATAGACAACACATGACTATCTGCCTTCCTTGTTATAAAGACAAGGTTGTGGAGCAAAAGTAAAAAATGAGTTGTGTTGACAGAATCTGTGAAGATGTATAAATTTTACAACATTCAAACAATCAAAAGTTACAATAATAAAACCAATTAAATATATCAATGTTGTAACTGCTCAGCTTTTTTCATTATTTGAATTCAACCAAAAAGAAATGTTGCACTTAATTCATTACATTTTAAGCTTTTCCTCAAGTAGGGGAATGCCTGCATTAATGTATTGTTAATTAATGAGCTCATATTTAGACAGCTAAGACAATTTTGTGCAACTTTCTATTTAATGTGGGTGCATTGTTGTATGCTGAATAAAACCTAAAATATAATATGACAGACTTACAGCTTATACATCCCATAAACATTGTAACTTTTTGGAGTTGCATCCCTTATATAAGAGTCACATATACTTATTTATCAATTTACCTATTTATTTAGATAGTGTTTTACATCATACCTAGTACCATATCAGTTACTTTGTGATGGGTAGTTGGAAGGGCAGAGAAAACCAGTACATTTGCTCAAGGTTGTGTACTGTAAACTGCCAACCAATGGTTGCAACCTTACATGCCAATGTTACCGAGCGTTAACTCAAGCAAAATAACACATACAAAATTGATCTATGCTTACAAAACTATTTGATGGGAATGCCAAAAACAGGATTGTGTACCAATATTTCATTATTTTTTCTTCATATGTTCAAGAATTGAGATACAAAAGCCTCAAAAAAGTAAATTTTGTGTCATACGTAATGTCAATTAAAAAATTATCACTAGGTTCTGGTATAATACATTGGCAAACAAATAATTATTTGGGCACAAGTCACATTTAATTGTAAACACACTAATTTCCTGCATTATTATCTATAATTTCAGATCACTAACGTAAGCAAGTAAGTAAGAAACACTTATATAACAAAATTGATGTAGACATCCTCTAATGGATCAAGTACCATTGCCAAAAAGTTTGCAAGCAACATGAATCGAAATTATTTGATTGTTTCTAGTAAAGTGCAAAATCCAGTTAAATTTAGGCAAATGATGATCCCTCAAACTCCCACATGAATGCTACATTTATTTCTTTTAATTAAATTTCCTTTAATATTAGCAATGAGTTGACATTTTTATTGCGTGCATTGTAACATATGACAGAAATAATTATGGAATCCAAAATATTAACTGTTTTCTAAATAGGAACAACAATTAATCTGTGGAATTTCATAAAGCAAAATCACAATTGATTTAGTATTAAGTTTAGCTGTAATCCAATATCCCATGAATCATTTCTGTTTGATAATTACAGATAGCAGAGTTTCAGTAAGTATTTTAATATTTAAAACAATTGGACCACAGCAACAGTCAAAACAAAGCTGTTATGTCTTTAAATAGAATAACTGATAATAAGAAACCCAGTTTTGTGGATGCCAGTGAATAATGGTTTAACCTACCATGATTACAATTTGTTCAAAGACTTTTTCTGAAACAATGTGAATTGTGCATTGATAATTATTTACTATGATAGGCAACTAAACACAGTTGTATACTCATCCATTAGTGGCAATTGCAATTAACATTTGTAGAAGCCAATATTTTTGTTATAAAACTGTAATGACATTTTGTCAATCCTAAGTGTTTCATTGGTCTATTCCAAAGAAGAAATATTGGTACTGTAATGCTAGAGTCCATGACTGACATTAATGCCCCAAAAATCTATGATTGCTATGTCAAAGCTGATATATATCATTGGCCATTAAATCTTGTTTATTCTCCTCAGCAAAAGTATAACAGTCATGTTCGAACAATGCCTAAAGTAAACTAATCCAAATTTTAAAATTAGCTTTTAAAAGAAACATCCTTTCTAAAGTTATATGGGTATTTGTTATTATTTATGAAAGAAATGCAGGAATTGAATGGATCTACTGAGTTTAAACCCAGCTAGTGAATTAATTTTATATTGCAGAAATAATGAAAAACCTTGTGTAGTATGTGTCATGCCTATAGATTAAATTTTTGTTCAAATAAGATAGAATACATATTTTATTATTATAGCATTCCATGAAATGAGTGAAATGTATATGGGTGACAAAAATGGAGCTATTGGGTTAATTGTTGATGAAAGCACTGGAGAAAGTGGATCAATTGTGGACGAAAGCAGTCCAGTCAGTGGACTACCTGTGGGTGAAAACAGTGGAGGAAGTGGATCAGCTGTGGATGAATACAGTGGAGTAAGTGAATTAGCTCTGGATGAAAAAAGTGGAGACAGTAAATCAATTTTGGATGAAGTGGATGAAAACAATGGAGTCAGTGAATCAGCTGTCGATGATACCAGTGGAGCCATTGGATCAGCTGTGGATGAAAATGAACTCGCTGGATCAGCAGTAAAGGGAAAAGATGATGAGCATTATGATCCTGAACAGGCTTCACTAGAGGCTGGGCAGACACCTGCTGACAAAATTCCAGGGAATGTTATCTTAAACAACAATACTCTAGGTTTTCACAATGGTAAGACTACCATTTATTTAACATTTTTACCTAACTACCAATATGTTAACCTCATTGTTGCAATAATTCACAAGTAATTAAACATTGCTTGAAAACAGTCACATACCACCACATTGTTGGCTGAATATACAGACTACATTATGAAACCTCAACAGGTATTTAAGTAGCATGGCTATTCAGTGCAAATTAACTCCTGCAACATCTTACATAGGAAACATACATGCTTTTGTTTATTTGGGGTTTTTACGTCACTTTCAACACTGTACAGGTCATATCACGACGGGTAGTTGGAAGGGCAGAGGAAACCAGTACATAGAGTTCGCTAGGGTTGTGTACTGTAAACTGCCGACCAACGGCAAGCAACTACCAGCTTTCCCACTTACGGCCATGACGGGGATCGAACCCCGGCCGCAGAGGTGGGAGGCGAGAGTGTTACCACTCTGCCACCGCGGCCCGAAACATACATGCAGGAAAAGTTTTAATTATCATTGGATGAATTTAGAAGTACTCACTTGCAAGGAAAAATGATGATGTCGATGCATAATTAGTAACATTCAATATAGTTTTCTCACTCTTCCACAGCTAAAACTGAATATTGGATTTACTCACATTTGTCTTGTGAGTGCTCACAATTAATGTTTAAATATGCAAGGCAGATTTAATATATCACCACAGATTAAGAATTAAAGTACAAATTCAATCATTTGTAAACTGTATTGTATTATTTACTCTAATCATTCATGTACATTTCTTTGGTAAAACAAAGACAATTAATCTTCTATTTCATGAGAAGTCAGGAAATTATATCAATTATATCATGATTCATTCACAGAAAAATTAAAAGAAATCTTGCTACCATATCAACAGAAACACATAAAAGACTACACAGAGTACATGGTTTTGTGACATACTATAACTGTTTAATCAACACTGTCCCACCATAATACTCTTCAAAGTCAAAGAGAGGATGGGCAAATGTCATTGGTATAAAAATCTATACATAAAGGAGGCCATGGACTTTGATCAATAGGCAAAATAAACAATTTTACTGTGATAACACATCAGGATTCATTATACAGATGTTTATCGAGTCTTTAAACATAAAAGTAACATTGTTTTGTCTTGAAGGGTTTGACAAATTTCTCTATCATTTTTTAAAAACATAATGTTACTAGTTCTAGATTTAGGATTATTTAGATTCCAGTTTGGCTTATTAATGTAAATCACTCAGGTGACTTATTTAGGTCCAGATCAGACAGGAATATTTAAGGTAAATCCTTGTGAATAGAAACGTTTGCAGCAGCATCTTTGTTAATCCTCTATCGTCTCCAACACTCTTGATAATTCTTTTCATCATGTCACACCTTTATGCTGTTTTAAGTTATGGATATTACCATAAAGGTTTGTTGTCAAAATTTGTAATGCCCTATTTTTTAATTACTTGCCTCATCTCCTTACTTGGTAATGAAAGATTGTTCACAGCTCACATTTCATCATTGCCTAGGCCTAATACATTTGGTATTATATTATTTGAGTCCAAGTGACCAAATCTATTTCCTTGGTTGTAAAGTATTCACACTTTGACAGGTTTCATTTAAGCACATTTCTCGAAAAATAACTCACTGAAAAGATGGTTTATTTTATCATGTGACTATATCTTCATTGGCAACTTTCAAATTTCTTCATTTCTTGTCATTAACCCATGCTATCACAGTAAACTGTACAATGTATGACCTGGCCATTCAAGAGATTAAGCAATCATGGTAGTACATATATATCTATTAAAGTATGTAATGGTTAAAGCTATAGTGGTGATTAAGTTGTTATTGACAGAAGACATGGACCTGAGCTATGTTTTTCTGCAATGTTTCATCATGTTTATGTATATGTGCAATGAATCAAATCCATCTGACAATTGTATAATTATTGGCTGTATTTAATTCACCTCCATGCCGAGTTGAGTGGATTGAGCTAAATGAGGCTTTGATTTATTTGATATTTAATTGTAATAGGGATCTGTGTGTTATGTGAAGTTGTTTGTATTGTTAGAAATTGACTTAATATACTGCAAACATGTTACACACAAAATTGTGATGCCTTAAATTTAAAATGTGTGTGAGCACTGCAGATTAGTTTAATGTGTAAAAACATGTATACAGAGTGTTCCATAGAGCACTGCAGTCAGTGTGAGAATAGAACAGTGGATCTGTCATGTGAAAACTGCAATGCCATCAAAGACCCCCGACAACGACAAACATGTGAGATGTGTGCAAGTGGGGACATAGAGGTCAGTGGAGATGGAGAAGACATAGTTGACTGGCGATGTAAACTATGTGAAGAAGGATACACAACATCAGAAAACAGGAAATCATGTATTTGTGAGTGTAACTGAATCACTGGATAATCTGTTAATGTTGATAAAATATGTTATGCCGTATGTGCCCTCATACAGTCTAACTGTTGGTCTTTGAGTTGTAACCATGTCACTGTTGTTAATATGTCTTCAGAAATTAAATCTACTATTGTAGGCCAAAATTGAATGTTATGTATAGACATATCACCTACTGTACTTTACTCACTTATCACTTTGCCATCTTCAGCTGGTTTACCAGTATTGTCACATGTTCACAGCAAGTTATACTGATGAATACTAGAATGTGTAATTAATTCGATGTAAAATATTTGGTTATATTATTTTTTTGAAAAATTCAGCCCAGATGAGTTGGTATAAGTAATGTGTGAAAAATGTGTGATCTTTGTGTGCATTGTGCTTTCAATTCACAGCCTGCAAAGAAAATATTGAAAATTGTACTAAGTGCTTTAGTAACCATGGGAACATTGTCTGTAATGTGTGTGAAGAAGGTTTTTTCATTCACAATGACACCACTTGTGAAGGTAATTATTCAAACTGTAAATAATACACACTGAACAAAAGTCACAAAAACAAAACTATAAAAAGTGTCATTATCTTTAACAAACTAAAACATTTTCAGACCAAGTCTCATCTCATCCTTGTTAGTATTTTAATATCTTTCGGCTCATATAAATTTTATTCAACCACCAGTTGCAGGTTTAAATAGGCTTAATGTAAAATTCATTGAGGCTGCCTGTGTGATATTAGCTATTAAAATGGTTGCTAACTCGTGCTTAGATTTTTGATTTAAATATCAAGTATACATGTGTTTCTTCTTTACAAAGTATTTAGTTTGTATCTGGTGATCTGTTTATGGTTTTCGCTATTTCAAATCATATTGACACATATTAACTGTTTTTAGCTTGCAGAAATGTCCTTGACAACTGCCAGACCTGCAGATTCCTTAGTGAGAATGACTCAGATTCACTTGTTTGCACGGCATGCGACCATGGTTATTTTTTTGATTACTATGGCAAATGTTCTCGTAAGTAACAATGCCAAAAACATTTGTGTGGGCTATATTTCATTATTACCAAACTTAGTGTCTGGAAGTTCAGCTTAAAATGATTACTGCTAGGATAAATATAATGAATTATAGTTATGTTTCATATTTAGATGGTAAAGCATGTAATTAAAGGCATAAAATGAATACTAGCAACCCCTTCTGAAATTGTACATGTTACTCAATACAGACAATGTTTACATATGTACCACATTATTTATATGATACTGGCCTCTGTTGATGGTTTCAGCCTGTAATGAGTCCATACCCCACTGTACAAACTGCTCAAGTATGGATGTGTGTCTGGTGTTTGGGCCAGTGAGAAATCTGACCTGTCATGGCTGTGAGGAAGATTATTATGTTGGAGAAGACCAAGCTTCATGTAAATGTAAGTTGTATTTACAATTTATAATGTAAAGGTAAAAATAGTACACATTGTTTTTCTGTTGCAGAAAATATATATTGATAAAGGACATGATTTACTATTCATTTATATTGCAAATTTTACAATAGACTTTAAAATGTTTTCACCTGATTGTAGTGGACTGCAGGAATGTGTCTAGTTTCTGTGAAAGCTGTTCTCTGGAAGATGGGGTCTGCTTTAACTGTTCTGCTGGATCCTACCTGGAGCTTAACAGCAAAACCAATGGAACCTGTCAAGGTGAGTGACTTAAACTTTTGTTGTAATGTCAACAGACACTTATGAAAGGTCAGATTTTATTTTGCATCTCATTCAACAGCCAATTCAATCTAAAACCTGCATCCATAATATCTGATGCAAGAACTGATTTTTATTTTATATTAGATTTAGTCCCAGGTGTGACATGCCAGGCAGTTCAAATTTCTTTTTCATGAAACTTATACAAACTACATCCCTGAAATTATCAATTAAAATTATGAAATGTTGTACAACTTTTCTCATGCTGGATATGTTGTATAACATTATAACACCAATACTTACTTTTCTCTGATATATGTCTTTATTTACTAGCAATTAATATGATGAAGAATTAAGAATTGATCTTAGATTGCTGTTACATGCAAAAGTGTCAATACAATTTGAGAGTTAATCTTACCGGAAACATGAGGTGACACTTGGTGTGTCATTGAAGTTTCTGTCTGACATCATCAATTTATTTGTATGAGGTAACACAGTTTTGTTCCTGTGTGTACTTCGATTGCTTGGTGACACAGCACATGTATCCTTTCACATGTATGATTGCAGACTGTCAACAAACTATTTCCAACTGTACTGATTGTACAAGTGACCCAATAACAGATGAGACACTCTGTTCACAGTGTCATGAAGGCTATACCCTCAGTGCAAATAACAGAAGTTGTGCTGGTAAGTCAAATGTCAAATGTTCAGACCTAATGTTTCCTTGAACAGCTAAAATTTTATCAAAATCAACTGTCAGTGCATTCCACAGATTGACCTGAAATAAAATAAAATAAATAATATCAGGAGTCTGTTTTCAGTTATCATTGGACATTCAGTAGATATCTGATTTACCTAAAACAGAACATAGTAATATTGTAAGTAAAGAGACTTGGTTGTGGCTGGACATTACTTTAAAAATGAAATGACAATCCATGACTTTACCCATGATACTGAGAGATTTCTATCACATTTGCTAATTTTAAGAGCATCTGTTACAGCCTGTGATGTGGTGCCACACTGTCAGAAATGTCTTTCTACAGCAGATGACCAAATAGCTTGTACAGAATGTCAAGTGGGTTTCTCACTCTCGGACAAAAACAAGTGCAGTATTGTTTGTTTATTTGGGGTTTTACGTCGCTTTCAACACTGTACAGGTCATATCACGACGGGTAGTTGGAAGGGCAGAGGAAACCAGTACATAGAGTTCGCTAGGGTTGTGTACTGTAAACTGCCGACCAACGGCAAGCAACTACCAGCTTTCCCACTTGAGCCCGTGCGGGGATCGAACCCCGGCCTCAGAGGTGGGAGGCGAGAGTGTTACCACTCTGCCACCGTGGCCCCCAAAACAAGTGCAGTAGTAAGCAGTTTTATGTGTTTTAGCTACTATGCTATTATATTTTTTTATTTGTCTGTAAAACACTTAACTTTTGCAATACACCATACTCACACAATGCCTTCCATGTGAGTAGTACAGGAGACTGTTCGGTCACACAATCTATATGGCCCCCAAACAGTCATCAGAGTTTAATTCACAGACCATCTGTGCGAGGGGGACATGTGGGGGAGGTGGGGTTTACTTAATACCAGGGTGTTAGTTATCTAAAAATTAGGTTGAAATGGAATACATTTATTGGAGTGAAGCACATAAAATATTCGAAAATATATATTGGTTATATATATATATATATCTAAAATTATATATTGGGAGAGTAACAACCTCTCTTTCATAAACCATCGAGATGTCGAAGGAGCAAGACCACACAGTAGACGGTAGAATCGGAGGCTTTTCATTCGGGACCAGTTCTAGTCAGGTTCGGTTGGTTCATCTTGATCGACCTTTGCTGGTACATCCTGGTCGGTCATAGCTGTTTGGTCTTGGTTGGGCTCTGTTGCTTGTTCTTGGTCGGGCTCGTCAAAGAGAGACTGGTCCCACCATTCTATACGGCTATCGGGTTCTCTGGGTGGTTCGTTGAGGATGAAATGATCCAAAAAGATGTTGCTGTCCCACCAACTCAGATCGCTTCCCGGCTCGGGCAAGCTGTCCGGTATTGACCAGGATTTGTGTAATAAAACAGAAACACTTCTTATCAATTGTCCTTAGTAAAACACCTTTCAAAAAATAGGTACTGAGCAAATAGAAACTTACGATCAGTCTTGTCCGATCTGAGAATGGCCAATCAATCCAAAACTATCGGAGATTGGTCTCTAAGCCTAATCTCTAATGCCTCTGCCCATTCTAAAAGCTTCCCAAAATCTTGCAAAGAATCCACTTTTGCTCGAAGAGTCACCATCTGTAAAAATTAAATTATTTGTATAATTCGAAGTAGCATGAAGAATCAATATAAAATATGCCGAATTACTAGCAAAGCTTTCATGAAATGTATAAGGTCTGGTTTATTATTTTACAGGGTCTCATTGGTATATTGTAAATTACATGTAGCATTAATTAGATGGTATAAATTTGATTTAGTAGTTTATGTCATTTAGGAGAGATTAGGCTCTATAAAAGTAACATACAATCATTAATTTGTTTTACATTAAGATAGGTCCTATGAAAGACTAGAAAACACAATTAAATGGTGTACCTAAGAGGTTAATTTTCAACAAGGGTTTTAATATTTATTTTATAAAATATGTGGCCAGGAAGTCCACCATACTGTAGAAGCAGATAATGGCCAGCAAAGTTTGTAAACAAGTGAATATTAGTTTCCAGTTTATTTTAAAAAGAAGTTTAAAGTGCCAGTCCACTATGCTGTAGAAGAAAATAATGGCCAGCAAGTTTGTAAACAAAACAATGGCTGTTTCCATTTTATTTTTAAATGAAGCTTTAAGAAACATGACTTGATAGAAGACTAGTTCTTTGGAAAGCACGTTTGTAAACAAAGATATGGAGGTTGTGGCAGTGGGGGCGAATCATTTACTTCATTTTAAAAGAAGTTTTAAGTACCAGTCTATGAGTCGGTAGATTCGATGCATGTCTTCTGGTAAAAGATAACAGCTAGCATGTTTTCAATCAAAACAATGGCCATTCCCCTTTTATTTTAAAAAGAAATCTTTTTGCTACAGTATATTTGTTACAGCCTTGCTACCAATTATCGTCTGTGGTTTAGATAATATTTATAATTTATATTGTATTAGTAGGTTTAGCTTATATTCTTTTTAAGCTAAATTTTCAAATGGCATACTGTAAATTAATGCATTGTTTATGCTGTTCAATATTTCTTATATTTTAACAATATATATCTATTATTGGCCAGTTTTACCACAAACAGGAAATACCAATTTGTTTTCAAATAGAAGCATTTGCCCTTGACCCTTAATAAAGATATATAAGGTGGGCCTTCACTGGTAGGCTGGCGTCCACTGGTAGAATGTCACTGGTATAAGATACTAACCAGCACAATTGTGAACAAGATGATGGCTATTTTGATTTTATTTGCCCAAAAATATATACATTATGAATTCATTTGAGTACATTTTTGGGTTATTTTTCATTATGAACCCGTTTAGGGTTTGGTGTACATTATTATTGTAAATTTTTTTAAACTTATATATGTGCATTATACTGTTAGTAATGCATTAAAGTCTAATTACTTCTTTTAATGATAAATACCTTGAACAATGTAGAAATAGTTATCCAAAAACACTACGTCAATTAATATTGTATCTTATTATAAGGGTGGAGAGCTAAAATCTGTGTTGAAAAGCCTACAAGAAAATCCGGAATAATATTTTTGAATTGCCAGTCCTTGCTTTTATAGGAAAAGTTTGGTGGTGGTGGTGGATTAAGGGATATTACTTCAATCAGTCAAATTGCAGTGCTGGAATTATAGTCACACCAATCGGATTTCAGGATTTCAACAGTGCAGTTATTTTGAAAGTACCGATATTTTTTGTTTTTGCAATAATAAATATTACATTGGTTGAATCTGCAATAGCAGTTATTGGTTTGTCATTAGATTTAATTATTCATATAATCCTGTCATGCTAGCAGTTGGTGGTTTGTTATGGGACCTTAATTACTCCCCGCATGGCCATATTTGCTTGACCAAATTGGTCAATGAGCCTAGAACCATGATGGGCCATCTGTCAAGACAAATAAAGGGACAGTGGGGATGGGATAAAGGGAGGTTCTTGGACAGTTATAAATGGTGGTGCAATCTTGTATTTGGATTTATTTGCAAATTTGCAGGCTGAATACACCAACAACTAGCAGAGCCCCAATGGCTAAATTGTCCTATGTTGGATAAAAATTGAGTAAGTATTTTTAAGGAATTTTTTTTAAGAAAAAAATAGTATTGGTCAAATATATGTGGGATGAACATTGGGTTATTTTGGGTTTTATTGGGCCATATAGATCGTGTGACCAAACAGTCTCCTATACTACTCATGTGTCACACTGTAATAATAATAATAATAGTAAGATTTATATAGCGCAAAATTGATGCAAATCCTCTAATGCGCTTAAGTCCAAGAAGGGAGAGTCCAGGGACAGGCATAGGTCGACATCTAAAAAGTGCCCGCCAGGGTATAACTAAGGTGGGGGGTATGCCAGCCTAAACAAGTGAGTCTATAGCTGGCTTCCGAAATGATCTATTGTTTGCTCAGATCTGACAGTTTGTGGCAGCTTGTTCCATTCAGCTGGTGCAGCTACTGCAAAGCCTCGCCTGCCTATGTGCTTCGTAGGGTGGGTTGAGGAGACAGATAGCCTGTTGCCGTGAGTGAGACTGCTTGATCTTATTAAAGCTGAGAGGTATGGGGGCTGTGAAAGATTGATAGCCTTGAATAACAGGAGATTTTACTTAAAAATGAATGAATTGGAAGCCAGTGGAGTTTTTTCAAAAAGGGTGGAACATGACTCATTTTGTCAAGTCTGAAGATGATGTGGCAAAGAGCATTCCGGACTCTCTGTAGATATATCATAAACTGTTGTATTACTACTTGCACAATTTCTTCCATGTGTTTGACTAGAGACATTTAATGAACTGTTGCATTACAACATACTTACACAAAGCCTTCCAGGTGTCAAAATGTAGATATATTATGAACTGTTGCATTTCACACACAAAGCCATACATGTCTCAGATTGTAGGTATATCATGAACTTGAAAATTTTAATTACTTAATTGAAAATTGTAATTATGTAAATGTAACTTGATAAGCTACAAGCTTACCATGTTGTGGGAGGCCGCAGGTATCCTGGCCAACGGCTAAGAGAAATGGATGTTTAGTACTGACCCAGTCCCTGTCCTGAGAGTCTACCATAGCAGTGTCATTTGGTGATTTATCCTTCTCTCGTGAATTTTGCCCATACCCCCTCAGATGGAATACGGCAGGGAGGCAAGGTGGGACTCTCTTCAGTTCCACATGATAAGCTTGTATCTTATAAAAGGTACATTTACGTAATTAAAATTTTTAATTTTATTGCGCTACAATAGCTTACCATGTGGAACTGAATGCTGAATTCAACTGCCTGGTGGCAAGACTACAGCTGAGACTGGTAGAAATTTGTCTATTTTTCCTGAAAAAAATATATACCAAAAAATTTGGCAAATTATCAGTCAGAGTCCCAGTTAAGAGCCCCAGTTCTGAAGAGCCAAAAACCAAAATTAAAGAATAACAGTATGGATATTGGCTGGATGTTTTGAGAGAAGGAAAGTGCAGCCGTACTCACCTGTGAGAGTAGCCCCAGGGGCATCACTGCGATGAATAACAGCCCTAGGCCTGAATCTCATAAACTTGCCACCCTAAGTATGAGGTTATGGTACACTGATCAAGACTAAATACATTATACACTTAAATACAAGGTAATAGATAAAAGACCTTACTGTAACATCCTGGAGAGGTACCGAAACCCAGACAATGGGATTAGACTCCTGAAGACTTGCTGCAAAGGATGTGCCCCCTTCTTTTCTTTTTGATGAGTATTCTGGGGGGAGGGGTCTAGGACTTTTTGTGTCACTACTACTGGTCCCAGATACATGTTGTGGTTGTCTGACCAAGTAAGGTATTTTTAGTAAAAATTTGTAAATGTGTTGTGAGTTTTAAATGTTTGCATGATTTAGTTCACCAATACCCCACCATAAAAGGCCTTAGAGGCCACAAAGGCCAAGGTATGTTGATCTGCTTATTTGTAACAAAGTAGGGTAGTTATAGCCAAGAGGAGAGTGTAGCGGGTCTAATGTCTGAGGTATGTCCTTTCCTGAAGGAGATAAAAAGGAGGGAGCAAGACCCTCTTAGGTCTTTGGTTTGATCCAAATAGTACCTCATGGCCCGTACAGGACACAAAGTCCTGACGTCTGTGAATAGTCTATCTACAATGGTAGTTAGAGCAGATGTAGACACTGGAGATGACACCCACTGGCCTAGATTAGATACTTTGTTTGCAACCCAGGTGTGAATTTTACTGTGGCACTTACAGGAGGCCAGAGCTAGCAAGAAAGTTTTGAGGGTAATATATTTGAGGTCTGTGTCTTTCATAGGCTCAAAGGGTGCTTTTGTGAGCTCATTAAGTACAATAGAAACGTTCCATTTAGGAAGATTCCTGGAACTTCTGTGATGATCCCTATGAAAACTGAAGAGTAACCTGTTAAGGTCTGAACTTGGGGAAATGTTGAGCCCTGCTGGGCCCAAGGTGTCAACAATAACTGTCCTATAACCATCAAAGGTCGAATCGCACCTGTTTAGGTCCTGGTACAGGCCCTTTACAGAGGGAGTGGAGAAATCCACCGAATTTTCCCTGCACCATCTCTCAAAAAGGGCCCACTTTGACTTGTAGATGGTACTTGTTGATGACCTCTGAGGGGCAGCAATTCTCTCTGCCACCTCCATAGAGAAGCCTTGTTCTTGGCGCTGTCCACTCCTAGACACCAGGCGTGGAGGTTCAGATGTTGTGGATTGCCGTGAAACACATATTTGTTGGACTGTTTGAGAAGAGTTTTTGACACTGGTAGTTGAAGTGGGATTTCTGTTGAGAGCTGCACCATGTCCCAAAACCAGGGCATCCCTGGACAGCCTGGGGCTATTAGAATGATCAGGCAACTGGAGTGCCTGATTTTTTGGATCACCCTATGAAGGAGAGCCGTGGGAGGGGAAGCATAAGCAGTGAGACCCGACCAGTTTATGTTCAGAGCATCTATGTCCCAAGCATTTTAGTCTGAGATTGGAGATACAGTGGAACTTTGTGATTCACACGAGTGGCAAATAGATCTACATGAAGAGTAAACCACTTATAACAGATCTGCTTCAACACCTGTGGATGGAGTGACCATTCTGTTGACTGGACTTGGTTTGACCTTCACAGAAGATCAGCCATCACATTTAGACACCCTGGAATGTGTCTGGCTTTTAACGTTATCTCGTAATGATTGGCACCAGGTCATGATCTTCCACAGGAAAGTGCACAGCTCCGCCGAGTGGGTTCCCCCTTGTTGTTTATGTAAGCTACTACTGTTGAGTTGTCCGTAGCAACCAACACTAGTTTTCACACTTGTCCTTGAACCTTTGAAGGGCCAGAGATACCGCCTTTAGCTATAGAACATGTATGTGTAGTCTTTCTTCCCTGTCTGACCACAGACCCTTTGCAGATGCTTGCTTTAAGTAAGCGGCCCAGCCTTTGTTTGAGCCATCTGTAAAGAGTTGAATACTGTGGTCTTTGGGATGAAGGTCCACCCCTTTCATTATGTTTGTGGTATTGTCCCTTTGAGTGAGGTCAAAAATGGCCTCTGGAGCCTCCGATATTCAGTTTTCCCCTGCCTGAGGAAAGTGATTGGTTACTGCTTGGTGTAGAATGTCTTCCATAGGGACATTTATTGTAGGTTATTGTGGTGGGGACTATGAAAAGGCTTGTTCTTGTAGGGTGCGAAACCCTAATAGTTTTTTAGGGTGCCTTTTTAAAGGAGCAATTCTTTTCCATCTTTAACAAATTGCAAATTTGAATAAAGGAGATGGCCAAAAAGGTGAGTTCCTAAGTTCTTGTCCCCTTGAATCTCCTAGATTTGGTTGCAAAAGGGTCATTTTAGCCCTGTATCTTAGCAGGCCAGTGTTACCCATAGTGTATAACTCCTTTTGAAGGATATGGACCAATTAATTGCTTAAGGATGCTAGAGCTCTCTGCTGAATAAGAATCCTCTTATTCAATGTCAAAGTAGTCACAGGTGTCATCATAAGCATGCCTGGCTACTTTTTCAGGATTGGCACCCCTTTGAATCTGGCTTTTGACCTTCTTAAAGGTTCACATAAAACTGTCCTGGCATTTCTCCATGATAGAGTTACAGACGGAATCAGTCTTAGTGAAAGTATCCGCAAGTTGATAGCGCAGAGATTCTGCCTTGCCTGGTGATCAAGTTCCTTCAGAACTTGTAGGGGAACCTTGCCCATTAGCTCCCCAGAGGTTTTGAGGACATACAGAATTTTAGCAAAGTCAGAGTTTAACTCCTGCATGTTGTCCTCGAAACAAGGCTGTCCGACTTTATACCACTTTGCAGTGGAAGCAGGGGGTTTAATGTATTTACCTTCAGGTAATTGAAAGGCCTGAAAGTCCAGTTCAAATTTTTAAGACCTCTTCGCCTGAGCTTCTGTTGTCTTTTTTTTCGTCATCCAGACCCAAAATAGTGGTAGAGGTCCTTGGCATGGTGTCGGTGGTGTCAGGGAGCTTTAAGATATGCCTAAAAGTTTCAGACTCCTCTGCTTACAGTGAGGGTAAGTCATACATGTCTACCAATGAAATACTGGGTCTGTGTGTATTTTGTGTTGTTCTTGCAGAGCTGGAGCCCACTTAGGATGAAGACTTCTTAATTTGAAGAGTGAACTCTGATTCCTCTGAAGAAGATGACTTAGGGATGTATTTTGCCATAGTTTTATGTTTTCTTTTATCCGAGTGCTTTTTGGGCTTAACCGGACGCAACTGATGGGATTGCCCAGATTGGTGAGAAAACTGATCTGAGTTACTCGGATTAGAGCCCTGCTCAGATTGAACACCCTGTCTGTACCTTGGAAGGAGAGAAGGACCATACACATCCTTGTCCATAGGTTCATCTGGTTGCTTGGATGACCGAATGTTTGAATGTTGAGTATTTGTATAACTGGAGGGCAAGTCATCTTATTTACTAGTTCCAGGCATTGGATCTGAATGGGTGTCTGATCCACACCCACTTCTGAGGCTCTTTGCATGGTTTTGAACTCATCTCGCAAATATTTCATTGCCTCCAGCATTGATGCCTGGAAACCCACAAGCCTGGAAGTTGCTTGCTGTTGGTCGGCAGTTTACAGTACAGAACTTTGACCACCTGTATGTACTGGTTTCCTCTGTCCTTCCAACTACCCATTGTGATATGACTTGTACCGTGTTGAAAGTGATGTAAAACCCAAAATAAATACATAATTAAGAACGTACGGGGTTGGGGATGTGGAGAAGATGAGAATAAGGTTTCAGTACCAACCCCAATGTCCGCTTGTGAACCAGAAAACTCCTCACCATCATAACCCAACAATTCTAGATCCCCTATTAAGTTGTCAGTAACTGCCTTTTGCTTCCTAACATATCTGTGTCTATTACGTATTTTATTCATTTGTTCATCAGTAAACAACTGCAAATTGTACACACATTTTTATTGGTGACACAGGGGTCATCACCCTTGCCAGACTCTCTACAAGTTGGACAATAGTTGTGTACATCATATGAGAAACAATAATGGCAACACTTTAATGATGTGGGTTTTGTACAAGTTGGAAAGACATTTTTACAAACAATGAACCTGTGTAAACCAGACCAGAAATTCAGAAACACAAAAAAGAAGGAAGAGTGTGGATGCATGTTACATGGTTCACGCAAACAGTACACAAGATTCGGTCAATACTAGTTGTCTATTTTTTCTTAAACATTGGCTGGATCCCACGGCCACCCGAGATCAGTATTCAGTTCCAAATGGTAAGCCATTGTAGCACAATAAAATGTATTTTACCATAATCACACAATTTATATCATGTCAGACTACTGGTATATCAACACTCATCTTTTAAACTCGAACCTCTCTATTTAGAACTCCTTCCTGTAGTAAATACACAACTCAAGATGCCAGACATAAATTATCCCTCTGACCACCACTTGTGTTTAATACAGCACACGGAGTTCCTCTATTGGGAGGACAAAAAAGTGCCCGCAAAGCAGTACTTTAGATTTTCTTCTCTTTAATTTTTCTTCTCCCTCAAAAGCATATTATGTATTATGAGCTATTGTATCTCATCATGCTCATACAATGTGTTCCACATGTCAGTCTGTGGATGTATATCATGAACTTGAACATTTTAATTACTTAAATGTAGCTTTTATAAGCTATAAGCTTACCATGTGGGACTGAATGATTATTCTGATGGCCGCAAGGCATCACGACCAACGTCTAAGAAAAAAAGACATTTATTGTTGGCCGTAGCCTCAGGTTGTCGTCACGTGATCTGCCCCTTATGTTGCCTCCTTTCTCGTTGAGATTTAAACTCATAACCCCTCAGCTGTAATACAGCGGGGAGGCAGGGTGGGACTCTCCTCAGTCTCACATGGTAAGCTTGTAGCTTATAAAAGCTACATTTAAGCAATTAAAATTTTCAATTTTATTGCGTTACAATAGCTTACCATGTGGGACTGAATGCTGAATCCAACCGCTCGGGAGGGATTACAGCTGAGACTGGCAGATAAGTCTTTTTTCTTAGAATTTTGATAATAATAAGAGAATGAAAGATCGAAAGTACCAGTCAGAGTCCCATTTATAGGGCCCCAATCCCGAAGATCGGGCCTGTAAAAGCCAAAAACCTGAATGAATGACAGTGCTAAAAACTGTCAGGGTGTTTCACAGGAGATGGATGTGTACCCTAGGCACACAAGACGGGGAAAGCCCCAAGGGCTATCACGGAAGACCCATGAGCTTAAGGTTCGGATGCTGAGGAAAAGCCATCCTAAAAACTTAATGACAACCTTAAGGTCCTTAATACAATATACAATTATGTTAATTTAAAAGACTAAATAGACCTTACCCGAAAACACCCTGATGAGGTAACTCATACCTAGACCCTGGGCTTAGACTTCTGAAGACTTGGTTGTAGCGGATGTGCCCCCCTTCCTTTCTTTCTGAGGTTGACTGGGCTGAGTAGAAGGGTCTAGGACCTGCTGTGCCACTACTACTGGTCCCAGATACGGATTGTTGTCATTGTCCCACCAAGTAAGGTCTTTTAGATAAAAATTGGTATAAGTGTTGTGAGCTTTCCAGTAACACGTTTGCATGATCTGGTCCACCGATACCCCACTGTAAAATGCCTTAGAGGCTGCGAAGGACCTAATGTCATGCACTGGTCTGTTTGTTTATAACAAAGTAGGATGGTTTCTTTCAACCAAGAAGATAGTGTAGTGGGTCAGATGTCTGAGGTATGTCCTTTCTTGAAGGAAATGAAAACGAGGGACCGGGAACCTCTCAGGTCCTTGGTTTGGTCCAGATAGTACCTCAGGGCCCGCACCGGACACAGGGTCCTGTCTTCTTTGAACTGACTATCCACAATGGTAGTCAAAAGGAATAGTCACCGGAGACACACTTTGAGAACCTTCTCTTGCCAGTTGGTTTTTGGCTATGAAGTCAGAAGGGAACAAGGCAACCTTTTCCCATTGGCCTAGATTAGATACTTTGTTTGCGACCCAGGCATGAATTTCACTGCGGCACTTGCCAGAGACCAAAGCTAGCAAGAATGAAGTTTTGAGAGTGAGATGTTTGAGGTCTGTGTCTTTCATAGGCTCAAAGGGTGCTTTTGTGAGCTCATTGAGAACAACAGAAAAGTTCCACTTAGGAAGATTCCTGGAACTTGTGGGACGATCCCTGTGGAAACTGGAGAATAACCTATGAAGGTTTCCATTCTGTGCAATATGTTGGCCCGATGGGCCCAAGGTGTCAACAATGGCAGTCCTGTAGCCACAAATGGTCGAGGGGCGCCTGTCTTGGTACAGGTACATGAAGAACTCTAAGATTTGTTTCACAGAGTGGAGAAATCCACCGATTTTTCAAAAAGGGCCCGCTTGACTTGTAGATGGTCCTTGTTGATGACCACTGAGGGGCAGCAATTCCCTCTGCCACCTCCACAGAGAAGCCTTGTTCTTGGAGTTGTCCACTCCTGGACACCAGGCGTGGAGTTTGAGATGTTGATGACTGTTGTGGAACACATAATTGTGGGACTGCTTGAGGATCATTGTCGACACTGGAAGTTGCAGTGGGATCGCTGTTGAGAGCTGCACTAGGTCCCAAAACCAGGGCATCCCTGGCCAGCCTGGGGCTACAAGTATGATCAGACAATTGCATTGCCTGATTTTTGGATCACCTTGTAAAGGAGAGCCGTTGGAGGGTAGGCATGGGCCGAGAGGCCCGTCCAGTTTATGTTTAGGGCATCTATGGCCCAGGCCTTGGGTCTGGGATAGGAGACACATACGGTGAAAGCTTGTGGTTCAGATGAGTTGCGAATAGGTCCATGTGGGGAGTGAACCACTTCTGGCAGATCTGTTTGAACACCTGTGGATGCATTGTCCATTGTGTTGACTACACCTGATTCGACCGGGACAGGTCAGCCATCACATTCAGGCACCCTGGAATGTTCCTGGCTTTCAATGTTATGTGGAAGCGATGGAACCAAGTCATGATTCTCCACAGGAGCGCGCACATCTCCACTGAGTGTGTTCCTCCTTGTTTGTTTACGTAAGCTACTACAGTTGAGTTGTCTGTCGCAACTAGCACTGTTTGGTCCTGACACTGGTCTTTGAAGTGTCTCAGGGCCAGAAAGACAGCTTTCAATTCTAGGACATTTATGGAGGAGGAGATTTGCTGCCTGAAAGTCTTGGTCAACGTTATCAAAGAGTCTTTGATAAAGGAATTAAGTGG
Source organism: Sabellastarte sp. h YS-2021 (assembly GCA_964017235.1). Classification (NCBI taxonomy): domain Eukaryota; kingdom Metazoa; phylum Annelida; class Polychaeta; order Sabellida; family Sabellidae; genus Sabellastarte; species Sabellastarte sp. h YS-2021. The sequence continues at coordinate 1,673,388 of OZ024937.1, read as the reverse complement.
CAGGATAGAAGAAGGGCCTCTAGGCCTGAGCTCCTGTCTACCTTTCTCATCTTCACGGTCTATCACTGCAGTGGATGACATTGGTAAGGACTCTCTAGGATCAGGAGGGGGCCCACGGTGGCAGAGTGGTAACACTCTCGCCTCCCACCTCTGCGGCTGGGGTTCGATCCCCGTCATGGCCGTAAGTGGGAAAGCTGGTAGTTGCTTGCCGTTGGTCAGAAGTTTACAGTACAGAACCCTAGCGAACTATATGTACTGGTTTCCTCTGCCCTTCCAACTACCCGTCGTAATATGACCTGTACAGTGTTGAAAGCGACGTAAAACCCCAAATAAATAAATAAATAAATAACTAGGATCAGGAAGTTTGAGGATACACCTAAAAGTATCCACATCCTCAGTATATTGAAAAAGGGAATGTCAGACAGAGCTACTTCCCTGTAGAGAGGATGAACTGGATCCTGTTGGGGATGTTCCTGGTCAGGGAGTTAAGGAGAATCCTAAGGTCTCCATTGTTTTGTGAACTGCACGAGGTTGTCAGTCAAGACGACATCCTATAAGGAAGGGGGGTCTCGATCATGTTGAGGTTTGTCTTCATAAGGATGGGCCTTCCTGAGGGAGGACCTGAAGACCTGTGTCTGTGAGTAGAGGACTGATCCTCCTCCAAAGGGGAAGACACATCTCTAGATCAATGTTTAACCTAAGAAATAAAATTACACCCCAAGAACCCCAAACCTCCCACTTACAAGTCCTGTACCTTAACCACTACACAGCACCAGATACTCTGCTCGAGATATGTTGTTAGGTTGGCCGAGGGCAACCTCGAATGTTCCTGTAATAAGGGGTGGGGCCGAGGCAACATCGACGAGTGCTGGGATGAGGAGAGGTGGGCAAAGTTCACATCCATGTTTGAGGGTAGGGTTCAGATGTACAGATTAAATATATATATATATATATATATATATATATATAGGAAGGCTTCTGAGGCCGAAGAGGAGATCTAATACACCTCCACTTCTAGTGAATTAACAGCCATATCGAGGCACTTAAGTTCTCTCGAAAACTGAATTGCCTCGAGAATAGAAGCCTAACTATTGCCTCGAAAATAACTATTTTGTAAAAGACGAGAACAGTGAAGACTTGAGTAAAAAACTCGATCTTTACTGAAAATTAGTATTAGGGATGGTGGGACAGATTTGGAAAAATAATGCCTCGAAAGTAAGGGGTGAAAAGACGTGGAATAAATAACAAGGCAGCATCGTCGAGATCTGCCGAAGAAACACGAGAGGACTCCTGAACACCCAAAGGTCGAGGTCATCATAACAAGTGTAATATATTGGGAAGTAAATACCTGATATGCGTGTTTGTGAAAAATCACAATAAACTCGCGGCTTGTCTTTATTGCTTGTGTATTAAAAACACTACAGGATTTCTAGGGATGAAAAGGCAATAAAAGCACATTGCTTGTGACAACAACCAATGCTCGACAAGAAAAACAAGCCTGGTGAAAATAAAAATGCTCAGAATATAAAGGATACTTAGCCCTGTGAAACTAAACTTCCACAAAATAAAATATATATTAAAAAAATGGCTAAATGTGGGTATCCAAAAATATGTAAATACTGAGATATAGAAGAAAAAACTTCTCAGACTTGATAGCATAACCAATATGGCGGCGACCAACGAGAAAGGAGGCAACATAAGGGGCAGATCACGTGACGACAACCTGAGGCTACGGCCAACAATAAATGTCTTTTCTTCTTAGACGTTGGTTGTGATGCCTCGCCGCCATCAGGGTAAGCATTCAGTCCCACATGGTAAGCTATTGTAGCGCAATAAAATGATTCATGTATAATGCTCATGAATATGTCAGACTGTACATTTGTTATGAACTACTGCAATACACTTTACTCACATAATCTGTTAAATGTGTCAGATCTACAATATATTGTTGTATTATAAAATACTTAAGCGGTGTGTTTCTTATATTACACTGCAGATTTACTATGCTATTCCACATACTGTATCCACAAAATATGTTTGATATTTCAGAGTGCAACACCGGAGTTGATGACTGTAGCAAGTGTGACCAAAATAACATGTACTGCCTGCATCCGAGGATTTTCTTTGATTGGAGAGAAATGTCAAAGTATGTTGATTTGTTATATTTTCCTGTAAAAAGTATACACACATGAAGTGTTAGGTTTAAGAATTTATTGTAATGATCAGAATATATTACTCAGAAAAAGTTAACTTACATTTACCAATTTCATGCCATCAGATCCTGCACAAAGGATGTTGTTTACACATCAAAATGATGTCAAGACATATTTGATCTCAAGGAAATGTTTTGTTTTAAAATACTTTTCAGTGTTAAAATAGTACAACTACTGGTTAAACAAATTACTGGTTGATCTGTGATTTGACAGAAATAGCCTGTGGTGTGCCGCCACCTCCACCACTGAGAGGAGGGTATGGATTCACAGGGATGTATTATGGTGACTCAGTCACCTATGATTGCGAATGTGGATACGATTTAGATGGACCCCAGACTCTGACATGTGGCGACAGTGGACACTGGGGACGGCCACCCTGCTGCATAAGTGAGTTCTATCATCTGGACTAAAATCAGACTTGTTATACCAGGGATTATACTGAAACCGTGTACCGTATTCTAATTCCAATTGACCATCAAGATGCTGTCTCGAAACGCAAAAAGTTAAAATCAATATGTTACTAGTGGGAGTTTAAGGTCACCTTATAACTAGACCACTGCTGTGGTATGTATCTCCCGCCGAGCATTACAGGGGAAGAAATACCTTTTCCAAGATATTCACATTTTTTTTTATTTTCCACTAAAATCCAAGATGACATTTTCCCCTTAGGCACAGAATACTGTTGTACTACCCTATGGGTCAAAAATTCACTGAAAATTGCTCTATCTCTGACCATTTTGAAGATATTTTCAATGTTTATTTTCTGAAAAAATCCAAGGTAGTCGCCAAAAGTGGGGAAAATTGAAATTTTTCCCTTTTGCATAGGACACTCTTTTACTATCCTGTGGGTCAAAAAATCACTCAAAATCACTCTTACATTTTGTGAGATATTTTCAATGTTTATTTTCCGCAAAAATCCAAGATGGCCGCCAAAAGTGGAGAAAATTGAAATTTTTTCCCCTTTCCATAGGATACTCTTGTACTACCCTGAGGGTAAAAAATTAACTCGAAATCACTCTATCTTGTACGGTTTTTGAGATATTCACACTTTTTCATATTCCGCTAAATCCAAGATAGCCGCCAAAAGTGCGAAAATTGCAAATTTTTCCCTTTCGCTCAAGACAGGGTTGTACTACCCTGTGGGTCGAAATCGTTCTATCTCTTACGGTTTTCAAGATATTCACACTTTTTCATTTTCCGTAAAAATCCAAGATGTCGGCCAAAAGTGGCGAAAATTGAAATTTTTCCCCTTGGTATAGGATACTGTTGTACTACACTGCGGGTCGAAAAATTGCTTGAAATCACTATCTAATTATTCCCCTTGGTATAGGATAATGTTGCACTACCCTGTGGGTCAAAAATTTACTTGAAATCGCTCTATCTCTTACAGTTTTCGAGATATTCTCACTTTTTCATTTTCCGCCAAAATCCAAGATGGCTGCCAAAAGTGGCGAAAATTTAAAATTTTTTCTCCTTTGCATAGGATACTTTTGTACTACCCTGTGGGTTGTAAATTCGTTCAAAATTGCTCTATCTCTTACTGTTTTTGAGATATTCTCACTTTTATTTTCTGCAAAAATCAAAGATGTCTGCCAAAAGTGACGAAAATTTTCCCCTTGGTATAGGATACTGTTGTATTACCCTGTGGGTCAAAAATTCACGAGAAATCGCTCTGTCTCTTACAGTTTTCGAGATATTCTTAAACTCAACATTAATCTTTTATACAGGGGAGTTTAAGCGCAACTTAAAATATGACACGCTTTAAATACCAGTTAAAACCACAGGTCAAATTTGAATATGAATCTGTCAACCCATTTTCGAGAAAATGTGTGGAAACAGAAAAGCTTAAAATCAATTTAAGTATTTCACTAGTGGGAGTTTATGGTCACCTTAAAATAAGACACACCTTGAATACCAGTGACAACCACATGCTAAATTGAATCTATCAACCCATTTTCTAGATACAGTCTGGAAATTGAACTACTTAAAATCAATATGTTACAAGTGAGAGTTTAATGTCCCGTTAAAATAGGGCACACCTTGAGGATCAGTTACATATACATGTCAAATTTGAGTTTAATCCATTATGCCAATTTTGGGATACTGTCTATAAAGGAAGTATGACAATACTGACTATGTGTTATTACTGGGAGTTTAAGGTCACCTTAATGTATGACACTTATCCATGGCCAGTTACATGTACATGCAAAACTTGGATGAAATATCTCAAGGTATCTTCAGTACACTCTATGGAAAAATAAAAAACCCCTTAAAAATCAACATAAACATTTTATGCATGCAAGTTCAAGGCCACCATAAAATATGCCACACCTAGAATACCAGTTACAACCACATACCAAATGTGAATTGAATCCATCAACCTATTTTTGAGATATTGTGTGAAAACGGAAAAAACTTAAAATCAATATAAGTATGTTACTAGTAGGAGTTTAAGGCCACCTTAAAATAAGACACCCCGTGAATACCAGTTACAACCATATACCAAATTTGAACTGAATATGTCAACTAATTTTCAAGATACGGTCTGAAAATTGAAATAATTAAAATCAATATGTTATGAGTGAGAGTTTAAGGTCACCTTAAAATTGGGCACACCTTGAGGATCAGCTACATCTACATGCCAAATTTGAGTTTAATCCCTCATGCCATTTTTGGGATACTGTCTGTAAAGGAAGTAGAATAACACTGACAGTGTGTTGTTACTCAGACTTTAAGGTTACCTTAATATAGGACCCTTATCCATGGCCAATTACATACACATGAAAAATTTAAAGGAAATTTCTCACGTTATCTTCAGTATACTCTATGGAAAAATAAAAAAAAACTTAAACTCAACATAATTCTTTTGTACATGGGAGTTTAAGGTCACCTTAAATATGACACACCTCGAATACCAGTTACAACCACATGCCAAATTTTAATTGAATCCGTCAACCCATTTCGAGATACTGTCTGGATAAGGAAAAACTTAAAATCAATATGTTACTAGTGGGGGTTTAAGGTAACCTTAAAATAGGGCACACCTTGTGGACCACTTACATCCAATGCCAAATTTGAGTTTAATCCATCAGTCCCTTTTGTGATACTGTCTGGAAAGGAAGTGTGATGACACTGTCAATGTGTTATTCGTGGGAGTTTAAGGTCACCTTAATACATGGCACTTACCTATGGCCAGTTACATATACATGCAAAATTTGAATGAAATTTCTCGAGGTATCTTCAGTGTACTCTATGGAAAAATAAAAAAATACCTAAACTCAACATAAATCTTTTATGCAAGGGAGTTTAAGGCCAACTTAAAATATGACACATCTTGAATACCAGATACAATCACATGCCAAATTTGAATTGAATCTGTCAACCCATTTCCTACATACAGTCAGGAAATTGAAATACTTAAAATCAATATGTTACAAGTGGGAGTTTAAGGTCACCTTAAAATAAGACACCCCTTGAATGCCAGTTACAACCACATGCCAAATTTGAGGTGAATCTGTCAACCCATTTTCGAGATACATTCTGGAAATTGAAATACTTAAAATCAATATGTTAGATGTTTGAGTTTAATCCATCATGGCATTTTTGGATACAGTCTGGAAAGGAAGTATGACAACACTGACAATGTGTTATTAGTCGGAGTTTAAGGTCACCTTAATGTATGGCACTTATCCATGGCCAGTTACATTTATATGCAAAACTTGAATCAAATTTCTTAAGTTACCTTCAGCATACTCTATGGAAAAGTAAAAACTTAAACTCAGTATAATGCTTTTGTACAGGGGAGTTTGAATTGAATCAGTCAACCCATTTTCGAGATACTGTCTAGAAACAGAAAAAGTTAAAATCAATATGTTACTAGTGGGAGTTTAAGGTCAACTTAAAATAGGGCACACCTTGTGGACCAGTGAATTTCATCCACCAACCCATTATTGAGATACTGTCTGGTAACAGAAAACCTTAACCTCAATATAAAAATGTTAGTACTGGGAGTTTAAGGTCACCTTAAAATAGGGCACACCTTAAGGACCAATTACATGCACATCCCAAATTTGAATTTAATCTATCATTCTATGTTTGAGATACTCTCTGAAAAGGAACTGCGACAACACTGACCATTTTTGTCCTCCAACATAGCTGTTAGTGACACAAAAGTAATACAACCTTAAACTCATAAGTTTACCAAATATCAGGAATTTACTATAACCTTACAAAAGAGGTTTTTTGTGTAGACAGATGTGCATGATGAATATCAAAGATTAAAGTCTTAATTAACAGATCAAATATCTTTCAAACACCAAAAATTGTCCCAACCTTAAACTCAAAGATAGTTTGCAGCTGTGAGAGAGTTTAAGGTAAATTTTTCCTGTGGGTTTTGTTCACAGTTTGTTACATCCACAACTTGAAAGATGCTTAGAATTGCAAAGTGTTTAAAATGCTGTTGAAAAATAGCCAAACTTAAAATGAATATAATTCTGTTATTACTGAGAGTTTAAGGTCACCTTATTGTATTGCACTTACCTGTAGCCAGTTACATATACTTGCAAAATTTTAATGAAATTTCTAGTTATTTGTTATTTCAAGTATATTCTATGATACTATAAAGTAAATTCAATATAATGTTTTAATACATGACAGTTTAAGGTCACCTTAAAATAGGGCACATTTTGAAAACCAGTTACAACTTCACGCCAAATCTAAATTGAATCCGTCAGCAAATTTTTGAGATACTGTCCGGAAACAAAAAAACTTCAAATCAATATAAGTATCTTCCTACTGTCAGTTTAAGGTCGCCTTAAATAGGACACACTTTGAGCAAAAGTTACATCAAAATGCCAATTTGGAATTTAATTCATCAAGCCATTTTTGAGATACTCTCTGGAAAGTAAGTGTGAAGACGACACTGACCATGTATGTCTTCCATAAAAGCTGCAAGTGACACAAACTAATGCAACCTTAAACTCATAAATTTATAAAATATCAGCAATTTACTATAACCTTACAAAAGAGACCATATTTCGGTGGAGATATATGTACATGATGAATATCAATGTAAAAAGCTCTAATTAGCATATAAAATATCTTTCAAATACAAAATATTTTGCCCCAACCTTAAACTCAAAGTTTATTTGCACTGCTGTATAATGCAGTGAGTTTAAGATGATCTTTAACTGAAAGTTCTGTTCATGGTTTCTTACATCCACAACTGAAACGCCTAGAATTGCACAATATTTGAAATACTGTTCGAAAATTACCAAACTTAGTGAATATAATTCTGTTATTAATGGCAGTTTGATGTCACCTTATTGTGTGGCACTTACCTATAGCCAGTTACATATAAATGCAGAAGTTTAATGAAATTTCTGAAGTTACTTTCAGTATACTCCGTAAAGAAAGAAAAAATATAAACTAGACATAAGTTTTTTATACATAGGAGTTTAAGGTCACCTTAAAATAGGGCACATTTTCAAAACTAGTTACAACCACATGCCAAGTTTGAATTGAATCCGTCAAGCCATTTTTGAGATACTGTCTTGAATATGAAAGTGAGACGACGTGGACGACTACGACATCAACGCCACAAAATGAGATGATGAAGCAATCCCTATATGGCACACAGCATAACTGCTGGTGACATAACATTAGTGTCCCTTGAGGGATGGTTAATTAATGTTAATTAATATTCATAAGTTGCAAACTGATTTTGGAGTTTAACCTCTGGGTCAAACACAAGTCACAGTTAAAAGCAAATGTCAGAAACTGCAACACAAATACTCATCAAATTGAGGTTGAAAAATTGAACAAAAACATATTAAAATCACATACCTTGAAATGCATGTGAAATCTTTACTTCTAAATCAACACACAAACAGAGAAACACACACACATACAACACGTGTACATACCTGTAATGTGTGTTTTCACCATTACACTCCTTACTGAAATGTTTACTGAAAACTATTCCATTTAAAATGTTGTGTATACTGTATTTTTATTATACAGTGTTGTATGTACATGTTGTGTGTACAGTATTGTGTATACAGTATTATTTGTACAGTGTTGTGTGTACACTGTTATACAGAGCTACATTCTCACTGTTTCAATGTTTCAATTCAGTGTTTTTTCTGATTTTGTGAAGTGTAAAAAGATGTATTTTTGTCTGTAACTTCAGGGAAGCTGTCTGGTGTGACCACGACAACACAGAGGTTTTACAGTCAGAACCTGAATGATGACAACATCAGAGTGTACCTACAGAACCACCTGGACACTCATGTAGGTACACTCCATCTATGGTACAACCAGCTGACAGACTTGTCGTGGATCAGTGACTTCCCTCAACTGGACACACTGAAGGAGTTACATGTGAGTAGAAACAGGATCAAGTCCTTTAGTTGGGACGACATCCCTCCTCTCACTGAGGAGATTTACTTGTATAGAAACAACCTGGTGAGCTTACCACACATAGGTAAGCATAACACTTGTGTTCATGTGAAGATATTAAGTTTAAGTAGCAATCAGATAGAAAACATGGAGTGTTCACACATTCCTCACACTGTGGTAACAGTGTACCTTCAATACAACAAACTGAAAACACTCTGTAACATGTCACACTTACAACTCACAGAACTTTCTTTGTATGACAATCAGTTAGAAAACATGGAGTGTTCACACATTCCTCACACTGTGGTAAAGCTGGACTTTTATCAAAACAAAATCAAAACACTCTGTAATATGACACTGTTCACACAGCTCAGAGAACTTGATTTGTCTCACAACCAGCTGACTACAGTGAGTGCAGACCACCTGCCTTCAAATCTGCAGACTATTTACTTACGTAATAACTTATTTAACTGCATGAACATGAAAAACTCACTGAGTGTATCAGTTGATTGTCAGTCAACCATGCCATGGCAATAGTCACACACATAACTCACTTTCACTTCTACACAGCGTTACCACAGTTGTCAAAAGAGTTCTTTTTTTCTAAATTTAAGCATAATTTTCAGAAACAAACATATAATTGAATCCATTTACATAGAAATTCACCAAAACATACAAAAAGGCATTAAATGTACGTGTTTGAGATCAATTCTACATTACAACAAACACCACAACAAAATGTTGTGACTGAATTAATTTTCACCAATAATTCTGGTTATGTGTTTGAATCAGTTGTAGAGAAATTAAGCTCTATAAAAGTATTATTTAATTAGAATGTTTAGAAACAAAGATTTTTCATAAAAACTTTGAATTAAAGAATTAATTTATGAAAATCACACTCATTTTTGTAGAGCTTTACCACAGTTTGAAGAGTTTTTTTTTCCTAAATTGGCAAAAAATATACATTTTCATTCATTTACATATTCATGAGATGTGCGTGTTTGAAATCTCTTTTTTAACCATTGAACACAAGTGTTATGATTCACTCAATGTTATACAATGACAAGGACTTTTTTCTGTGTAAAGTCTCCGTTAAAGGTATTAAGCTCCATACAAGTGTGATAAGGTCAGATTTCTTAACACTCCATTACTGTAAAGTCAATGTTGCTTTAAAATATTAAATATGTGAAGTAAATGTTTTAAATTTTCAATAAGTGGAAAGTACAATGACTTTTTTCTATGTGGAGGATCCTTTAAGAGCATTAAGCTCTATAAAACTATGATTAGGTTACAAGGTTTTAACCTTAAAGTTTGAAAGGGTGAAGTATTTTTTTAAGATAATTTTTATTAAGTTGAAAATGCATGTTGTTTTAATAGAAATTAAGCAGTATAAATGTAGGATTAGATTACAATGTTTTAACAAAAAAATCACAGAAATGTAACAAAAACTGTTGTTTGAAAGAATTGATTTATTAAAATCTCACTCATTTTCGCACAGTGTTGCAACAGGATTTTTTCTAAATTTGCAAAAAAATTCCATAATATAGTTTATAATGATTCTGTATAGAGTTTACATTATATATTTACACAATAGAAATTTACCAAAATAAAAAAAAAATCATCAAATGTACAAGTTTGAAGTAACGCCTAAAACTCTTAACAATAAGTTTGTTTTTGTGCCTTAGAGTGTTCTTGCATATAGATTAAGCTGAATAAATCTATTAGTTGATATCAATTTGTAAAAGAAAAAAAATCCTGTGAAGTTATATACAATTTGTGTGTTCAAAATGTGAAAAATTCAGTTAACAAAACAAAGAGCTTGCTTGTATAAAGATTAAGTTGTATAAATGATTAGATTACAGCATTTCAAAGAAAATACCACATTAATGCAAAGTACATCTCATTATAAAGGTTTCAATTAACTTAAAATACATGTTGTTTTAAAATACATTTTAAATATAATGGACATATTGTTGCAAAACAACAAGTAAACGTAAAAAATTTCATTTTGGTGAATAAAAGTAGTAAAAAACAGATTGTGCTATTGTACGGACTACATTACTGTGTGTAAATATATTTCCTAGAAGTATTCAACAAAACTCAACAGTCATTCTGTTTTTGTGCCTAAGTATCTGCTTGTGTGCCAATTAACCTGTATAAAAGTGTAATTAGGTTAAAAACATTTACACTAAAAGTTTTTATTAATTTATGTCTGGTATCTGTTGTTTCAAAATTTAAACAAAAATATATTAAAATACACATTTTGCTTTTAAAGACATTTTTAAAGATCACTATTGTTTTAAAAGGACCAATAAATATTAATTACATATTTTTGGATGGAAAGAAAAAAAACATTTTGACTTCAAAATATTTATTGTACTGTGTTTCATCAAATATATTTCTCCTAAAACAGGTAATTAATTTTGGTATGCTTGTTCGAATGTTTACTGCAAAGTGAGGAAAATTTTACATTTAAGTTGTGAAATTAACTGAAACGAGTATAAATAAACAAGAGAAGTTGGTAAATTGTGATTTCATTTAAAATGGTGATTAAATTGTAATGGTTTCGCTTCCGTTGTGCTGCCACCATACATTTGGACTGTGTGAGAGATAACTCAAAAATAGCATCAGAGATGCCCGCACCCCACAGCCTGGGAAAATAGTTTTCAACACCATAAGATACAGAAGTAGTGAAACAGTACAAAGATTGGGATACTTACAGAGCAGTGTCAGTGTCCAAATAATGTTTCAGTAGAGAAAATAACATCTAACAGAAATAAACTGCATGTAAAGATTAAGTATTAAAACAGAACAATTCAGAACAATTCAGTAAACTAATAGTTATGACCCTTTAAGACTTCTCCCATTTTAATTTTTATTTGTATGGTTGAATTATAGTTTGGATGTTTTGAATATTACCCATACATACAGATATAGAAATACATACTTTTATATGGAGTTGGGGCAAAACCTGTGGCTCACTTCATCCAATACCATCTGTTACAATGGGAAGTTGCAAAAGTAAAATGGTTGAATTCTAATACGACTTTAAAAGTGCTTAATCTACACCAAAACACACCCAAAGGTGCAACAACCAAGATTCAAGTAAAAGATATAACAGAGATAAAAGACTATCAGATGTCCTCGTAGACATAAATAGCATCAGTTATGCTTGATCAAAGGTGTAATCCAGGTCACACTATGACATGGCACACATATAACCCTCGACAAATGTCCATACCAAATATCAACTTCGTATACCTTATGGTTTCCAAAATATAGTCACTACGGCAAGGTCAAAGGTTAAATCAAGGTCACACCATGACATTTTACATCTATACACACTAGCCAATGTCCCTACAAAGTATCAACTTCTTAAATCTTACAGTTCCGAGATAAACCCCAGACAAGATTTATAGGTCATGGCCACTATGGCAAGGTCAAATGTCAAATCAAGGTCACACCATGATGTTGCACACCTACAACCCCCAACCAATGTCCCTACCACGTATCAACTTCCTACACCTTACAGTGTCCGTGATATAGCCTGGGCACGATTTTTTATGTCAAGGTTACTATGGCAAGGTCAAATCAAGGTCACACTGTGATGTTGCACATCTACATCCCCTAACAAATGTCCCTACCAAGTATCAACTTCCTACACCTTACAGTTTCCGAGATATAGCTCGGACAAAATTTATAGGGCAAGGTCAAAGGTCAAATCAAGGTCACACTATAATGTTGCACACCTACACCCCCTAACCAATGTCCCTTCCAAGTATCAACTTCCTACAATTTACGGTTACCGAGATATAGCCCGAACAAAATTTCCAAACTCACCATCACTACGGCAAGGTCAAAGGTCAAATCAAGGTCACACCATAACAATGCACAGCTACACCCCCAAACCAATGTACCTACCAAGTATAAACTTCCTTCACCTTACATTTTCTGAGATACAGGCCGGACTTCTTCCCGCTGCCCGCCCGTCCGCCTGCAAATCCAGACAGCATGGGTGAAAACAATACCCCGAAAGCCCTTAAGGGCTCTGGGGTAAAAACTCTTCAGATTTCATTCAAACTTGGCCCACATGTGTATTTAGGTCAGTAAAGGAACCCAATTTTAAGGTAGCCTTAAAATCTTAATCATAAAGATGTTACGTTAAAGTTTCTCATATCTGGCCACTTTAATGAAAAATATACCAAACATATACATAATGAAGGATGGTCGGCCTTGGGATATATTATAAAGTTCTAAATTCTTGTACACATAGAATATTTATAGATGTAACTTTTTATAAACATAACAAAAACATGGACTTCTTATTTAATATTACAAGCATATGTTGGTAGTATACTTAGCCAATACTTAGATATACTTATTAAATAATATTTTCCTGAGATCTTCATTTCTTGTATTTACTGTTTACTATTTTAGTGCTGTAGCCTTGTGTTTTCCTTATATTTTGTATAAACATCAGATACTACAATTTTGTAGTGAACATTTTTCTATGGATTAATTTCCCAGCAATGATGCTAAATTTGCAAATTTTATAAGTAAATTAAATTTTTATAAGTTAATACCCTATCCAATGGACAATTGCTTTACCAGTCGGTGCCACCGGTCCCGCCAAACGTCAGAAATGACGTCCTGTATATAATACCGGCAGGAGCGGTCACAGAGTGTGCATTCGCCAGGTGGCGCATCGTACGTCATTTCCTGTTTACACCTCTTGACGTCATAGCATCTTTTTTGTGTCTAATCCTAGTAAGACCCCTAGTAAGCTGATAGCAGGGCCGGTTGGGTGGGCCTTGCCTGTCCATTGGATAGGGTATTAACTTATAAAAATTTAATTTACTTATTAAATTTGCAATTTTATTGCGTTAATACATCCTATCCAATGGACAATTGCTGAATAACTACCGCTTGGTAGGCGGGTAAGCAGCTAGGGACTTGCATGAACTCATAACAAACAAAAAAATTGAGATGGCCCATTTGACCTAGGGTCAGTGAACCCTGAGAGGTCAAGGTCGGCTGTCAACTAACCGGTTAACCGGAAGTCTACCGACACTGCCCCCCTTTTCTTTTCCCTCCCAGTGAAGAGCTGGGAAGGGAAGAGAGAAAGAAGAGAAGGGGCTGAGTTCAGTCCCAGAAGAAATAACAACTTCCCAAGGGAAGCAAGTCACAGTTTTTTTTTGTTTTTTTCAATATATGTACAATCAACATATCTACATTATGTACATATTAACATATTTACAATATGTACATATTTACATATATACAACATCTCCTCACTTCTGGGCCTGGTGGTGCACCTGTTGGGCAGCCACTACAGGTCCCAGGTGGAAAAGCTCTGAGTCAGCCCAGGCAACATCCTTCAAATAAAACTGAGTGAAAGTGTTGTGGGATTTCCAGTGGCAGGCTGACAAGATCTGATCTAAGGAGATCCCTGCTTGGAAAGCCTTAGATACAGCAAAGGCTGTAACATCATGGGCTTTAACCTGATGCAAGGAGAGGGCCTCCTGGTCAGAGAGCTCATAGCACAGAATCACAGTCTGTTTGATCCATGAGGAGATGGTGGCAGGTGAGATGTTCCTGTCAAACCCTTTCTTGAAGGAGACAAAGACTAACTCCTTATTCTTTCTGAGGTCTGAAGTCCTGTTCAAGTAGTAGCGCAGGGCTCTAACCAGACATAGGGACTTGTCACCCTTGAGTGATCTATCCAGAGATGGTGCCAGGGCTGGAATGATCACTGGAGCCACACTATCTGGCCCCTCCCTTGCCAGCTGATTCTTGGACAGGAAGCTGGGTGATGGGTACAAGGACACCTTCGACCAGTCTGACTGGTGTCTGATGTTCTTATGTAACCAAGCATGGATCTCACTCCTGCGTTTACCTGAACCCAAGGCCAGCAGGAAAACAGTCTTGAAAGTCAGATGTTTCAAGGAGGCCTGTTTAAGGGGTTCAAAGGGAGCCTTTGAGAGCTGGTGTAGAACCAGAGAAAGGTTCCAGGAGGGGATGCCCCTCCTGCCCTTGGGTCTGTCTCTATGGAAACTGTCCAGGAGACGAGAGAGATTCTCGTCTTTGCTGACATTAATGGTGGAATTGCCCAGCTTGTCAGCAATGGCTGATCTGTAGCCATCAATAGTGCCAGGTTGCAACCTCTTGTCCTGAAACAAGTGTAGTAGGAAGTCAACAATGGCTTTCAGAGGTGGTGCCATGAAGTCCACCTGATTACTGAGGCACCACTTTGTAAAAATGGCCCACTTTGCCTCATAGACTGATCTGGTTGATCCTCTTTGAGGAGCCTCAATTCATGCTGCCACTGCCTCAGAGAAGCCTTGCTCCTTGATTGCTGAGGCTCTAGGAGCCAGGCATGTAGGTTCAGATTCGACAGGTTCCTGTGAAGGACCTGGTTGAATGGCTGAGACACTAGGTTGGGTATGCTGGGCAGACACAGAGGGATCTGGCTTGACATTGCTACCAGGTCCCAAAACCAGTGCATGTTGGGCTACCCTGGTGCAATCAGAATTATTCTGTTGCAGGGGTAGTCCTGGAGCTTCTCCACCACTTTGCCCAAGATGGCTGCCAGTGGGAAGGCGTATGGGTCCAGGTCCTCCCAGGATAGGCTGAGTGCATCCACTGCCCAAGCCTGGGGGTCTGGGACTGGTGAGACAAACTGTGGGAGTTTGTTGTTGAACCTGGTGGCAAACAGGTCCACTTGAGGTTGGTGCCACCGGTTGCATATAGCTTGGAACACTTCTGGATGAAGTGACCACTCTGTTTGAATGGTCTGGCCAAGCCTGGATAGCTTGTCTGCTATCACGTTCAGCCGGCTGGGGATGTGACATGCCCTGAGGGTTACCTGCTGCCTGGTGCACCAGGACAGGATTCTCCACAGTAGGGCACACAGTGATCCTGATTTCATCCCCCCTCTTTGTTGATATAGGCAACCACTGTTGTGTTGTTTGTAGCTATCAACACTGTCTTGTTGCAGACAAGGGTTCGAAACTCTTTTAGAGCTAGAAATACTGCTTTTAGCTCTAAGTGGTTTATGTGTAACTTGGAAGGGACCAAGTTCCTCTTGCAGTGTAGTCTAAGTGAGCGCCCCACCCTTCGTTTGATGCGTCTGTAAAGATTTGCAGAGCATGTTTTAGAGGGTGTAATGGTTGACCTAATAGCACATTGTTTTCCTCCAGGCACCACCTTAGATGGGGGTGGAGGGACTTGGGAACCGGTATCACCTTTTCCAGTGATTCTGGGACCTTCCAGTTGTTTTTCAAGTGCCACTTAATGCGTCTCATGTGCAGCCGCCCTAAGTGGACTTGTTTTTCTGTTGCTGTAAGCAGACCTATGAGGGACATGAATTGCCTGACCGGGCAAATCGGATCCGACAGTATTGATCTGATCTTGTCTGTCAAGGTCTGCCAACGTTTTTCTGTCAGTCTGACCTTGCCCTCTTTCAGGTCGAACTAGTAACCTACGAAGTTGAAGACCTGTTTGGGGACCAGTTCTGACTTTTCCTTGTTCACCAGCCACCCTAGTTCCTGACAAAGTGTGACCAGGGTTTGAGTATGCTGGAGACAGGTGTCGTGGGTAGAGGCTCTCACCAGCCAGTCATCTAGGTACTGGTGGATCCTTGTACCCTTCTGAAGTGCCATGAGTTTGACCTCTTTAGCCACCACCGTGAACTCCATGGGAGCTGTGGATAGACCAAAGGGTAGGGCTTTGAACTGGTAGGACCAACCCTGGAGGTGAAAACGCATGTACTTCCTGGACTGACTGTGAATTGGTATGTGGAAGTATGCATCTTTGAAATCTATGGATGTGACCCATTCCCCTGCCTGTAGGGAGGTTCGATTTGTCTCTGGGGTCTCCATCTTGAATGACCCTGTGGTTAAAAAGGTGTTCAGGGTGCTCAGGTCCAGGACCGGTCTCCACCGGTTGTTGGGTTTGGGTACTAAAAATAGCCAGTTGTAAAAACCCAGTGAGTTTTGATTTTCTACCGGTTCGACTGCATTCTTGTTTATCAGCTGATACAGTGCCTCTAAAAGGAAGGACTGCTTGGCCGAGTTGTGGTAGTTGTTCATTACAGTCGGTGACCTTGTCAAGTGGGGTCTGAACCGGAACAGGATAGTGTAACCCTCCCTCAGCATGGTGACTACTTTTTGACTTGAACCCAGGGCTTCCTATTTCTCCCAACACTGGTTTAACCTCGTCCCTACAGGAGGATCTATAACAGCATGTTGGGCATTGGTGACAAGCTTTACAGAAGACAAGTGACCTACACAAAAAACATCTTTCACATATTTTATTTCTGTTATACAATTGACATGCATTGGGATTTACGCCTTTCCTTTGTGGCAACCTGGTGACAATAGGAACACTTGCAACACAAGAGTCTACATTTAAAGTCACTTTGCTGTTCTTCTGGTTGGTCACTGGTGGTGGGTTCAAACTCTCCATCTTGTCGGATACATTGACAGAGTCCTTCAATCCGACCACTTTTGCAACACAGTAATTGTCATTTATGCTTCTTAAATCCTTTGGCCGGCTTTTGGGTGAAGTTTGAGGCTTTACCTACACCTTTCTGACCAGTTTGCCGGTCTCTAATCTGTTTCCAAGCCGGTGTAGTGGGCTTCCGGTCTGGCTAGTGTGATGATCTGCCACTGGAGGGAACGTATGGATGAAAACGTCCGGGTTTCCTCTGTGTGTTACCAACAGAACGCCTCTCCTCACTAAGTGAAATCTCATCTTCTGCCTTGACCAGTAAGCTGTCTGGAAATAATGAGAGTAGATGGACTGGAGATGTGCGTAAGGCAGTTAAGGTGTCAGGTTTAACTCCACCACGTAGAAACTCCAGATAGCTATCCCGACGTGCCAGAGTGAGGTTGGCCATGCTGATGAACACTCCCTCTGAGAGATCCTGCATGGTGCGCTGCATAGCTTGAGAAATTGACCTATTAAAAGTCACCAGATATTCAAGCTCTTCAACAGCCTGCTGTGTTCTTTCAGCACTCTTGCCCTTTGATGAATATGACCGGAGAGACTTCAACTGGGTAACCATGGAATCCTGTACTTTAGTATGGCATCTAGATAAGCCAGCAGCGTGATTACACATTACAGATTGCTCCCTGAACGCCTTCTCCCACCTTCTCAGTGTATCTTGGCTGAAAGTACGGGAAGCTGGAGCAGAAGGTAAACTTCTTCTTGCGACCCTAGAGAACATGCTGTTCAGTTTTGCCGGTTCCGGAGACCAGTCAGATACAGTCTGGGTAGACACGTCTCCCTTCTTAACAGCATGCATGTGGTACCACTTGGAAGAACGGGGAGTTTTTACAAACTGGTCACGTAGCAGTCCACTGGTTTCTGAATTCCTAGAAGGATAACCTTCAGCAATAGTTACATTCAGTTTCTCCAGCTTTTTGCAGAGCCATTCATCCACCGGCAATTTAACTGACAATTTACCGGTAGCCTTCACTCTGGAACCGGCAAAAGGATTATCATACATAGAAGCAACTGAGTGGTCATAATCCGGGATGTGATGACAGCCCATGAAACTTCTAACCCCTCTAAGTGTTTCCCTATAATTGGCATCTTCAGAGAGGTCCTGGTCTGTGGCAGCTTCCGGTACATCACCCTGGCAGTGAACACTATCCGGTGATGCCGGTTCCCCATCCAACTCAGCCTCACTATCAGATTGCCTAGCAACTTCAGAGTTCTGGCCAATGGGAGGCGACTGGTACCGGGGCCCTGAACAGGGTGGGTAACACTCTCAACTCCATCTCTCACAGCTTCTGTACCAGGAACCCCCAGCGGAGGTTGGGTAGGCGTCAACTGCGTAGCAACGTCACCAGTGCCCTCAGAAGACACAACACTTGTAGAGGCACCCGGATCAAAGAAAGGGTGTTCTCTGGGCACCACAGAAGCAGAAGAAACTGGTCTCACCGGAACCGCAAAGGACTGGTTTAACAGCATAGCTTCTAGACGGGAAAATCTCTCACTCCACTTGTCATCAAGGGACTTGAGGTTGTCTGAAGTGGGTTTACTGCTGTGTTTGCGTTTACTAGACCTTGGGGAGCTATCAAAACACTTCTTCTTGTGCTTGGGTGTAGAATCAGCAGAAGGCGACTTGTCACAGCTAACCCGTCCCAACAGTGTAACGCCTGAAGGGTCCACGAGAGTGGGGGTCGTGCTTGCATTATCTTCAGTTTTCTTCTGTTCAGAGCGTTCTTTCCTTGCCTTGTAGGTCGGTGTTGCTAACTGCTGGATCTGATCAGAGGTAAACGCCTTACAGATCTGACAATGCAACTTCTTGACACAGGGGTCGTCTCCCACCCCCTTGTTATGACAACGCTCGCATTTCTTATGGTTGTCGAAAAGGGCCATAACGTGCCCGCAAGAACCTCGTTTCTGTCCAGGAGACGACATAATGATCAGTAAGGTAGCAGAATTATTCCGTACTAATAAAAAATACGAAACTTCATTGTGAAACTTCAAAAACGCATTTCTGAAGAAATTCGTCTGCACACTCTTTCGCGCCAAACGAAAAAAGATGCTATGACGTCAAGAGGTGTAAACAGGAAATGAAGTACGATGCACCACCTGGCGAATGCACACTCTGTGACCGGTACTGCCGGTAGTACATACAGGACATCTTTTTCTGACGTTTGGCGGGACCGGTCGCGCCGACCATTGGATAGGATGTATTAATGCAATAAAAAATACCTTGTACTGCATGTTATTACACAGTGGTAGAACACTACCCTTGCAGCAATGAGGTTGTGGGTTCAAATCCCTGTTCTGGCATACAGGTAGACAATCTGTAGTCATATATATAGTATTTCAACTACATGTAAAGTGCTGATGTCTTGTATTTAGTGTTTAAAGCATTTTGTTTATATTCTGTTTAAGTGCTAAATATTAAAATTTGGCAGAGTAAACAACTTTTGAAAGCATTAAATTCTAAATGAAGATATTGTGCTGACCTTAACCGTAAATGAACTATGTTGCTTTAATACAACCTTTTTGTGTTTGGAGTAACTTCTGTGTTATGTAATTTAAAAGGGTAAATATAATTTAGCATGAATTTAAGGTAGCCTTAAAATGGAAAACAATTTCAAAATTTGTATGTTAAATTGTGATTTATTGTAATAAATGTAGCTTATATCGTAACAAGGCTTATTTTTATTTCTTTGTCTCAACATTTATTTCTCTTACTTGACCTCTTTTAAGCCTCAAGGTCAGGACAGTACACTCTGTTAAGTCTGTGTTTGGATAAGGTTCTATACTCACAATTTAATGTTTATTTGGGGTTTTACTTTCAACACTGTACAGGTCATATCACGATTGGGAGTTGGAAGAGCAGATGAAACCAGTACATACAGTTCGTCAGGGTTCTGTACTGTAAACTGCTGACCAACGGCAAGCAACTACCAGCTTTCCCACTTTAGGTTAGGCTGGGAACCGAACCCCACCCTCAGAGGTGGGAGGTGGCCAGTCCTCACTATCTTTTGAAATACAAATCAAACTGAATGAATATAAAATATCTAAAAAAGTAAAAAAACTCGAGTTTTACATTCTACCAAGATCTGTGTGGTTGGTAAATGTATTAACTACTTGATTCTCACACGTCTATCACTTCAAATCCTGCTGATCTGATATGACCCAAATAATCTGTTGAAAAGAACAGTAAACCTGAATTTTGAACTTGACCCAGCATATAGAGAACTATGTTACAACCATTATCAGATACACAATCTTCCATTGGACTTGAACCCAGCTAATCTAAATTTTGTCAGTCCCGCTAATAGGGCCGTCATGACTAACCGACTAATCGACAACGGTTAGAATAGTGTTATTAACCGGTTCGTATTTTAAAGCCGGAATAATCGCTCAATGTAGTGTAAAAGATGGAAGAAGATCTGAATCTATGAAATATTTCCAAATTGTCAAATAAAATAAGCTGAAATCCCAAAACAGCCACGTTTTCTGCATTGTTTATGCATTCACGTAAAACCGGAAGTACTGTATACCTCTTATATTGCCCACTTCCTGTCTGTAACAAACGAAGCAGAGGTTGCAGGAAAACAGCATATTTATTAAACTTTACAGACTATATAAATATATTTTCATTTTATTTGACATATTTATAGTTTTAATGCTCTTTACAACATGAAGCTTAAGGTTTTTGGTTGTTTTATAAATTTTATGGCTATTCTGTGTCGACACAAATAGTACTTACCGAATAGTCGACATGAAATATTGGAAGGCGTGACGTCCCTACCCGCTAACAATTTAGACTTATGTTTTCCTCAAAATTATGGTTTTACATTCTTTTCAACAAATTTCAACATATTTTACCCACTAATATTCTTGGTTGTATTCTGTCATGTCAGAGATTGTTTTATGACAGTAAACTGACCTATTCTGAAAATTCTGACACTCTAAACACTGCTGTGTTCTGGCACTTCTCTGCTGTGTTGTGACATTTGTGATGTACTTCAACATTCCGACACTTTTGGCACTCCTACTTAATGCCAACATGCTTTACACACTACTATAATCTTACACTTATAACACTGTTTTATCCTCACTCTCTTGCATTACTGTATTCTGACACGACTGTATTCTGACACTACTGTATTCTGACACTGATGTATTCTCACACACTGCAGTATTCTGTCACTCTTGAGACACTAGGATATATTCTGTCTCATTGCTGCATTTTGGCAGCATTCTAACTTGTGACATCCTGACACATTTTATGTTTCTGAGACACAACTATAGTCCAACACTTCTGAGACTGCTGCATTGAAACTATGTACAAACTGCAGTATGCTGGAACTTCTGACAAACCCGTGTATTGTTATACTTCTGCAACACTGGAATTTGAAAAGAAACATGATGTTATGGAGTAAAGCAATGAAAATGGCTTGAGATTCTGGGTTTGTCATTATACGAGTAATATTAAAAATCTTTTAACTGAAGCTACAAACCAGTCTTGCCTAAAATGTTCCAGATAAGATGACTTTTAGAGATCAGTACACTGAAAAAATGTCACAAAACTATATGAAATGGTTTTGTTTGAGGTGAAGAAAATAGTATATTAAAATTAAAAGAAAATACAAAATATTAAAGAAAACAATTACCAAGGCAACAACATTTGGTGGAATTTCATCAAAACTTCAAGAGATTGATTATTCAGAATTCTGAATTTTGACTTTGAAGAACTGACGTCACTGCTTCAAAACCTTGTGATGGCATTTAATTCTGTAATATGATGCATTCAACTACATACTATACAACATAGCTCACTGATATGACTCAACAATATACCCCTGAAGTGGTGGGTTCAAACTCTTTTGCTAGACTTAAACACTTTTTTTGTAAGGAGAAATATCTTCAATTACATTCAACACAGTAGTGAGATATAAGCCTTATATAGCCTAAGAGAGTAGGATCAAATCCTTTTGTAATCTAAATTTTGATATTATGGAATCAAATATTTGATATCTTACACTATAAGGATTAGAGTGACAATATATTATTTAGCTTCATAGCCTTGATCTGCTCAGTTCAAATCCTCATGAGGGCTGTAACAGGGACTGATTATACACTAAGACCTAATACCTTCAAAAGGACAAAAAGTAAAAAAAGGACACATCACTCAGATATTAGACTTCTAGCCCTGAGCTGCTCAGTTTAAATCCTTTACCTGAACTGAAAATAGGATTATGTTAGTTTCATAATTGTGTACATCAGGATGTTGCCTAAATAAAAAGTGTTCTGATTTGGTGACTGTATTTCATACACCCCCAACACACATGGAATTTGCCTCTAAAAATCATGACAAAGGTATCCAAATACACAAATGTAATAAATGTGTACAATTTCTACAAATTTGTAGCTTGTTTCAAATATTTGAACATTTCCTTCCATTATGACAAATCTTATCAATATAATCCCTATAAAAGTCTTCAAATGCAGGATTACATTGAATAAATGTGGGGTATGTTTCTAATATTTTAACCCTCTCTCCATTATATGTTTTGATTAACAAAGTTTTGGTTGCACTAAAAAACAATACTCTCGATACTGTGATGCTACACCTACTGTCCCATCCCTACCTTAAATCTGTACTTTATTGTCTATCATCTTCAACTTCATGACACACTGCCAAGATACTCTGGTTATACAACCCAAATAAGGAAGGTTCAAATCCTTGTGCTTACATACACCTTGCAAACCCCAGTTGAAGCCA
Organism: Sabellastarte sp. h YS-2021; assembly: GCA_964017235.1. Classification (NCBI taxonomy): domain Eukaryota; kingdom Metazoa; phylum Annelida; class Polychaeta; order Sabellida; family Sabellidae; genus Sabellastarte; species Sabellastarte sp. h YS-2021. Next base: position 1,650,513 of record OZ024937.1, on the reverse strand, counting down.
GCACATAATTTTAACTTAAAAACTGTTTTGCTAACAAAAAGCATCCCCAAAGGTTCAATGCAATAAAGTACAAAGTAGACAAAGTTTTTTTCTGAAAAAAATGCAGCACTGAGAGAAGTTAAGCAGATATTGTGGAGGTTTATGCATTTACATAAAAGAAAAATGTAAGCTTTGTTTTTTCTCTATGATCATAAATTGTGAAAAGTTAATTTAATAAATGTTATAGTTTGTAAGAAGAGCAGTTTTAAAGGAGATATAAGACAAAAACATAAAATCTGCTAATTTATGAACCCTGTTTGACCTATAAGAAGGGGCCAGGCGGTAAATCTGACTGGCTATATATACTCTCCACATATGGTGTCCATTCTAAAGCTGTAAAAGCAATAAGAAATGAGCTATAATGCAAACAGAAACTAGACCTACACATCGGAGAACCGATGCAAATTTGTATCCCCTGGAAAGACAACTCACCAAAGCCAGTGAACCATCACTTGATCTTGAAGGAGGAGCCAAATAAATCTTACATCAGAAGATTCCTAGTCCAAGATTTTGTATTAGTTGGTTTCACATAGTAAACCTCTAGGATCAATAATAAGGGAATTATAAGCACTTTTAAGTTTGGCTATCCTCATTTGACCTTGAAGGAAGGGTCCAAGTTCAAATGTGACCACACCAAGATTCCCAGGTCATGATTTCCTATATGTTGGTTTATCATTCCAAACCTGTAGGACCAATAATAAGCGAGTTATAAGCACTTTGAAGTTCAGCTACCCTTATTTAACCTTGAAGGAGGGACAAGAAGTCAAATCTGAACACACCAAAAGATTCCCTGGCCGTGTGTTCCTATAGGTTGGTTTGCCATCGAAAACCTCTAGGACCAATAATAAGCAAGTTTTAAACACTTTTAATGTTGGCTATCGTCATTTGACATTGAAGGAGGGTATAAGGTTAAATCTGAACACACCAAAAGATTACCAGCCCATGATTTTCTATATGTTGGTTTACCATCCCAAACCTCTAGGACCAATAATAATAAGTGAGCTATAAGCACTTTTAAGTTTGGCTATCCTCGTTTGACCTTGAAGGAGGGGCCAAAGGTCGAATCCAACCACACCAAATGATTCCCTGCCCATGATTTCCTATAGGTTTACCATCTCAAACCTCTAGGCCCAATAATAAGCGAGTTATAAACACTTTTGTACTTTGGCTATCCTCGTTTGACCTTGAAGGAGGGGTCCGTGGTAAAATCTGAACACACAAAAAATTCCCAGCCCATGATTTTCTATATATTGGTTTACCATCCCAAACCTCTAGGACCAATAATAAGTGAGTTATAAGCATTTTTAAATTTGGCTATCCTTGTTTGACCTTGAAGGACCAAGGTCAAATCTGAACACACCAAAAGATTCCCTGCACATGATTTCCTATAGGTTTGTTTACCATCCCAAACCTCTAGGACCAATAATTATCACGTTATAAACACTTTTAACTTTGGCTATCCTCGTTTGACTTGAAAGAGGGGTTCGAGGTCAAATCTGAACAAACCAAAAGATTCCCAGTCCATGATTTGCTATATGTTGGTTTACCATCCCAAACCTCTTGGACCAATAATAAGCGAGTTATAAGCAATTTTATGTTTGGCTATCCTTGTTTGACCTTGAAGGAGGGGCCCAAGGTCAAATCCGACCTCACCAAAAGATTCCCTGCCCAGTGTAGATAATTACTGCAGGCCCGCAGGACCTGCTACACCAAAAAGTTGCAGGCCCGGCTTGAAAGTTGCAGGTCCTGCAGTTAATTTGAATAAATTTATATTTTTCTTTCTTTTTTTCAACTTGAAAATAAACATTAAAATGTTCAAGGTAAATAATCTTAAGTTCAATAACATGACCAGGTTATATCAATAAAGACATAGGGATGATGGGAAGGCCATGGTTGAGAGACTTTTGCAGACAGGTAAGATTGGAGTTTTTTCCTGAAGGAGGTAATAGATGCTGAAAAGCTTGTGCTGATTGAAGCTTGACTAACGTCTAAACAGAAAGTTACAACAGTCTAGATGATTACTAACAAAGGCATTTACAGCAAAGACAGCCACTTCATGATTAGTAAGGTACTATCCTATTTGACCAAGGTCACACATCTGGAGGAAGCAGGCTTATTGAGTCTCCTGAATGTGTTCTTAGAACAAAAAGTCAGCATCAAACCACACAGCTAGGTTTTTCACAATTCTAAGAATATCGACAGGAAAATGAGAGGAGTTTCTGACATTGAGCCTTAGAACCAAACATAATAACTTCATTAAGTTCTGTTAATAAGTAACAGATCTGGTACATGGGTGGTGTTGATTCTGCCATACCGTCAATTCCACTAACACAGGGCTATATGCATTAAAATAGGAGGTTTTCCAAAAAAATCTTCATGCCATGCCTATTTATTTTCTACACATTACACATAAAAGAAGTTTAGATACATATCAACAGGTATACCTTGTTATACATAAAACTCACAAATCTTAATTGTCACACAATTTCTGCCTCAAAAAAAAACAAAAAAAAAACAGGGCTTTATAGCTATATTTCATGGTTAGCAAATTTATCATGAAAATAGTAGAAATCATTTTTTCATCTTAAGCAGAATAAATTGTTTGATCAGGTAGCATATTAATTACCCATTTTTTATTTCTTGTTTCTAAAACTTTAATTATTTCAGGTTTTTTCCAAATTATGGTTACGGCTGTCAGAATATATTACAGGATGTAATTGCATAATGCACACATACAGTACAATATTATCCACATAATAACCAAGACATTAAAACAAAAGTTACAATTCTGCTCTTGCTGGAGTGTTAGATTTTGAAAGCTAGTTTCTGATTGGTCAATGGTACATAGACTCGACGAATCAGAAGAGAGATATGAAAAGCAATGACAGTACTGACTACACTATGGCTACCCACGTAAATCCTCTGAAATATGTTGAAAAATAAGGGAAATATATGGGAATATAATCTTATTTTAAATGGACCGTCTACACTGCTAGAGTACATCAAATAAAATAAACTCACTTTCGCATCTTTTTCATCTATTTCTATGAGGTTATATGTATGTTGCCGCTTCCGATAGTAGACATTGTGTGGTTGCTTTGACTGTTTCTTCTGCAAAACTATATACAGAAGACGAGTTAAAAATTCGACAAAAAGCACAGAGATCTCGCGAGAATACCCTATTCTCATGAGAGTTACTGTTAGCTGGATGCATCAAATGAAATAAGCTCACTTTTGTGTCTTTTTCATATATATCTATGAGCAAATGTTCACGTCGTTGCTTCTGATAATAGATAAATTTCTTCAGTCATTGGTTGTTTTGACTGTTTTTACTGGCTACCAAAAGAGATGCAGGACTCCCGGTCCGACTGTAGACGAATTTTCCTGACCCGACGATATATTTGTCGGCCTCGGTCCACCGGTCCTTCGGGAATTTTCCACACTGGTACTAACCTAGGCCTTACAGTTTCTGTGGTATTGCTGAGACAGAATTTTAATAATTAGGGGCTGTAGAACAAGGTCAAATGTTAAATCAACTTTACACCAAGGCATTGAATCTTTATATCCCAATCCAATCTTTCCATTAAATTTGCGATTCCTGCACATCACCTTTTCTAGGATATAGCTCAGTCAGTATATTTTATGACACCTCAGACTGACAGTGTCACCCAACACAGACACTATTAGTGAAAACCACAACACTTAATTTTATATTTTACTCACTATTTTTTCTTTTGAATTCTGTTATTTGTAAAGTTGAACTGTTCTGACACCTCCTGACACCTTACTGTGTTCCGACACCTCCGACACCTTGCTATATCCTCACTCCTCTGACAACTGGCTGTATTGTGAACCTCTGGCACACTACTACAGTTTGACACCTGCAGAGCAGTGTAAAAACACTGATTGAATTAACCATACAGAAAATCTCTAGGCCACTGTGATCCCCATACAAAAGTATGACTTTTTAATGTGTCTTGTAACTGGTTGTGTGCCAAATTACCCAATATTACAGAAGGAAGGCTCCTTATAACTTCAATCACTGCACAATTTTTTGCAAAATATATGTAAAAGATTCATTCATGCCAACGCACATTTTAAATGTACACATTGAATTATGCAAAGCAAGTACAAGCAAGTTGTCACAGAGAATCCACAATCCCTTGGTGTTTTAATATTTATACCTGTTGTATACCTTACATTTTGAGCTGCCAACAGCAAGAGTAATAAATAATGTCTGTTCTAGACAGCAAGTTTGTTGTTTATATCCTGGCACCGAATTATCCAACAATACTTAGACTGTTCCTAAGTTTTTCTCAAGCTTTTACTAACTTAGATCAAAATGTCATTCATCTACATTCATAACTCTAAGGTCACCTTAGATCTTTACTTTGATTTCAAATCATTCACAGAGAAACCTTAGATGATAGAATGTTTTTAAAATATGCAGTTATTGCAGGGAATCTTGTGTTTTATTGATATTAAGCTGACACAATATTAAAAACAGCATTTTTCTCCCAGAAAATCAGGTTTTCACCATTTTAACAAAGTACACAATTTAGTAAAACCAAAGTAGACCTTACATGAGAATTTTTGTGGAATAAGACTTTTCCTAACTTAGATATACCGGTTTCCAAGTTTACAGTTACAATACAAAGTATATGGAGTTATCCTCACTTAGAATTAAAGTAATACTTAACAAAGTAGAGGTACATGAATACAAAATCTAGGTACTACTTTAGCTAAGTACAAAACCACTCCTAACTTGGATCTAAGGTGACCTTAGCTACATATTGTTGAAAAATATGGCCCCTGATCAATGGTCATGGTCATATTGTCACAGGCTAGTGATTGGACTTGTTCTGAAAATAAAAACCAGTTTCTGGGGCTTTGAATCTGAACAAAATCCAGGATTTTGAAAGTTTGCACTGATATAGTGAAAATTTTATGTGTGTGCATGAGCTATATCATCAAGATGAAATATGTATTCACAAGATATTTCAAAGTTTATAAACTTCATTTACCTTGAATATAAAGTGAAAATGTAAGATGTTTCCTCAAATGTTGATGTTCTTTTTGGGTTTGACAAATTATTAACCAGTAGAAAGCCTAATATGCTGATGTTTTCAGTAAATTTTCAATAAATCAATAGATTTTGTCATTTTTGTCTAAACAAAACCAAATTCGGTATGCTGGTTTACCATTCCCACAATTATCACAGGCGTTAAATATTGTCATTCTTTTCCTGTATTGGAACAGTTTTGCATTTGCAGCCATTGTATGTACACATTTTTGATACCCACCCATCCCTAAACACAAAACTCAGAATGGTGGATTCATTCTATAAAATGCTTAAACCTTGCATATGCAGATTCCTTTCAGAGTTACATCTGATGTACAGCATGCACAGTGAGTTGGCTAACATACTGACTAGTAATCGGTTGGTAATAAAAATATGTGTACATCGGGAGCTCATCAATGCAAAACCATCCCGATTCTGGGATTTTGCGTTTTAGTACAATTAGTATAATTAGCATTTACTCATTTTGATTAGATGAATAACTAGCTACGAGTCTGAAACTTCACCATGTGAAAGCTCTCCCAAAAGTAGGTGAATGAGTTATTTGAAAAAAATTGGCTATCTGCAATACTTTTACAGATAATTCACATTTACTCATTTTGAGTAGGTCAGTAATTAGCTACGGGTCTGAAACTTCACCAAGTGAAAGCTCTCTCAAAAGTAGGTGAATGAGTTATTTGAGAAAAATTGGCTATGTGCAATACTTTTACAGATAATTCGCATTTACTCATTTTAAGTAGGTGAGTAATTAGCTATGGGTCTGAAACTTCACCATGTGAAAGCTCTCCCAAAAGTAGATGAATGAGTTATTAGATAAAAATTGGGTATCTGCAATACTTTTGGAGATAATTAGCATTTACTCATTTTGAGTAGGTGAATAACTAGCTACGAGTCTGAAACTTCACCATGTAAAAGCTCTCCCAAAAGTAGGTGAATGAGTTATTTGAAAAAAATTGGCTATCTGCAATACTTTTACAGATAATTCACATTTACTCATTTTGAGTAGGTGAGTAATTAGCTATGGGTCTGAAACTTCAACAAGTGAAAGCTCTCCCAAAAGTGGGTGAATGAGTTATTTGAGAAAAATTAGCTATCTGCAATACTTTTACAGATAATTCGCATTTACTCATTTTGAGTAGGTGAGTAATTAGCTACAGGTTTGAAACTTCACCATGTGAAAGCTCTCCCAAAAGTAGATGAATGAGTTATTTGATAAAAATTGGCTATCTGCAATAGTTTTGGAGATAATTAGCATTTACTCATTTTGAGTAGGTGAGTAATTAGCTACGGGTCTGAAACTTCACCAAGTGAAAGCTCTCCCAAAAGTAGGTGAATGAGTTATTTGATAAAAATTGGCTATGTGCAATACTTTTACAGATAATTTGCATTTACTCATTTTGAGTAGGTGAGTAATTAGCTATGGGTCTGAAACTTCACCATGTGAAAGCTCTCCCAAAAGTAGATGAATGAGTTATTTGATAAAAATTGGCTATCTGCAATAGTTTTGGAGATAATTAGCATTTACTCATTTTGAGTAGGTGAGTAATTAGCTACGGGTCTGAAACTTCACCAAGTGAAAGCTCTCCCAAAAGTAGGTGAATGAGTTATTTGATAAAAATTGGCTATGTGCAATACTTTTACAGATAATTCGCATTTACTCATTTTGAGTAGGTGAGTAATTATACACGGGTCTGAAACTTCACCATGTGAAAGCTCTCCCAAAAGTAGATGAATGAGTTATTTGAGAAAAATTGTCTATGTGCAATACTTTTAAGCGATACGCTACCTGCCAAATATGCAGGAAATCTGGAAAGAAATGGACGATGATGATACAATTACATTTCATGGATCCAGAAGATCCATATAGTGATCCAGATTACTCCGAAAATGTAATCATTTCTTTTTTTCTCCTTTTCAGACACATCCTGGAAATTTCATCAAAATCCGTCCATAAGTTTTTGAGTCATCTTGTTCACAAATGCATCTGGCAGCCTGGATCCAGATGATCCAGACAGTGATCCAAATCACTCCCAAAATCTAATCATTTGTTCCTCATCCCAATTAAGACATTTCCTGAAAATTTCAACAAAATCCATCCATAATTTCTTGAGTTATCTGTCTTTACATTTCATGGATCCAGAAGATCCAGATAGTGATCCGCATAACTCCCAAAATTTAATCATTTCTTCCTTTTACAAAATTATTTAGAAAATTGACATGCCTACTCTGTAGATATACCCTGTGGGTCAAAAATTTCATCGAAATCACTCTATCTAGCACGGTTTTCGAGATATAAGCATTTTTATGTTTTGTAATTTTTGCAAGAAATTCAAAAATTCAAAATGGCCGCCATTTTTGGCAAGATAAAAATTTTTTCAAAATTGGGATAGCTGATCCGCAGAGATACCCAGTGGGTCAAAAATTTCATCGAAATCACTCTATCTAGCACGGTTTTCGAGATATAAGCATTTTTATGTTTTGTAATTTTTGCAAGAAATTCAAAAATTCAAAATGGCCGCCATTTTTGGCAAGATAAAAATTTTTTCAAAATTAGGATAGCTAATCCGGAGAGATACCCAGTGGGTCAAAAATTTTGTCGAAATCGCTCTATCTAGCATGGTTTTCGAGATATAGACATTTTTATGTTTTGCAATTTTTGCGAAAAATTCAAAAATTCAAATTGGCCGCCATTTTTGGCGAGACAAATTTTTTTTCAAAATTGGGATAGCTACTCAGCAGAAATACCCTGTGGGTCAAAAATTTTGTCGAAATTGCTCTATCTAGTAAGGTTTTCGAGATATAAGCATTTTTGTGTTTTCCTTATTTGGAAAATTCATGATGATTAATTAATCGTTAATTACTCGGGCATTTCTTAACCAATCAATGCCAAAATCTAATGATTTCCAGATTTTAATAGAATGAATGTATTTGCCAAGTTTCAGGTGGATTGATAAAATCCCTTTCAAGTTATCATCCGGACAAGCTTACCCATCGAAAAAAGACATTGTTGGTCATGTGACCTCTCTGATTGGTTGAAATGTCACTGCAGCATATTCAAAAAAATTCCCCAAGGCTACTGCCTAAACCTGCCAAATTTGAAAAGAATCCGCCTAACAGTTACAGAGTTATAAGGAAAACAAAACCAGGAGCCGGCGGAGCCGGCGGAGCCTGAAGCTCTCCCATACACAAACAAGCGTCCCAAACAAGCGTCCCTTGTGGGACGCTTAATTACTGAGTGTGGATTTGTTGACTGGTCCATTAATATAAAACATTACTGAAGCAATTCAAGAGTTATACTCATAATATACAAACTGACACTGAAAAATGTACAGTGTGAATAGTGACTGTGACAGAAATAGTATATTCAATGGATAATTTTAACTAAATATAAAATTTTATTCAACCTGGCACACAATTTCCATTCCATTTCCAGCACCAGGCAATTCACCTCCTTCTCATCAGGCATGCAGGCATTACCGTAGGCATGATTAGAGGTTATCACTGAGTGTGCAGGCATGTCCTCATCACATAAGTACTGTCATCTCAGCATTTATATCTGGTCATACAAGATTACCAAGGTCAAAGTCACTTTACCAAGGTTAATGGTGACAGATGACATAAACACTGAAACATAAAAATAGCATCAGAGATGCCCAGATCCCACGGCCTAGGGAAATATTTTCAAAACATTGAGATATAGAAGTACTGTACCAGTACAAAGTTCAGGATACTTTCAGAGCACTGTCAGTTATATAAAGGTCCAAACAATGTTTAAAAGAAAGATAATGTATGTAAAGATGAAGTATTAGAACAAGACAATTCAATAACAAGATGACAGCATTAATCAGTAAACTAAAATTCAACACTCTTTATCTACATCTGCATGGCCGAATTATGGTTTAGATGTTTTGAGTATTATCATTCAAACAGAAGTGGTAATACATTTAATGAATGCTTATGTGTGGTGTTGAAGTAAAATCTGTGGCTCACTTGATGAAATTCCATCTCTTACAATGGGCAGTTATGAAAGTAAAATTCTTAATAAATTCTAGTATGACTTTAACAGTGCTTTTATCTGCATCAAAAGACAGACTCAAAAGTGCAACAAAATTTTAAAGGTAAAGGTCACTACGACAAGGTCAAAGATCAAATTAACATCACAACATAATAATACACACCTATAGCCTCTAACCAATGTCCCTATCAAGTATCAACTTCCTACACCTTATGGTTTCCGAGATACAGCCCAGCAAGAGTTGATAGGTCAAGGTCACTAGGCAATGTCAAAGGTCAAATCAAGGTCAGACCATGACGTTGCACACCTACACACCCTAACAAATGTCCCTACCAAATATCAACTTCCTACGCCTTACAGTGTTCGAGATATTGCCAGGACAAGATTTTATAGGTCAAGGTCACTACAGCAAGGTCAAATCAAGGTCAGATCATGACGTTGCACAACTACACCCCCTAACCAATGTCCCTACCAAGTATCAACTTCCTACACCTTACAGTTTCCGAGATATAGCCCGGACAATATTTTATAGGTCAAGGTCACTACAGCAAGGTCAAAGGTCAAATCCAGATCAGACCATGACGTTGTACAACTACACCCCCTAAGCAATGTCCCTACCAAGTATCAACTTCCTACACCTTACGGTTTCCGAGATATAGCCTGGACAAGATTATCAAACTCAAGGTCACTACAGCAAGGTCAAAGGTCAAATCAAGGTCAGACTATGATATTGCACACCTACACCCCCTAACCAAGTATCAACTGCCTACACCTTACGGTTTCTGAGATACAGCCTGGACAACTTTTTCCCACCGCCCACCCACCCACCCGCCCGGATTATTTTGCAGTTATAAACCAATGGAAAAACAAGTCAATTCAATTTCCAAATATATGTGAAAATATCTATTTATTAAAAACCTGCAAGTTATTACACAATAAATAAGCAGAAAGAAGTTGTGTTCCACAATGTGTCCCAAGTAGTGTGACTGCCAGTAGAGTACTGTCTTAACCAATTAATAAGTAATATTTATGTCCATTGAACAAACTCTCACAAAAATGTAATGCAACTCAAGTTTGAATAAAATAATGATAAAATAAAATGTCAGTTTACTGACTGTGTAGTACTGCTCAGCCAGTAAAGTTTGTCACTTGATATCAAAATGCACATAGTCGAGCAATAATTGTATTGAAATTAATGGAATAACTACTGTTATGAGTAAAGTTTCTGTATATATTTATAGTGAACAAACTTCAATGCTGAGCAGTATAATGCACATATATACATATTTCAATCACAGACAAAATATATACCAAGAGGGTTAAACAGCTAAACAAAGAATTGTGTATACACCTGTGGATGGCGAATGGAACAGGACAGGTGTCGGACGCCAATATAAATTATACTAGAGTTATCTTTAAAAGCATAAATATGCAAGCACATACTTACTCCTTGTTTTAGATTATTTTGTGCTGAACTGCAGAATCCTTAGGGAAGTAGATTTATGCTAACTGAAAGATTAAATGTCATTTGATAGAATTGATGAATATGTTGTAACTATCAATTATGAGAAATAAAAATGACTTGAAATAGGTCTAAATATAAAAAAAAAAAATTTTTATTTGGTTTGTCAAGGTCAATAAGTCTACAAAATACAAATATAACAATGTGTAATCAGGTCGAGCAGGTCAACAGATGGACCAAAAGCAAAAGAAAAAAATTAAGTCGAAAAGGCCAGCAAGTTGACAAATTTAAGAGAAGAATGAGGTACTGTAGACCTAGTAGACAAGTCAGTAAATTTAAAAAAATTGTACTGTGGAGAAGATAGACTGGTTGACATATTTCAAATATGGCAGTACATGTATTTGTACTATTGTCATATCAACATACATATCTCCCACCAAAATTTCAATTTCTTTGGGTTGACATCACTACTCTATATATTGTAACCCTATATTAGTTTCGTGCAGATTATTTATTTATTTGGGGTTTTAAGTCGCTTTCAACACTGTACAGGTCATATCACAACGGGTAGTTAGAAGGGCAGAGGAAACTAGTACATAGAGTTCGTTAGGGTTGTGTACTGTAAACTGCCGACTAGACCGAGTATCTGTCCCGTCGCCAATTGCTTTTGATATACTGATGGACACAATGGCAAGGGACAGAGTTCACACGTACTTGTTTTTTGTGTAAATTTTGAACGGCATATTTCTAGACATATTACAATAAATTAAAAGTGTTATTTGAATTCTTTTTTTATATTTATGTGCCGTTCACTAATATTTAAATGCCAATCAAACTGGCATGCATGTATTTCAACCTGTTTTTAAAATGTAAACAAACCGTCAACAGTACATAGTTATCTATAAAAGAAATTTTTTGCTGGTAAAAGCAGTTTAGTGGAACAGCATATGTCCTGTAAACCAGATACAGCTACATGCACATAATAATTACTCTTTAAAGTAAATAAAATAATTTCCCACAGTTCGAGATTTACATAGAAAACTAGTACATGTGAACTCTGTCCCTCGCCATTGTGTCCATCAGTATATCAAAAGCAATTGGCGAAGGGAAACTTGGTCTAACTGCCGACCAACGATAAGCAACTACCAGCTTTCCCACTTGAGGCTATTACAGGGATTTGAACCCCGGCCTCAGAGGTGGGAGGTGAGAGTGTTACCACTCTGCCACCGTGGCCCCAGTTTTGTGCAGAAAATTTACAACTTAGAGGAATGGGACCAAAATAGCCATGGCTTTTCAATATGTGTAATTCAACAAATTGCCCTTTTCTAAATTATGTTCTCTCATCTGTATCTCCCACCTAAACGTTTCTACCTATACAATGGTTATACTTCGTGACAACAAACAATCTTATTTTCAGTACCTTATATATCCTTGTCGATCTGTCCATCACACAATAAAACACTGAAATCTTTGGCCTCACTGTGCTTATTTCTACATTTTGTTGACCTGTCGACCTCACAGAAAGTATTATCAACCAACTATTGTTTCTTTCCTGGCTTTTGTTGAGCAGTCTATCCGTAGACCATATTTTATATGCTTAATATCCCTGTATTTACATTGCAAATGTACAACTTCATAATTTTATTGACCTGTCGACCTCAACTTTCATATCCCTGTTAATATTGCATATATGCCTTGTGAACTTGTCAACATGTTTACCTCCTATCTTTCTAAAATGTCAAATATACTACATCTCATTTCCATAATTCACTTCCAATATACTAATTGGAATATTTATGACCATATTTGTACTTCTGTCAGGAGGATTTTGCAGTCACGACTGAAGGATTACAAATACGTTTACTATATGTCTGCAAAAAACTCTCCTTGAAAACCGATTTTTCAAAAGTCTTTACCACCATTTATATCATTTTCCCAATGTCCACAGTGTGACATTGTGCATATTGTAGTAATATACATCCATTTGTATACAACTTATCCTTCCAAACATTTGGCAATGGTTCCAAACATCTAATGTTCACTGTGTGGTTTTACAATGCAAAATAATTTAATATTAAACAGTAATCAGTCCATGGCCAGTATACATAAGTGATGTCAAATTATATCAAATTGCACTGAATGTTTAATATTCATTAAAATATCAACTATTCCTTGACATTTACTGTATTTGTCATCTATCTATAAACAAACTGTCCTGTAAGATATTTGTCACAGAACTGCACCATTGGCTGTACGTCTGTACAGTATGTAAATAAACTGTCCTGTAAAACCAATTGGCACCAAATGTGTAAGATTCAACATCCAAAGTGCAATATTTTTTTGGAATATTAAAGTTGCGTGCATTTTGCTGAAACATCCTTCCTTCTGTACACAAACTATCCAGCCAAAACTTTTCTGTAATGAGTTACATATTTATTTTCTATTCCCAAGGTCCAAAGATCACAATGTGACAATCATTTTATATTAAATATTACTGTAATCAGTTAATATAGCCAGTATACATGACGTCATCTGTCCTTAAATTGTACTGAATATTTAACATTCATTAAAACATCAGTGTTTTACAGTTACCAGTATTTCTTGTCTATGTGCAATACTTTGACCACTGTTTTGAATTCAGGACGTCCAAATTTCAAGAAACTGCATGTGCTTTCAAAACCAACACAATACTTCAATATTAAAGAGTAACTAGTTCACTACACAACCATGACATCATCCACCTTACTATATTGGTATCCTTGTTATTGATCGCACAAAACAGACGTGATATTTAAACATTTTTACTTTATTTTCAGGCTAGAAATATGTAAAATCAATTAACCATAAAGGTGAAAACTCGAAATACAAAATTACCTGTGCGTCCTCATTTGTAGTTACCATAAGATAGTTTAAATATTCTGATCAATTTCTAAGTAAACTCTCCTATAAACCATCGACAGACGTCCACTATGTACTTTCCCAACGTTCAAAATTTGTTTGTGTTTTCAATATTTTAGTTTTACATCTACTACAGCATAGCAATGCAGTCACTAACTTTTGTATTAAAATATTGTTGACTACAGTTGCCAGTAATTTTTACAACGTCCAAAATATTTCGAACTAAATAGTTTTGTGATTTGTCTATATGAATGTTGTTATTTGTATTTCAGAAATGATCATTCTGTTTAATATTAACTGGAAAACCCCTGTGTGATTTATATAACTTTATCTGCGTCACTGTTGGCCAAGTTTCATAATTCAAATGTATTTTGAAGCATATTTCAATCAATCAAAAGTTATCCACGTATTTAACACGAAAAACAACCACAAATAAGTATTTTATCTTCAAGTTTTTGTAAAATGACTGCAGTGAGAACTAATAAAGACAGTTACTGCAGGAAAATATGCATATTAATCACATACAAAGTCTGTATAATGATTATTTATAACTTACTTCGTGTGTTAACAGTAGCTTTTGTAAAACAGTTTAAATTTACCCACATATGTACGTAAACTGTCATTTAAATACTTCACAGAGTTTCATCGTCAATTTACTGGGCACTGTTGTGTACTGTATTAACCTTTGGCATCCATGTCACAATGTTATAAATTATGATTTGGATGGCAACAAATAACACTTAAGCTAACATGTCTGTGTAAACACAGAGGATATATAGCAAGAGGCAGCTTCTTACAGAAATTAATTATGAAATAAATATGCATCGTTTTTACTTTCAAAATTACGCATAAAAGTACAAGCACTAACCTATCTGCTTCTGATTACAAAATAACATTAGCATGAAGGATTGTTAAGATATAGTGCATTAAACTTTTAGTAAAATGCAAAATATCTGTGTTTATACAACCAGTTAATTTTCTTTTTAATGAATTGACTGTTGAGCTCTATGTGCTATTTTCTCCATCAACTATAGAGCCATTGTGAATTCATCTAAGTCCTGAATATCTTGTGGTGCTACAGAATCACTGGTGCTACAGAGGATTGGGTGAATGCTATTTATTATTAATATTTGTATTTTTATTGAATACCTTAACTTGAAATAGTGCACCTTGTGCATGAACTTAAAGTTTACAATAAAATCTACCTCCGCCTTTATATCTTAAACACTCTCTCAAAGCACCACTGGGGATCTGAAATTTGTATAAGTGCATAGTGACAAAGTTTGTAGCACCACTGCAAATCCAAGACTTGTATGAGTGCATACTGACTTTAATAGCATCATAACTCCTCACAAATAATACTGAGTTGGATCAAATTTATACATAATATCAGCTCCGTGATCCAAACAAAAAGTACTTTAAATTGTCTGATTGGCTGAAGTATTACGCAGGTCAAGGACGGGCACATTCTATTTTGGATCCTGCCTTTTCTACAATTTGTGGTAAAGTTTACAGGGTGTTGATCTGATGGGATAAAAACCCAAACTGCTGTTAAATCAAAGATTGGCTGAATTACGATAGAGGTCAAGGTTGGGTACAATGTAGTTGGATCCCATCTCCTTATGTAATTTATAAATTCGCCAATAATGATGCAATTTTCAATGTTACATGTTGTTTTCCTCCTAGTCTAGCTTTGGAATGTATTTTACTTGGTCAGAAATGTCATCAAATTTCCACACTCGCCATGCAGTGTATTCTCAGTTTATAAAAGCATTAGTTTAAAATTAAAGTAATTACTATTCTTTCATTGCAGTTCTCGACAGTGCACTGCATCAAGGTTTGATTTTTGTCGTACTACACAGACAATTCATCACCGCACCAGATGATATGTCTTACAGGTCATGTGATTTTTGCATCATTAAAGATATAATTCATTTTACCACCAAATAGCTGATTTCATGCCTTGCAAGTCACATGATGGGATCCCAGTCCAAACTACTGTATATTTTGTGATTAACTGAAATGCTGTATGGTTTAAGTATGTCCAATTCCCATGTTTTAAATGTAACTGATATAATTTTAAAAATTCACATACTGCATTATAACAGACTGTCCATGAACTGTATACATATTGTCAAAAGCATTGTCAAAAGCATTGTTGAGTAGTGAGAAAGCATTTTACCCAGTTTGAATGTTGATCGCCTACCATATCAGGTTGAGAAAAAATATCTTAATTTTCTATGACTTTCAGATTTGCCAATAAGTTGTCCATTTTCAACCTCGGCCAACACATTAAAGTGATTGATGTAAAGTTTTGTAAATGAATATGAACCCAGAACCACAGAAGTGAGGTTGAAGTGATTACATACAAACTTTCTGGCCACTGACACCTGTCTCATTATCTAACTTTAAGGCCCACATAAGTATACAAGGGCCAGTTTCACAAAGGATCTCAGACTTAGCCAAGTTTTTGGCTAAGTCATGGACTTAAATCTAAGACTTAGGTCTCAGCTAGGTCTGGGAATTAAATAGATTTCATAAAGGGTGACTTAGCTAAGTCCAAGCTTATCATATAACCACAGTGGTTTTCTGTGTCATGTGACACTTTACTTCTATTCAAAATATAATATTGGTGACAAATATCCTTCATTTGACTCATTTTGTCTAACGATAAGTACCGTTTTCAAATGGAAAAACTTGTTATCATATAAAACCTTTCCAAAGACTACATTAGGGAGGTAATTTGTATATTTATACTTTATTTACAGCCATTTCAAGTTTTGAAGTGGAGAGAAATTTATGGTGGCCATATTTAAGTCTTTGTTTACAAAAGTTAAGCCCACTCCCAGGTAGGCTTAATTTTGAGCCCTAAAACTTAGTCAAAGCTGCTTTGTGAAATCTGCTGAGTCTAAGACCATGGACTTAGCATGATTTAAAGACAAATATCTTGATTTTAAGTCTAAGTCCAGGCTAAGTCCTTTTGTGAAATCGGCCCCTAGTTAAATAATATATTAGTGAATTATTCAGAGTTCAGGAATTAGGAATGAAGTTTTCTGTCTGTATTCAATTTTATCAGTGGTTTCTCAAATGATTGGATCCACTTGAATTCACTTTCTCTGAATTCAAGCTGGAAGTAATTTCAATTTTTCATCTATACTTACAACAGTAATCAAGTATAAGACTGACTGCACTTTCCTGTCTCACGTTACTGTGACATTTGAGAACATCCCCTGTGAAGAGAAGCTACTAGTGATATAATATGAGATGTAGCCAACCAAATAAACAGGATATGAAAGTTGGCTCAGTGGAAGCCGGATTTCCCCGATTCCAAAGCCAGTTTTAACAAATTAAAGTTTGCAGTCCCATAACAGCTAATTATAGAGGAATTTCAAAAATTAGCATACCACATTAAAGGATACAGAGGTGGATAGTCTTATAGACGGGAACAATTAGTTTTACCATTTGTCTAATGTACTATCCTGTCCATAAATCTCTTTACCCCTGCATTGTCTGAAGGTTGAATTTGTAAGAATTTCACTTGAAAGTTAAAACAAGGCAATATTTCTTGACATAGTTTGTTGCTTTGCCAATAATGATGGCATTTCCAGATTTTATTATTTCAAACATTACACTGTGCAAACTGTGTACATGTAATCACTCTCGTAGTTTTTAGTTAATATGTATAATAGTTTGCAATACACTACTTCACTGTATAAGAAAAATAGGCATTCTACTTGATTGTGAATACAATAATACAATGCTTCCCTTCCAGTGTTTATTGAATAGAAAAACGTGTCAGGTGTATTAAAGCAACACTAGCAATTATAGAATAATGTCATGCTATTTCAGTTATGTATGTTTTACAATATACAAGTCTATGAACATCAGTTGATGGGAAACAAATGAAACTGCTGTAAAATTGCTAATACTGGTGCCATTTCGATACCGATCTCAACATTTTTTTGCAAATCTAATGAAGTGGAATGACTTATTGTCACTTCAATTAATCTTAGCCACTCTTTTCAGCACTGTCAAATAGTTTACTACTTTGAAATTTCAATTTGATATTTTTCTTGTCAAGGGAATGATTAATATTGAGGATTGTATGATATTATCTGAGAAAAGAGAAATGGACAAGAAGCTTCCTATTAATGCAAATATGTGATATATAACAGTATATCTTAACATTTTATACAAGTTGTGAAATTTTTGTGTTTTGCAAACTTTTGTTATCAATACATTTAACATTACATTAAAAATTATTTTTAAATACATGGTTGTAGAAATTTATAATATTGAGAAACAGGTCATGGAATTTCAAAGTAAAAGGAAGTTCAAAGAGGTTGTGTCACCTACTTACAATACACAAATAAAAACATTCAGGAAGATAGGTTGAGGGGCCTGAATGATTATTGCTTGTATTGACGAAATCCTTAGATAGGACGTGTGTACAATTAGACAAAATCAAGCATATGGTCATTATGAATGATTCACAGACATGAAAACATATATGTGTACAATTTGAGCCCAGACTGCAGCAAGTGTTAACTTCCACAGACACATAACAGCAGTAAGTACAATATGAAGTCAAGCTATTAACTCATGTATTGGATTTCAATAAAAAATGTTCAGTATGTGTTTGCTCACTAGCAGTAATTTTTCCAAATCAGTTGACAATAAATATTTTACAGTAGCTCACCAAAGTACACAAAATACTTCAATAAAAACGGGCTACATTTCTTCTTTGTTGTTTTGGTTTATTGAAATGCAATCTTTTCCTTGCAAATGTGTCTGTGGTGGCAGCCTTCTGGAGTTAGTCACAGTGTGAAGTTAGTTTCAGTTCACTCACGACATCACAACATGCATTTTTGGAGGATAAGTCAAATGTGATCACAAATATTGTTGAAATTTTAGTTATTAAATTAAAAAAAAAAATTAAATGTTCAAAATTCACTCACGATATAGCTTTATTTTTTACTGTTAATGTTAGTAAATCTATGGGCCATGAGCTTGCCACACAGACATTTCTGAAATCATGCATGTCTCACGAATACACTATATATATGTATAGAAAATATAAACAATCTGCATCTAATATCTTATAACAGTTAATGTAACCATTAAAATTTAACATTTATTGACAAATTTGGGGACAACTGAATATTAAGGAAATATTTAATTATGTTGTCTGTTAGATGTCACAAATTATGATCAAGTAAAATCCTAAACTATCATCTGCCACAGTGACCTAGCGGGTAACACACTTGTCTAGGAACTCAGAGGATGTAGGTTCAATCCCAGGTACAGGCAGATACATAGTGGCTCGGATGACCACTTAAAATGGCGGTCCTCTGTCATTGGGTCCTATCCCCAGTGGGAGGTTAAAGAACCTCAAGGACGTTAATAAATGGTCATCCTTGAGCCTCTATCTTCCAGTTAGGGGAATGTCAGTTTCTTGTAAGTTGGAGCTGTACCTGTACAGTCGGATTGGTTAAATAGCACTTTGAGTCCTGTAGTATATGGAGATATTGCGCTGAGTATAAGTACATAATAATAATAATAAACTAAACAAAGCATGTGACGGATTTACGCAACCTATGAGGAAACAGCTATAATTAGTTAGGTATCTAAATGATTTAATATCATGATCATACAAGCTACAACAAGAATATGGGATCACAATGCATATTGCCAGTCCTTGAATAACATAACTCACAGAACGTTTTTAGAGGAACTGTGGCCAGGTAGTTTTTGTTAATATACTTACATTTTAAATCTTAAGGAAATAACTTTTAACATATTTCAAGCGTGTGGCCAGTTTATAGTTTTGTACCAAAATATTCTGAACCTCTGCCAAAAAACCCATATTATGAATGTGAAGGTAATACACCTTGGACAGTGTGCTGTTTATGTGACAAAATGAATATCAAGGCCACCCTGGTGATTGCATTCAGCTTTTCTTTGGAGTTTTAGCTGTTGTCAACATGTCACATCAGTGTCTTTCAAATTAAATTGCTATTATTAGACTACCAGTATTAGGAAAAGCTATAAGCAATAGTTTATTAATTGTTTTTTATTATACTTATTGTTTGGTAGCCCAATTCTAACCAACTTAGGGTTTTCCAGTTAGAATATATGTGTGTGATAACACATACAACGCTTGTAAAGGGTATCTTTTAATTTTGTTTCCAGATGATTAAAAACTACTCAAACATTGGGGAAGCACAAGTTACACTAAAGACATAGGATTGAAACACCTATTTCCATAAGTGGTGTTTGTGCATGTAATTCTAATTTGACTTTTATAGCACTTTATCTCCAACATTCAAGGGTAGTCTCAGGCGTAACACAACAAAAAGCAGTCAACCAATTAATGAGTGTCAGTCAGGGTTTTTTTTCTAAATGTGGAGGTTGAGGAAGTGTGATAGCACCTTAAGAGGGTAGCATATAAATAAATATGACCAATATTGCCAGGCTCCCCTGACATTGCTAGAGTCAACTGGCCGTCATTGGCTAGGTCACAAATCTGGGTTTAGATTCTGAATACCAGTGTCTGTTTTGAAAGTACAGGGCACTGAGACAGGTGTGAAAATGTTAAATTCCTGCCCACCACTCCCATTTGGTTGGCTAGATTTTTAATAGTTTTTTTTTTATTTAAGTTTACTTATTTTAAATTTTTAGTTAGAGGCATTGAGTATTGTATAATAGTGCATTTTCACTGTTCCCTGGCACTCTGCCAGCTTCACCCTGGCTTGGTCATCTCCAGGTCAGGTGACCTTCACTGGGTCAAGATGGTGACCCTTCGCCCCTCAATGCCACATTGCCTTAACTACTAAATCATTCATTGCTATAAATGATCTTTGACCCTTATAAACTTATTATCTTTACTCTGTATAACCAAACTTTCGTGTATATCAATATTCATAGCTGTAAATATGATTAGATTAGGTTATATTGCGTCTACAGGTGTATTATTAAGAATAAACTAATTATGCTTATTGTTAGTTGTCCTTACTTTGCCCAGGGTGGGGGGTAATGAAAACTTATTGTTTCCTGTATTTGGATTCCATCACTTGATCTTTAATACCTTACAAATGTCAGGGCAAACTAGAGATGGGATCGAAACTTTCACTCTCCTTAACACCTCAGAGATCGACAGAATTTACAGTGGTTTGTATTTAAAGGTCACATCAAGAACAGAAGATTTGTAGAAACATTTGTTTATGTTCAATATTATGGGATGTACATTTTAATCAACTAAAAAGTTGTCCAGTAATAATCAATCAGAGTGACAATATTCCCACAACACACAAAGTTACACCAGTGCTTTGCGATTGCAAAAGCAAATATTATCTAAAATATTGATTGTGCAGTTTCGTGTGTTTGGATAGTGTATTTTGTGCTGTAAAAATCTGACATCAGTACAATATAGTATGAACAGTGAACTGATTAGATTTGATGGCATGAGAAGTACAATTTACATGAAAAGTAAAATGAAATTTATTGTCATTGAACTAAATGTAGTTTCGCTCATGTAGTTGTTTTTCTTTTTAAATTCTATCCAACAACTCTCCACACATATTCACTTCCGATCCACTCACACCACAGCAGTCATGATTAAGACCTGTCCATGCTAAAACCAACACACCAAAGTGTCAGAATACTGGTTAACACGCACATAGCCGGAACAATATCATAACACCCAGTCACAGTCACTAAGGTGAATGAAAATACCAAACCATGATGTCAGTGTTGTGTTAAGTTGTTTGTGAACAGAGGCCATGATACACTCCTGTAGTGTGTGAATTCTCCAAAGTGACTCCAAAATATTGATTTAACAATTATAAAGTATGAGTAAATAGCTTAATATTGATAAACAGACTCTTAACGTCAAAACTTTAATACTACCTTATTTTGGTTTTTTATTTAAACTAGTTGTATGCGATTGTAAAATATTATATATTTGACAAAGCATTTCAGTATGAAATTGTAACAATGTTCATGATAAATATAAGGATAAGGTTTCTCCTTGGTAATCTGTAAATAACATCATGTGCACATACAATGATTTAAGTTGTTTGAATTTTGAATGTTTGACAAGTACTGAGAAATACAGCAATGTCAATGTGAAGTGAGAATGTACTTGTTTTGTTAACATCATGGAGTTTGTTTGATCGTTAACATTCTGGTCACTTTTCTAAGTGAATTAGCTAAGTATTCTTTGTGAAATCCATTTTAAGTCTCAGACCCAGCTAATACCAAAGTCTTAGATTTAAGTTCAAGACTTAGTCAATAAAGGGACTTAGTTTAATTCCTTTAGTGAAATAGGCCCCAGGACTATCCCTTCTTGGACTTAAGTGCATTAGAGGATTTGTATCAATTTTGTGCTCTATAAATCCTACTCTCACTATTATTACAGACGAAACATTGTCTCCAAGTGCATATTGACAATCCTTGGCCAATACCTAGGTTTGGATCCCATAGTGTGCCATAAAAGTAAATCAGCTGTTTGGTTGTGAGATTGAATAGTCTGTGTGGTTGTGCATAGGCACAAAATCTTCTGACAGAATGAATAACTTTCTAACTTATAAACTACAAGACTGACAACATGTATACAATCGACACTCTGACAATAAATATAATGCCATATTGCTATGTTTTAAAGTGTGACAATAAATATTTTACCAACTAGTATGGTGTGTGATGCATAAAAATACAGAACTCTTGGCAAATAGACACAATAGGTAAATCAGGTGGGACACAAGAGTTCATTAACAGTCCTTGCCTTATTTTCACTATTGTCAGTTTATATTCCTGACATCTAAAGTTCAATACAGTTTACAAATGTCAATATTAAATGGTAATTTGCATATCAATGACATCATCTGCCTTTCATACTATGCTGATTATTCAATATATAAAATCTACACATAACAAGGAATATTAAGGTCACTTAATGATTAAAATAAAACCTGTTATTTAATAAATTCGTGGGAATTAAAACACATTCTTCAATTTCTATGTTCTTAATGCCTGGGCAATATTTTCATGGAGGTTGTTGCTCAATATCTAAGTGTTAATATAGCTTACTCTAACTTTCCAGTGTAAACAGCTTTATATGAGCATTTTACACACAATAAATAATTAAGTGATTACATGATGTTAACTATCATTATAACATCTCTGCTTAGGTTTAATCTGCACATCGATATTCTACACATAATAATAAACACTGTAGTAATTGTCTGTCAAATTACACAAATAAATAGTATGTTAGCAGGTCTAAAACAATAAATTTAATTTCTCAGTTTTATTTAATGCAACGGGTTTCCAGTGAATGTTTCTGCTCAATATTTTATATAAAATATCATATAATCACTTTCCAGTTTAATTGAGATGGGCACTTTGCATAGAATAATATTTAGGTGACTCTGTTCCAGAAAGTGTCCAAATCTTAAGCATTTTACAGGCTTTAAAACCTAAGCTTTGATTTGTCAGAAATATTTTAATTTGAAAATTTTGCCATCACGACACAATTATGAAAGCCCATTCAACACATGATGATAAATAATTTAGTGTTCATCTTATAAAATTTCCTAAATAAAGATTATTTTAGAGAAACGGAACCACAGACTTTGATATACCAGTGTTATTTAATTGGACGATATTTGTTTCCTGCATGTTTCTATTCAGTATTATATTTTTGAAACATCTCATACTCTATCTCAAGCTTGAGTGGCTATGGGTGGGTGTTAAACACATCTTATGGCGCAATATAGTTTTTGTCTAGATAAAATTATCCAAATATTGCATAGTTTTCAAGCATTTCATGTAATGCTTTGATTAACAGGTGTTACTGAATATGTTTAAAGTTTATCTGTGGATATTGCTTCTTAATGTCTTACTCTCGAGATATACATGCCTACATACCGATTTAATTAGCTAAAGAGGAGCACTAAAGAGATAATAAAGAACAGTTTAGTGCTTCCATGCTGAACCTCACTAGAGATGTGACTACTTTACTGACATTAAAAGCTACGCTTTGAATTCCCGGTGTTGAATAATTTGATTTTTTCTATGAATATTCCAACCGAATATCTTAATTTCAAGACACCCTCTACTTTGATTTTAGGTAAAATTTGAAATAATTGAAAAAAAAACAAATGTTGAATAATCTACAGGTATTTTAACACAGTCTTTATTTCTTGGTGTTATTTCATTCGCTGATATTTCTGTGGATATTACCGCTTGTTATGTTAATTTTTAAGTTTCCAGTTTGACTTCTGCATATAATAATAAACACTTATGGTGATTAACTTATTAAAACCACCCAAACATATAACATAACAAAAGCATTTTGCATTGTTTTTATCTCAGGCTTGTATTTCACAGTTACTTAATTGTGTGACTTTTCCATGCTGTGACAAGCTTAAGAGAAAAAGGTCTGTTATCAAAGTTAGCTTTGTCCACATTGTCATTGAGGGACTCCCCCTGGGGGTGGGATAAGTTCAAGATTATCCTTCTCTTATCTTCATCCTTTGGCCTGGTAAGGAGGGGCGAACAATGTAGGTGAGGAGAATGAATGTGGTTAACAGGTCCCAATAAGGCCCCATGTTTCAATTCCTTGCTAATATAGTCTTGAACTGCCCGGGGGTACTGAATGGCAGAATGATGATTTGTGACCTTACTGATTTTTAAGTTATCATGGTTACAGATTGAGAGGGGAAAGCCAAACTTAAGATATTGGATGAGAAATTTGTCAGGATTATCCTTTAGCAAGTGTTCCCAAGCTTCTATGTTCAGTCCCAAACTTAGAGGAAATCTAGCAGCCTGATAGTTTGGAACACCAGTTTGTCTGATTATATCGGCAATTTGAATGCATTTGTCCACAGTGTCAATGTGAACAGGGGGCCTATCAGGTCCTATAAATGTACAATCAGCTGATGAATGATTCATAAAACCCCTCACTTTGTTCGGAAAGTTGGGGTCATAATATTTTACATGAAAATCAACATTCTGACACCATATGCCTTCAAGAAAGCGTGGAATTTGCAACTCTGTATTAGAACATGCCCTATTGACAGTTTGTGTGTCATTAGCTTTGATATCACGATACTGGTCATTATCTAAAACTACTTTTTGCTGCAAAATTAGCTTGTCAACTATATCTACAATATACTCAGAATAAGTCATACCAACTGTTTCTTCAAGAAAAACATCCTTTTTCCAATCATTAAATGTGATTTTTGCCTGTTGACATTCCTCGACAGATAACAAATTGAAAGTAGTACAAGTGTTATGGTAAACATACATAAACTGAGAAAATGAT
Source organism: Sabellastarte sp. h YS-2021 (assembly GCA_964017235.1). Classification (NCBI taxonomy): domain Eukaryota; kingdom Metazoa; phylum Annelida; class Polychaeta; order Sabellida; family Sabellidae; genus Sabellastarte; species Sabellastarte sp. h YS-2021. Next base: position 1,625,690 of record OZ024937.1, on the reverse strand, counting down.
TCTTGCAAACCTCCTACTGGTACTTCTTCACACACATACAAAGTGACAGTATCGCTAGTATCAAGATTGGCATAGTAAAAACCTCTAGTATCTGGGTCAGTGACCCCATGCAAGAAAACCAAGTAATCATATGTGAAAACAACACCCTGACACCAGTTATTATAAAATAAATCTATTCTGTCAATATGCATGTTTACATTGTCAGATGCTTTGTTAAGTTCAACAAAGACTGATTTAGACGTGGTGTGATCAATGTAAGGACTACTAGGTGTGAAACCAATATCCTGCAATCCCTCAGTTTCAATATTATTTGAAAACTGATTCATATTATTTACAACTTGACAACTATTATTTACATAATTACAGAAAATATTAGAATTTAAAGCATAGTTCGCACTGTTCTCCCCGCCCTTAAAGTTTCTAGACATTTTGTTACAATCCCTTCAAAGTGGTAAGGTATTGTCCTATTTCTGTTCTGGTCTATCAATACTATTCTTGAAGTTGCATCTTGATTCGAGATGATTTAGATTTTGGCCTTGCTTAGCACAAAATACACATATATGTCTATATGTCCCATGATTATTGTCATAAGAACATGAACCTTCATTGAAGAATTTGCAAATTTTCTTTTGCTGTGTGTGGTTGGGGTGAGATGCAGTAGAAGTGACGTTGGAGTTGGCCATGGCAATCTGGGAGGCGCTAAGTCGATTTAACGCTCACTGGGTGGCATCCGCCCATGTCAATGAGCCCTCCTTGAGCTCGTGCATTGAGGTAGCCCAAGCACTGCGAACAGCTTGCCAGGGTAGAGATGTGGCATCTTTGAGGGCCAAAATTGTTTGTAGAAGAGCCTGCCTCATAACCCCAGGATCCTTCATTTGGTGGACGTTAGTAAGCTGACCCACAGCCCATTGGGTGAGGGTGAGATCATCATATAAGATCCGTTTCTTCCCTTGTCCCCCATGAAAGCCTTCATTTGCCCATCTTAACTCGGGGGGTTGTAACAATGTCGGTGGTGTTAAATCTACCTGAGCATCGTATATTTGACGCCTTACCTTGTGCTGCAACCAGCTTGGCTTGTCCCTCATAGGTGGACAGAATCTGTGATACTGCTTGAGACAAGGTGGGGTTGGCACGCAGAGCATCTAAACTGGGAATGACGGCGTCGCGACGAGAGTCCTGACAGTGCAGAGTGTTCACAGTGGCAGTTGACGGTTGGTGTGCTCCCAGTAGGTTGTGGTCAGCTGTGATGCGGTCCCTAGGTTCCCTCACGTCTTTGATGGCCGTGTGTAAGCTTTGAAAGCCTGCCTGGGGTCCCTGTGTCGGAGCCGGCATGGAGTGAGTAGGGAACGAGGCCAAGTTACTGTGGACTCGAGACTGGGACCTCAGTGCTATTGGGGTCGAGTTCGTAGACTGCTGGCGCTCCAGGGCATCAATCCGTCTCACAATATCTTGGTTTGATCTATTCATGTCCTGTAGCAAAGACAGTATGGCGTCATTTGAGGATGAGGTGGCAGTTTGAGGGTTGGTTGATGTGATGGAGTCGTTGACGGTAGCGGTAACAGTACTTACTGGCTGAATGTAAGATCCATGAAGTTCACTTGACGGCTTCTTAGGCTTTCTAACTGAGGTCCGAGCTCTGGCAGAAGCAGTGACCTTCTTTTTCAGATTAGTAGCTGGAGTTTTATTCTTGGCTGACGGCATATTTTTATGCTGAATCACTGATGAAATAGTAGAGTGACGGTAGAGCAATTAAAACACTAAAATACTAAGAATGTTTAGGTTAAAATCCTCTTTGTAAGCGAAAATTTCATGTGTGTTGGTTGACTCCTAAGTTCAGAATGAATCAAATAAAGAAAGGCGGGAAGTAATGAAGCATAGCTAACTCTCATTGGGTAAACAAAATAGCAATGATAGGGCCAAGGTGAAACCACTAGTTTAAGGTAGCCAGTGAACTGCCCAGCAGTCTTCTACATAGCCGTGCTAGCCATAGTTTTCGTCTAGATAAAATTATCCAAATATTGCATATTTTTCAAGCATTTTGTGTAATGCTTTGATTAACAGGTGTTACTGAATATGTTTAAAGTTTATCTGTGGATATTGCTTCTCAATGTCTTACTCTCAAGATATACATGCCTACATTCCGATTTCATTAGCTAAAGAGGAGCATTAAAGAGATAAAATAGCAACAACTTAGTGCTTCCATGATGAACCTCACTAGAGATGTGACTACTTTACTGACATTAAAACCTACGCTTTGAATTCCCGGTGTTGAATAATTTGGTGATTTTTTCTATGAATATTCCAGCCGAATATCTTAATTTCAAGACACCCCCTACTTGGTTTTAGGTAAAATTTGAAATAATTGAAAAAAACAACAAATGTTGAATAATCTACAGGTATTTTAACACAGTCTTTATTTCTTGGTGTTATTTCATTCGCTGATATTTCTGTGGATATTACTGCTTGTTATGTTAATTTTTAAGTTTCCAGTTTGACTTCTGCATATAATAATAAACACTTTTGGTGATTAACTTATTAAAACCACCCAAACATATAACATAACAAAAGCATTTTGCATTGTTTTTATCTCAGGCTTGTATTTCACAGTTACTTAATTGTGTGACTTTTCCATGCATATTTATGCTCAATATCTTATAAGTTATCTCATACTTACCTTAATTAACTTTGGCTATATTCAGGCGATTTTAGGCAATTTTTATTCAATGGTTATATAACTTTACAAGCACACTTTACTATTAAAGGCCAAAGTATTAAGTTCTGTATTTGTAACTATTGATAGGATTGTGTGCAGATGACACCACTGATTCTCTCCACATAATACATTTGGTAAGAAATATGTCAACAAAAAGATTTAATTTATAACAGCGAGGAAGAAACACACTGGACTATACTGTTCTGTTATAAACTTTAACAGCACTTAATCTCTACAAGACAGACTCTGGGGTGTAAACACCTAGATTCACAACATATCTCAATTTGTTTAACAAATGTAGGCGTATTTTCACTGAGAAAAAAAGAAGAAATACGCTTAACTTCATCCTCTTAATAATAGTACTCGGGCTGTAACGATTAATGAAGTGTCTGTAAAAACCTATAATGCCCTACAATATCACATTATTACTATTATTATTAGATCTGCATTTGTCATTATTATTCATCTAAAATGGCATAAATGATATTACTAACATTTCAGTGACAGTTACAAAGGATGTATGTGTCTGCCCATTTTCCCAAAATAATATCCGTTTTTTATTTTCATATTTTCAAATCTGTTTCAGCTACTAATACATTGTAAATATATATCATTAGAAAGATATTTATACACTGTTTCTTTTTTGCCTTGTTTGATCAAAATCTATGCAGAAATAAAAGCGATATCGTTTTTTTGCAAATTTGAAGTGAGAGTAAAATATTCGTAAACATATCCTTGATGACATCAGAGGTCAGCTGTTAATAGTTCAGCACTCTATAAAGTATTGTAAATATGCTAGGACTGCACACCTATCTAATAATAATTAGCTTTACATGAAGAACCCACCCTGTAATATATTCCTTCGACATGCTGAAACTTCAATTGATTCTGGATAATACAATTTGTGCATTAATATGTGTAGGGTTGTCACCTTCGGGGACGTTATGTTTTCACCTGGGTTTGTTTGTGGGTTTGTGATTTTGTGGGTTTGTGCATTTGTGAACAAGATAACCCCAAGACTTACTGACAGATTTTGATGAAAGTTTTAAGATGTCTGGAAAGGTAAAAGGTAGAAATGATTCAGTTTTAAGAGTTATCCGGATTACTATCTGGATCTTCTGGATCCATGAAATGTAATTCTTAACGACAGATAAATGAAAAAGTTATGGATGGATTTTGATGAAATTTTCAAGAAATGTCCTAAATGGGACAAGGAATAAGTGGTTAGATTTTGGGACTGATATGAACCACTGTCTGAGCTCCCTTGGTGGAGTCTGCACTCTCCGAGTGCATTTGTTTGAACATACTTTAACTTGAAATATGGCAAAAGATGTTTTTAAATAAATATATTGAACAGCAACATGCGTGGAAAAAATTGCCAATTGAATAACATTGAGATATCATCATCAAAGACAATTTTAAAATGCCTCAAAAATTGGGCGACTTTGATAAAAATAACACAAAAAATTACTTGTGTTTCATATGCTCATATATAGCATATAAGTAAGCATAAGATGTCCTTACATTATTTTACTAAAACCCTGAAATAAATATCATTCCTTCTGACCAGAACATCAGAAAGCAATTCACTTTCGTAATTCAAATTCACTTGCACAGCTGATGCTTTTGAAAATATGCATATTATTTTTTAGGCAATTTTCTTTTTACACCACTTTTCTGTGGTTGAGTGCTTAAATGAATCCACATGATGGGTGGAGATCCTACTGTCTTTTGTCAGCACCAAAATTCTGGAAATCAAATCCTTCGGTCCTCATATTACACCTAAGGCAAAAGTACTTGAGGAAAGTCTGTGACAGATTGAAAATACAGGCTAAGGCAACCTAAACTGACACAAATTGTTATCTTGGTTCTTGTGTGATTAAAATTCCCCAAACATTGAGTGTTTACATGTATTATGACCCGTACCTAGTTAATATACAGTTCCTTACTGCAGATCACATATGAATTCAAAATAATATTACTAAACTCATCCAAACGCATTTGTGGCTCAGTGCCATGTTATTGCAGTATCAGTTAGGTTTACCAAGTCGAAAATTCGCATTTTGTTGGTCCTCACATATATCAGTTCTACTAACATCTGGGCCTCCAGGAATTCCCCTTTATCTCAGCTGGTTAAAGAGCTAGACTATTGTTCGATAGAATGTGGGATAGAATCCCAGCAGACTGAATGTACAACATAGAAAGTAAACCTTTTTCATCTTTTGTGCACATAGTTATTTCAAAATGTTTAAAAACATCTGATTAGGTGTTATATGCTAAATTAAATCATACAAACAGTATGGCAGAAGGTTAGATCATACTGAATTTATAAGGCAGCTTGTTTTTGAAATGTGCACTTCCAGGATGCAAAGTTTCTTTTGAAGGTCCTAAGTGGGCCAAGATCCTTTGATCTATATACAATCTGTTTCATTTATAATTAAGGTAGTTAAATATGGACATTGTGAGCACAATAAGGGGAACTTAGGTGGTTTTGTCCCTGCGAATTGTTGCACAGTACCTTCATTTTAAGACAGTGTATGCTTAGTTTAAATAGCTGCAGTTATGCATTCTACACATCATTAAAACACTTTGCTTATTTGTCTTCTTATTTTAAATTGATGGTAACATAGCCTTTGATTTCTTAGGGTTTTCCAACTGGGTTATTTCTATGGTTATTAAAATATCTTTAAAAAGTAAATTCTGTGATATTTGGCTGACTCTCTGCACAGGCTGGGGGACAAAGCTGACCAGTAAAACTGAAATATATGACAAAAAACTTTAGCCTGTATTTAGGTTATGAGGCTGTCTCAATTGTAACTGGTTTGTGGAAAATGTCTGTGTATTTTTAAGCCACTTTTACTACCTATATTGGTACTTTGTACCGACTGACATTCAAGGGGAAAGTGTATGTTTTGAGTAGGACAAATATCAACTTGTGGCATATTTATGTGTGTTTTATGAGCCACAAACTGTACATGACTTGTATTGGAGATATACAGAGTACTATATATTTATGTTTGCATATACATTTTGGCATACAAGGGCACGTCTTTACCAAGGACAATAATACAGGTGTTCCATTTTGCGATCATCCTCCCCAATGAAGTTATGGTCCAAAATATTTGGAATTTGGGATGTCATTTTTTTCAATCAGAGTGATCTAAAAACCCAATGTCAAACTAGGAGTGGGACAATTATGTACAGATATTCTGGTAAATGATTGGTTCTTTAATGGATGTATTCATGACTCCATTATGAAAGTTTACAGAAACATTATATTGTGTGAAATTATCATGAACTGCTCCAGATCCTTGCAAATTAAAACTGTTAATATTTTTTTTGACCTTTAATTGATAAACTTTGACCTTGAGTTTATTAGGGTAATTTCCAGCTCACAGTCAAAATAATTGAACTGATTCAGGCATGGATCTCTTATTATCAAAATTTGACCTTCATCATCAAGGTCATATATTTATGCTTCTTTGTACTCAATGTCTGAGCACTTAAATATCTGGCTGGTTATGAACCCACACTAAGAACTGCAGTTGTTATGAAACAAAGAAGCATTAATAACACTGAATATTTGTCATTAGTTTGTCCTTCATAAAAAGGAATGCTGACATTTATTGAAATTTATAAACCCATCTAAATCATTTGATCTCTTTGGGGGTAATGGAACTATTCTGACTCCAATGGCAAGATTCTAACTCCCCTAACCCCTTTAAATGAGTTGATAGGGGTAGTTGACTCCTGTGTGGATGAATAACATATTTCTGATAACAGTTATATTTTCAATAAGTTCTACTGAAGTCAAAATTAATATTCAACATTCTTATAAATAATAGAAAATGAATTGTCACAACATTTTGTTTGGTAAATGTATTTCTTGGAAAATCCAATTTGATTGAATTACTGTTTTAAAAACAGCTTTTGCTGCATCTGGGACTTGGGAATATAAATACAATTTATACTCCTACACCTTTTGCTTGCTTTATCTTTTACTGCAACTTAGTTACATTCTTTATTATATGAGCATACCATTTTCAAACATTCATATTAATTTTAGTAAATAAACTAGATAGACTCTTGGGTCATAGTAGTAATGTTTGTTCAGTATTTGTAATCTAATAAAGTATATTAGTATTTTAAAACTCTGACGAAGAGTAGAATTTTAGGAGTAAAGTTACAAGAAAATTAGTAATTTATCATTTGTGTAACACTGTAGTAATTTTTTTTTGTAAAAATACAATAGTGTTCATCCCAATTGCTTATTTTATTGGGGAATGTGTATGATATATGAGTTCAATACATCCAACCAGTGCATACTAGTTGGTGAAGATTCTGCACTGTAAACCACTAGGCATCAGCAAGTATCTACCAATTTCCAGCATGAAGCGCCTTGTCCAAGATTCGAACCAATGACCTAAAAAGTTAAAGGAGAACATTCTAACCGCTAAACCACCAAGCCTCCTCATGCATATTTAAATAAAAAATGTAAAAAATGTTGTGTATATACAGAAGCACCAGTGCATATACAAAAACTATCTTTTAAAAGGAACTCTATTATGACCCATTTATATTGCTTTTTAAAAATGAACCTGTGTATGGAGACACTGGCCAGCATCAGTTGAAAACAAATTTTTATGTGTCAAAACAGAATTTTGAAAATTATGACAAGAATATTTATATTTTAGTAGAGCTACAAAATCACATCAGTTAAAATTATATACTTTAAAATGTATTGAAATCACAAGCTGAGTAAAACCAGTGAGATGCTTTTGAAATGTCCAACAGGTTTACTTTTGGTGGTTTTGAAACAGTCAAGCCATTTCAAAACCTCACCAAAGTTTTAAAATGGCTATCAAATTTATTTTGCAGTTTTAAAACAGCCATGGCCAATTTAAAATGGCCAGTGTTTTCAAATTAGCCATAAAGTCTTGGGTGTTTCATTGTTCTCATTTAGCAGTAAAATATCAAAATACATTGTTTATGACTTAAAAATTATTCAGTCAAATTAGACTCATTAAAGTGAACACATGATGATTAAACTGTGAAATTCAAAGTAGCCCTGTCGCTTCATTTTCCAATTACCACCCATTAAAAGTTTATTTCTCTGTTGCCGATGGCTTCACATATAACGGAATTTATAGCAAATCAAACAATGATGAAATCTTTCTGGATACGTTGAGCTTTAAAACATCCAGCTAGAAGTACAGAGTGCCATCAAGCCAGTCTACATGCCAATAGAAAACGTGTAAATTTAGCTTCTATTATAAGAGTTATAACTGTAATTTAAAGGTGTGAACTTCAAGCAACCTACTGAGTAAAATATATTAAACCATGCACAGATTTTAGTTAAAATAAACATATCATGGTGGCTCAGTCAGTGTGGTGAGTTAGCAAGTTTGCGATATCTGGGTGTTTGTGTGCTGGGGTTCGAACCCACAGCAGGTGGCAAGTGCCAAGGGCTTGTCCCAATATATGGCTCTAACTATTCAACCTTTATGTATCTTTATTGATTAGCCACCATTAATACCATTTTCTACCTTTTGCAATATAGAAAAGGGCTAATATACCCTGGACCTGTATTCACAAAAGGTTTCAAGCTCATGTTGAGCCCAAAGTTACCTCAAATTTACAGCTGTTTATACTAAATTTGAGCTGTAGATGGAGACTTAAAATAAAACAATATCTTGATATTTCTTATGTGGCGCTGCAGGATATGATGGATGGGAAGCGACAGTCGTCTTGGGTTATTGCCTTTGCATGTAATGCTGAGGATACACACTGGAGAGGGTGCTACAATCATCCTGGCGAATGAAGAAGAATACACGTGATCTCCAATTTCCAGAATTTACCAAAAAAGCAGGAAAGTGTGGTCATGTGATCTTCATATTTCTATGATGCTGTTGCACTGCCCTGAGAATAATCCTCGACAAAGCAAGAATATACTGGGAATGCCTATCAAACTTGTGAAGATTACAATTATCCACCAATTAGCACCAAATAGGTGACAATGAATGCTATCTGTTAAGACTGTTCTACCCCAAAGAAAGAACGAGGTAGAACACAAGGAGGAGCATCCAGTGAACTTACTGAGAACAGGAAAGTAGTATGAGTCAGTGACGAATACCCTATGGCAGATCCATGACATAGAAGAATATGCTACCAATATTGGCAAATTGTCATGGGGAACTTTACAGCTACAGATTGGCAACAATTTTGAACATCAGGTTGTTGTCTTCCTGAAGTGGTAAATAAAAAGTGGGGTGAAGACAAAGAACAATGAGGAATCTACTAAGAACATTGAATAATTTCAATCTGGCTATATTTCCCATTAAAACTTTAACACTATGTGACCTGGGCAATATGTCACAATGTTGTAACATCATGAACTAATATGTCTGTGTAAAATCCAAGCGATATGTAGGAAGAGATGCCCTATTTAAAAATTGTGATATAACTATAAACTAACACTGGCCTATCTATCTATGTTGACTAGGTACACCATTAATTAAACAATATAAATTTACACCATCCTGTGTTTATTACCTGGAGTCCGTTTTCTGCCTTGAAGGCATCAAAATTATCCATGTTTTTGGCTTTAATATGATCTTTAACTCCGCTAAGATTCATGTTAAACCTGTATTCAAGATTTAGAATGAGTGACTTACCTTAGTCTTTACATCTTGTCATGTTAAGACCATAACAAACAAACATGATGTCAGCCATAAAAGTACAGCTTACAAAATATTTTTTGTCAGGATCAAGCTTATATTAGCAAAAATTAAAAGTCTGTCAGACAGGAAGAGTTTACAGGACTGTATAATGGGTCAATAGTGTTAGTTTCGACAAATCAGTGTATAAGATGTTCCTCTGTGTAAAGTGGTGCTTTAAGGTTCCAATAAAAACTCTTATGGCTGATTCACACTGCGCTGAATATTGGTCAAGAAATCCATTCAGGGTCTTACCACTGAAATCTTTGAAATAAATCCTAAATATCTGCTATAAAAGTGTCACTACTTCTTTGTCAAAGGTCTCTCTTAGTTATTTAACACACCCAACAACATTTCAGTTTACAATCTGTCTTTTGATATTTGACAATGGGGTTTCAGTGGAATGGTATTTACATCAGGGTTGGCTAATAAATAACTATTGACTGAGGTCAGGGGTTTGAACCTGGCTGATGGCAAAATATGTGGGAAACTACTATCCATATATCACCCACAGCTGTTGAGCGGGATTTGAAAAAGAAACAGCTGATTATATTTGAGGCATTTACTTTCCTGGGCAGGGACTCTAGAACTTGCGAAAAACAGTGCATTAAACCTTAAATTCATCGCATTTTATTTTAACCTCATGATATTTGGTGTTTTCTATGGCATTCAGGTTATACTTGTATGAATCAATGAATCCTCTGTGATTTAGGAGATTGGTGATGTCATGTAAACATCAGTCTGGGGTTCAAGCTCTTGGAGTAAATGGAGTAAGTAAAGTATTTAAATTTATGTGTGGAGTTGTAATATTTCTTTTATATGTGTGTGTATTTGATGTTAAACTATTAATGTAGTCAATGTTGCATAATATTGGACATAATTTATGCGAATGCTTGTTTTAAGCTTAAAAGCTATCACCCTTCCAATTCATTCTCAGTATAGTCCCACTGCTTAGGTGACCTCTAGCAAAGTAAATTCAAGAGCTGCAGATTGCCAGATTTGGGAGAATTCAGAAGTGAATTCAGGGAGTGAACATAGCCGGGAGAACAAAACCTAACTACTTCCTTCAACTGTAAGTGGGTTAAGCATCCAGAATTTAAAGCTAACTTCACTACTTAGTGCTAGGCCTCCAGTGTTATAGGAATAACGCCTGACAAACCATGGTATATGCAGAATTTTACCATGGTTTGAGGTTACCATTATTATTTACCATGGTTTGGAGGGCGTTATTCCTATTCTAACATGACAAAACAATTAAAATACTTGTAATTTCCTTATATTTTGCCAAAAATCATGTCCATTTCAGAAATGTTCCAAACAAATCAGGCTGTTCCATCAATTATACATTGTGCCAGTACGTAGCATTTTCTCACTAAATATGCTGAAATGAAGAGTTTTTTTAAAAAAAATTATGTTCTATATATATTTTTTTCATTATCAGAATTATATTTAATAAAAAAAACTGCTTTTATCACTTATAATAAGTTGTGATCCTTTACTGTGAAAACAACGGAAACATGTACTTGGTTATTGTTATTCGAGAAGGGATGACAATGGAACAGCCAAGATGTATATTGAGGTTTTACCATAGCTCTCGACCACTCAGAATCGCGGACACAGCGGTGTCATTTTAGAATGAATACTATAGACTGCATAGCTGGCTCTAGCCGCATAAGAGCCAGCCACATAGCCCCGAATCTTTTACTCATATCTTTTAGCCACCAGTAGCCACATGTAGCTGCTGTAGCCATACAAGAGTTGTTCAGATAACCAGACATTCCCAAATCGAAATCTTTAGCCACCATCTAATGCATAACCAAGCCTATTGCCCGAGAATTGGATGGTTGCATGAAACTAAATGTCTGAATTTTAGGCAAAGTATATTTAGTGAGTTAGTTACAAATTCTTACCATTTGTGAATGGAATATATTTCAATTATCGTTCAAACAATATTTATGTAACCACTTTCATTAAAATAACATTTGAAAATAATTACATTTACGTTGTTGCTCATGAAATGTAACAACTTAATAGATTTCAATTAGCCCCAGTAGCTAGACCCCTCCTGTTCTTTTCAAAGCCACAGTGTAAACCTTTGAAGTGTGACTGATGTAACTAATCAAAGAAGTTAATGTTCTTTTATATTAGTCAAATACCTTAATGGTTAATGGCTGATGACTTGTCAATAGTATATGTATGGGTAATATAAAGACTTCTGAAGATAAAATGTGATTATCAGTTGCATGATGACACTTTGATAGCACCTCTGTAAATCTACATGCATGATGAAACACTTCTAAATTTGAGATTGCTTTAAGTGATTGTAAACACTGTATTTGCATATGTTACTGTAGCATATCTTTATAAAGCAATTATGCAACTATGACATATTTAGTATGCATGTAGTAATAAATAACATTCACCTATCCCTCTGAGGTCCCGAACTTAGATGAGCACACAATGACTCCATTAATAATAGAGAAAAAACAACTCATTAAAAGAAAATTAACTGACTGAGTTACTGAATACTCAATCTCTATAGGTTACAGTAGTATAATCGCTTTGGAAAATTTATGGTACAGCTATAACATATTTAATATATATGTAATTTTTCATAACATTCACCTCACTCTCTGTAGCACCAGTGATTCTGTGGTACTACAGAAGATCTGTGACTTGAATGAGTGGATAATGACTTCAATGGCTGTGAGTTCTCTAGTATAAAGTATTAGATCCTCGGCAAGGCTTCCAGTTCATAAAATATTGCTAGAAAACCCCAACGAAAATCCGTAACGTCATATAGTTTTATGGATGTTAATGACTTGGGTGCTACAGCCATGAGTTAGTGAGTTTAAAGTATTATATCTTTGTCCAAGCTTCCATTTTATAAAATATTGCCAGATCTAAAAAAAGCAAGGGAAATCTGTCACCTCATATCTTCTCATGAATATTAATGAGTTGGGTGCTATGACCATGAGTGCTATCCAAGAAAGAAATCTGTTTTCGAATCTGGTTACAACTTTTATAATTTACCTGATATATATACATTACTGGTCAGCCAGTGCAGTTTTTCACCTGAAGTAATATGTGCTAGGACAAACAATATTGACATTTAATAAATTTAATAACTACTTCAGACAGCAAGGTATAAGTGTATGCCAAAAGTTCAGTGCAAAACATTTTCAGTATTGCCATAAATTGCAAGGGAAGACCTTCACTGGCCGAGAAATATAGCTTAGATAACTTTTTGGTGCAACTTAGGAATCCCCCTAACAGAAATTTAGATATTTTAATTAAGCTTATAAATATATAAATTGGGATATGATTTCATATAAAAATCCCAGCAGGCATAGGTCCAATTCTTGACATCATGTTTTGGTCATGTTGATATATGACATCAACTACCTATCACTCAGACATGATTTAAGATGGCCATGTCATCGGACACAAATCTGACATCTGCTTATATGACATGACTTAATGTCAATAGCATACCTATAATATCAACTCGATGTCAAAATGATTACCAGACCTAACATGATCTTGATTATCTTATTCAATGACATAAAAAGACATCAAACTGATAAATCATTAAGACTATCTTGAAAAAGTCTAATCCTTGACATCATAACTTGGTGTTGTCATAATATGACATAAAATTGACACCATCTCAACATGACTCTGCATAGTCATGTCAAATGATGAAAATATGATGTTCCAATAATATAATGTGACGTGATATTCTACTCAGCGATTGTTTCTGACATTTTAATGATGTTAATATGATGTCACTTTGGTAAGACATTTAAAATGTAGTATCATCAGATCATTTGAGATAAAATTGACATCAGCATTCTATAAACTATGATGTCATTTTTTATAAATATTACCAATACTATGTACATCCTGTACAACAGCCGGGGTCATATTAGGACAGACCCTCAGTTTTTTCACATGAGTAGGGGCAAACCCAGGCAGAGGTGACAACATGTTATTAGATACTGAATCTGCTGACGAGCTTACAACAACCTCTAGCATGTGTGATGTTGCTTTGACAGAGATAATTATTTTTTGGTATAGACAAAAGAATTATGTTTATAACTGTAAGTAAATGCTGTGTGACAGCAAAAATCTTCAAGATGTATGTTGATTTCAAATAAATGTACACTTTAGTGTTTGCAACTAAGCCAAAGATTGAGTAAATAAAGAAAAAGCTTAGAAAAAAGTCTTTCTAATATTCAAATTTTTGTACCCAAAATTTGTATCTTTACAAGTGGCATAAATTTGCCCAATTGATTATAGACGACTTTCATTATTTGAACCCACAGAATAATTTACATAGCACATGGAAATGAATTTAAGCTGTGTCAGGTAAGTGTACACAAATCTCAGTTGTATGTTGGGGGTTTAAGTAGGAACATAATATTAACTATAAGAAAAGCAAAATTCTTATAACTAAACTTTTATTACTAAAAATTGGTTTAAGGACGTCAATCCAGTTTTCAAATTGGGTCATCATATTGATATATTGTGCTGATATCAAATTTATAATCGACTACTAGATATCATGTTTATGGCTTCTAGAGATGTCAATTAGACTGGGTCAGTTTGACATTTAAAATATGATGTCATTTCAAATGAGCCTGAGTTTTGGATGTCTTACTTGGTGTCTTTTTTATTCCTTTTTGATATCTTATTGCCTGCTCGGAGAGTAACATTTCCTCCAGTTTGACAGGGCTGACAACCTTGGTAAAAGTAATGACACAGTCACAACAGCCAGATGGACAAAATAGACAAAATAACAAAATATAAGAGAGAAAAGAGGTGGCCAACAGGCCAAGATATGGCTAACATATTAAAATATAGGCATTGGAAAGTCAACACGTTGACAAAATAGAAAATGCAATTGGTAGGATATGCCCAGTAAACCTTTTTGAGTTTTTCAAATGTTTGAAACAAATTGTTTTGCATAGGTTAAAAAATGATGGGTAAGAAACCAATTGGCACTAGAATGTTTTCAAAATGTTTTTTGTAAACCATTTGTTAAGGGTTTGATGACAAATTGACATAACTATGTCTCGATAATAATGTATTCAGAGTAGAGATGTCATTGTGAACCGTGATATTGTCAAATCGCTTTTGATTTAAGCTATTCCATGATATCGAATTGTGTGTTCAAAACTCATGATGTTAGGACAAATATACCAAAAAGTAATAAAAAAATACCTAACTACTCTTGATATAGTCATGTGATGTCAACAATTGAAATACTGTAATCAGCTCATTTATTGCATCACTCCTCCTACGTCATTTTGACTAAGGTACATATAAATGGTCTTGTGTGCTGGCCTTTTTCAGTTGATATATAAACTTATATGGTTGATTTCCGCTATTAAATATGGCAGAGCAGACAAATAACATGCAACTTTTGCCACATTGGAATAACACTAAATCAGAAGTGCGGAAGTTTTTTGGGTTGAGAGTGAAAATGATGGCAAAAGTTATAATGATAGAAGACAGGGTAGTTTGCAATAGGTGTGTTATAAAGATATCAAAAGATACCATTGTGAGTATAGGCATGGGAAAATAAAGGGGGCCACCTCGTGCACAACAGTTGTATCTATGAGTTAAGTTTGGCTAATTGCTGTTCACTCATCAAATGCCTAGTGAATACATAGAAGTGGTTTGGAAGTATTGCATGTAATATCTGGTTGTGTCTCCTGTCTGTTGGAGTCTTCAACCCTGGCTGTTGAATCAACACACCAGTACAAGTTTACAAGGGGCTATTTAAGTCTCTTTTCACTCCCTTCTGGAGTTTTTGGTTGAATCAATAGTGGTATCTAACTAGTAACTAGGAGTAGAAGTCTGTCTTGATATAACCTTAGCTGTTTATCCCCAATTTATGGACTTTGTTATAGAACATGTCACAAGTAGCTTTATCAAAACTTCTCAGGTATGTTGCATTAGAGTTGCAGCCCTTGACAGTTGTGGAAAGTCCAGGATTTAGGCAGTTGGTATTAACCCCTGACTCACGTGCTCCTATTCCTAGCAGGAACCACTTAAGCTATAACACAATGATCGAATACTACCAGGAGACAAAAAGTCAGGTGCAGGAGCTTCTGGGCAAGAAAGAGTGCCATGCCATAACAACAGACCTCTTTTTTCAGTGGTTAATTCAAAAACAATTTAAAATTGTATGCTTACAAGAAACTTTTTGCACAGCAGAATTTAAAAATGATTTTAATCAAAATTGGGATGGCACAATTTTACACTCTTTCACTGATTCTGTGCATTCTAGAGGTGTTTGTATAATGATGTGCAAAGATTTAAATTGTGAGGTGTTGGACTCAAGATCTGACCAAGAAGGGCGTATATTAATGATTAAGATCAAATTACAAGATGATATCTATAACATTATTAATATATATGCTCCAAACAACATCTCAGAACGGAATGCTTTTTTGAAACAATTAATTGTAAAGGTTGAAAATTTCACTGCAGGCAGCGACTCTTTGGTTTTGATGGGGGATTTTAACACTGCAATGACAAAGATAGATAGAAAGTCTGGTAAAATCGATGATAGCACAAAATACTTGTCTGATCTCCACTGATGCCAACCGTTTTATGTAGGATAACTTTCATGGGGAAGATGTCAATCTGGACTCTGCCTCTCTCCTCCAAGGGAAAAAATATGTGTAGCCAGCTGTAAGGGATACTGGCCTCTGCGCCTTGCATGGCAACAATAGGTAACGTTACCCAGGCTAGTTTTACTGTGTAAAGAACTCAGTATAATTTTATTATTATTATTATTATTCACAGACTTGTACATTTACACTAGTAACTTATAAGATATTAGTATCAAATTCCTTAAGCTGTCAGATTCCTCATGCAGTTGAAATGTTGGAAAAGGCTGATGTCAGATAAGAGAACCTACCTGTATTTCGGATGTTATGATATGCATAGAATAACATATCTGATAGATACAGCACACCTACCTATCTGATGTTGTGATAGAGATAACACACTGCTATTGGGTGAAGAATTTTGTACGACAGCTTCCTGTTAATGGTTTATCTGGAAATTATAGTTGACCAATTTATGACAATTGAAAATTATTTTTTCTAACAGAACAAGATTCTCCTCCATCAAACAGTTAAGGACATGCTTAGAATAAGAAACAGAATGAGTGCATTCAGTAATATTGTATGTTTTCCAACTCACTGTGTGTATTGAATGAGTATATTTTTAGGAATATTATGTACATAAATTCTAAACTAAATCTGTGGAATATTCACGGTTTTCCTCGAACATCACTCTGATGTTATGTGGGAGTGACATCTGATGAAGGGAATAGGAAAAACCAACAGTGAGATTTGACTTTGCTAGATGTGGAGATCTGACAGTTTTGGAAAAAGACTGTAAAGACTACACAATGCAAATCCATTGTCAGAAGATAGAGGTAGTATAAATCTTGAGTATGAATGCAAGAATATAACACAACTCCTAAAACAATATTTTCAATATAGAAGAATAGTTGATGAAGCACAAAAGTACTGAAACTCCCATAAATGAACCATAATTACATCCAGGGGTAACACGGATTCAGTACCCAGATGTAATGTCCTGCCCAAAATCAGCATTAGATTTAAAACTTTTGACCAATTTTTGATATAAAATATGTGGACATGTTAACTTGACTTAGGCTTGGGTTAACTTAGGCTTGGGTGATGGGATGCTTTAAAAGGCATGGCTTGAGCATCCAGATAGAATGCTCATAGATGTTCTGTATTTGTTAGTGCCAGACACCTGATGTTCTGCCCAAAATTCAGCATTATGAATTTTATGCCACATATTAGACAACAGTTCATCCATAATGTTTTTTTTGCTTCATCTTGCATACTGGCACTTACAAATATAGAATAGCAATGGGTATTACACCTGAGTGTTAAAATCATGCAAAGCTCTATAAAATTAGATTTTTATTTTATGTGTATACACGACCTTATAGTTTATGAAATATCTAGATAAAATAAGCCTAATATTCATATTTGTTGTTTCAATTAATCAAAGTAAAGAGTCACAAAAATTCTTTGTAATATCTAGATAAATACATCTCAGGACAAAAAATAACAATATCATGTGCATTGAACACACTAACTGGGAGCTTGCTATGTTGGCAGTCATTAGACAGACAGAAAAACCTCACTTCTACAATCACTGTATCTTTTTTGTGCAAGAGTATTTGCCCATTTTTTTTGCCTGTACTGAAAAGTGGGTAGGAAAATATTACATGTTCAGGAAGGTAATTTTGTCTAAATATATTCTAGTTAAAGGAGTTGTATGAACCTGGAAACACAAACTTCTTCAGCACATGTTGTAAACTTAGATAAGTTTTTGTATCTAATTGATATAGAATGAATGCCTGTATGGGTGAGATACATGTTTTGTTTTATGCTGGCATTTGGCTAGTCAGATAAGGCCTGCAGCCTTACCTAAGACACACATTTGTGAGACAATCATTTTCATGCATATTCACAAATGTTGTATAAATAAAGCGCTTGTATATAATAGGCATTATTACCGCATAGACAAACCAGAAGATTTATTAACCACAGTGCAAATTTAAATATTGAATCCGCTACTTTTTGAAATGAGTTTTTTCATAAATAAAAACTAAACTTGAGCCTTGAGCAAAACTATCTACATAGCAGTATATATTCTAACTGCTCCATTCCTGGACTGCTAGACAAAGTGCTGATTGTACTGATATTTGGTTCACAGTATATCTTACAATGAGTCAGATTATAAGAATGCAAGATAAAGTGTATTATACCCCATTTACATATATGCACTAACTCACCAAGACATAGCAATATTTCTTAATGGGGGTCTGTCTCCTTATTGTATTGTACTAGTTTGGATAATTACGTGGTATGCTATTTGAAGATTTTCACTTGTGCAGTTAGAAAGTCAGCTGTTCCCACATTTCCAAATGGGTCTAAAATGCTTAATATTCTAAAAATTGTGGCTAGGGTCTGCAAGTGTCACAAAAAATCAACTTCCTTAACTAATTTTAGATGAAAAACCCCATCAGGTGGAGCGGCATAGTGGTACAGGGGTCTAAGGGTAAACTCACAATGTTAAGGGGAGTATTCACCATCATTTTGAGCTGTTAACCTTAAAATATGTGAAATTATAAACATATTATTGAGGTTCAAATCAACAAAACTAGAAAAAATTAACTGATAAATGCTTATAGTTAACAAGAAACGTCCCTGGGTTGATTGTGGTTTCTGATAAATGTTTTGTTACATGATTCTTTTATTCCCTTAATATTAGCCCAGAAGTAAATAAATAAGGTTGTTTCTTTAACTGGACTGAAAGCAAACTGTTTGTTTGAGATAAATGATATGATCTGCCATAGGTCTGTTTTTGTTCTCTCCATTTTAAACCTTAAAGTTTAATATAACTATGCTTATGGGGCAGTTCCATTCTAGAGATCAAACCTACAAAGTGGGTTTTAATGACAAAAATTTGCCTTCTTGTAGGTCAATCTTTTCAATAAGGTTGATGCAAAACATCCATTGGAATGCTCAGGATTTTGGGAAGCAGTTGTGTCACCAATAATTACAAACTCTTGGAATTAATTAAATTAATCATCACCTATCATGGCATTTGTAATCAATCTTATTGCTTGTACTCTGATCATAAACCAATATTAGCACTCCTATATGCATTGGAGACAAGTTTCTTATTGGCTAGACTGAAATCATTTCTCATTAGTTACAAACCTGATGAGTGTAGTACTGGATTGGAAAATGGAGAAGAGAGGAGCAGCATTAGCTTTGCTGAGGAGATTTTTTAAATGACAATTAAAAGGCATCTACAACTAAAGATCGTTTATAACAAAAACACTGTAAAGAGAGATATACTATGGAATATGGATATATTTATGGACAATTATTAGGAAATTACCCAATGAAGTCTATACAGGGTGCACCTCAAATGACATAGCAATGCCAATAAATGCTTCGTTTTCCCCTATGTCTGGAAGGAGATTCATAAATATTTTTGAATACAAGAGAAGGTTTATAATCCCACTTTCATAGTAATGATCACATTGCCATAATGGAACAGCCCTTTAAGATTATGGTTAATGAACCTCAACATGCCAGGTCATGTAGTTGTATTTTTATGAAGTTTATTCTGCTGTCTGGTAATGTGTCATAGGTGACCTACTGTGAAGTAGGGGTCCTCAGTAAGGTAAAAGAAAACTAAATAATTTATTCCCAAATTTATTCATCTATTTCCAGTAATAATTCTTACAATATATATGTGTTAATATACAGTATTTACATAAATTAATTTTCATAATTTTGGGGAATTTTATGTCCCAAATTTGTTTTCACTCAGAAAGAAAAGGCCCCACATTTGCTAGAATACAGTATAGGTATTAGCTACTGGGTTACTAGCCCTAATGTAGGCCGTTAGTAAATTTGCGTTACCGCATACTAACGTCCTATAGGCTTCCATTTGAAAATCTCAGGCATTTTAAACTTTGGCTTTATACTCTTTAAATAGAAAGAATATTGTTGGATACTCACTGGTTTTACATTCAATGTCAATAGTTTTAATAGTCTAAAACCAAACATCCACTGTTTATAAGATACAAATGCAATATTTTGCTATTATATTCAGCTCTTTCTGTAGACGTAATGTAGCCCGTTACATTACCTTCACTGAACGAAGCATACACAAAACACCTTTATATTGGTATTATTATGTGGATAATAACTGCTTTATTGTTTTAGACTGATAATACTACATACAAGGCATATTAAAACTGTATGTAACCAATATATATTTGATACACACAAGAGTATAAAGCCAAAGTTTGAAATGCCTGAGATTTTCCAATGGAAGCCTATAGGACGTTATGTCAGAGGTTTACCGCTATTAGATATAACGGCCTATTTTAGGGCTACTGGGTTACAGACTCTAATTTAAAGGTCACTAGAAGATTTTGAACCCAACAACTCAAAACTACCAGCCTAATATCTAGCCACTGTGTCTTTATCATAAGTTGAAGTTATTAAATGCTACAGTAAAGTCACAGTCTATTGAGGGCTACCATAAAGATTTGAACCCACACCTCAGTGCTGCAAGGTAATTATCTTATCTGTGTGTCATAGCATGTAGCTAAAGGTATGGGATATTTCAGTACAGACTGTAAAGCTCAAGATCATCATAAAAATGTGAGCCTACCACCCTAGTGCTATAATTTTATCTTACAACTCAGTCCTATACTTGAAGATATTTTCTCTTATAGTACACACTGTCTAATTCAACACTATCACAAGGATTTGAATGCAATGTCTCCGTACTATGACACAAGTATCTTGCCTCTCTGTTCTATCTTGTAATTAAAGGTAGGTAATATTTGAGATTTGAAATCACCTGAACTACAAGGATTCAAACCTATCATATCAGTTTTTTTATGCCAGTATCTTGCCACTGTGTTATATCATATAATTGAAGGTTATTTCAGTAAAGAGTACAGACTGTCTTATTTTCTATATTGTGTCACCCAAAGTGCATATCAGGTCATAATGACACATTAAGTGTAATTACATAGACACATTAAGTAGACATAGGACTTAAGTAGAATAACAAAATAATTATTTTAGTTTTGAAAAGTTTTTAGGTCAATGTGAGTTTTTGTTGTTTTGTAGTATATCCACTAACAAACTACTTAATTGCTTCAAAACAGCTGGCATCCTGCTGATATGAGACTGTTTCATTTTTACCCCACAGCCCTTAAGGGCTGTTGGGGTATTGTTTTCAGCCATAGTGTATGGATGGGCGGGCAGGC
The DNA here is from genome assembly GCA_964017235.1 of Sabellastarte sp. h YS-2021. Classification (NCBI taxonomy): domain Eukaryota; kingdom Metazoa; phylum Annelida; class Polychaeta; order Sabellida; family Sabellidae; genus Sabellastarte; species Sabellastarte sp. h YS-2021. Next base: position 1,604,389 of record OZ024937.1, on the reverse strand, counting down.
AATAGAAAAAAGCATTGTATCTCAGAAACGATCAGGTGTAGGAAGTTGATACTTGATAGGGGCATTGGTTAGGGCATGCAGGTGTGCAATGTCATGGCTTGACCTTGATTTGATCTTTAACCTTATCGTAGTGACCTTGAGTTTGAAAATCTTATCCGGGCATTATCTAAGAAACCATAAAGTGTAGGAAGTTGATACTTGGTAGGGACAGTGGTTAGGGGGTGTAGGTGTGCAAAGTCATTGTGTGACCTAGATTTGACCTTTGACCTTGCCATAGTGATCTTGACCCATAAAATCTTGTCCAGGCTATATCTTGTAAAACGTAAGGTGTATGAAGTTGATACTTCATAGGGATATTGCGTGATAGGGATAATGTGTAATTGCTGGTTCTTATATTTACTTAATACTGGGTAAATGAGCTATACCTGCTGAAAGTAGTTACCACACAGTTTGATATAGTGGCCTGTATATCATTAAAGACACCTGATTAGTTTATTGAAACATTGTTGGTGAGGTGCTGCTGTTAAAAACACAAGAATTTTACATAATTACCTGTATATCATTAAGTCGGTAAAATATTCAACTTAAACCATCTTGATCTTGGACTGTAATGTTTAGTTTTTTAATACCAGATTTGTTTGGCAAAACTATAAAACATTATAAATACCTTTGAATAAAATACAACAGATCAGCAATTGATTTCAAAACTTGTAACACTTAGCCTAATATAGAGTTCAATAAAGTTTATTCATAAATGTTTATTTAGAATAATGTATGTGTGTAGAATCAGTCTTACAGGTTGATGATATTCTTAATGAGTGGATGCTAGTAAAAAAAAAACATTCAAAGCCAGTGAAAGCAACATTATATTTTTTATAATGTCGTAACATTTAAATGTAGATGTCCATAGGCTGCTGAAATGAATATGTTGCTGTTCACCAAACACAATATTTGAGATTAAGCACTATAAAAGTCAACAGTAGATTATATTAGATTTTACAAAATCATGTTTCTTGAAGGCTATTGCTAATTTTGTTGGTTGAATGATACAGATATAACATTTCAATGTAAGTGTCAATAGGTTGTGAAATGAAGATGTTGCTGCTCACCAGTCAACCAAAATAATTAATCTTAAATATGTTTTGCATTGGTATTTATGTTTATTGTGTTGTCTTGTTTGATGTCTCTGTATATATATGTTCGTGTTTTTATATTACTTCTGAAATAACTCCTTCGATGGAAAAACGCAACTGCAAGGATGTTGCTAAACCTATCTCAATAATGTCAGTCTTGGGCAAAGCATTCAAATTTATTGCAATGAAAGCATCAGTGACATTAAACCAAAATAGATATCGACCTCACTACATGTTGATTTCACTTGGATGAGTAATAAGTTTGACATAATAAAGGTTAACTCGTTCAACTGTAGGGGTCTGCGTGACAAAACTAAACGCAACCATATTTTTTCATGGCTAAGAAATTCTCATGCTGGAATTACACTCATACAGGAAACTCACTCAACTGTAAATGATGAAAAAATATGGCAAACAGAGTGGGGGAATGATATTATATTCTCACATGGGACATCCGTGAGTAGAGGAGTGGCTATACTCATTCCCAAAAATATCAAAAATGACCTTAACATTCTGTCAACCAAGAAAGATACACAGGGACGGATTCTCATAATAGAATGCAAGTTAGAAGAAAAAATATATATATTGGTAAATATATATGCTCCAACAAAGGACAAACTTAATGAACAGATTTCCTTTTTATCTAACCTTAGAGAAATGCTACAAAATTGCAATGGCAACCCTCTGATAATTGGAGGAGATTTCAATACTTGTTTAAATACAATGCAAGATAAAAAGGGTGGGACTTTTGAAAAAAATTCTGTTTATAGTGACAACATTAAGGGAATATGTGAGGATCTCTCATTAGTGGATATTTGGAGGGTTAGAAACAAAATAAATCCAGGTTTCACTAGAAGACAGAGAACTAGTGCCGGTCTGGTTCAATCACGCCTTGACTTTTGGCTGATTTCAATCCAGCTTGAATACTTGGTAAAAAATATATGGGTTTCACCAGGAAATATGTCAGATCATAGTGTAGTAACGATCGAGATAGAGCTAATAGGAAGCAGTAAGCGAGGTCGAGGGTTCTGGAAGTTCAATAATGACCTTTTGTCTGACCCAAACTATGTACAACTCACAAAAAATATTATAAAGAATGTAAAAGAAAACACCTTTTTCAAAAATAAGAATACTCTCTGGGATTACCTAAAATGTGAAATAAGGTCTCAAACAATGATTTATTCAAGTAAAAGAGCCAAAACTTTGAGGAATGAAGAAGCATATATAAAGAAGAAAGTGATAGAGCTAGAACAAAATATGGGGGATGAAAATAGTGATAGTTTTCAGGATTACTTACATTATAAGAATGAATGGGAAAATTTTTTGGAAAAACGACATAATGCTAGTATCTTAAGATCAAAAGTTAAATGGGTAGAGGATGGGGAAAAGAACACTAAATTCTTCTTGGACTTGGAAAAAAGAAATTATAACAACAAGTACATTAAAAAACTTATTACAAAAAACAACAAAGAAATAACAACTTTAGCAGACATAATTGAAGAAGAAAAGCATTTCTATAAAGAGCTCTATACATCTCAATCAGATAAGTCTCATATAGCTGATGATTTCCTAAAAATAGAAAATATCCCTCAGTTAAGTTATCACGATCAAATGTTATGTGATGAACCGCTAACAGTTGAAGAATGTACCAAAGCACTTAAACTTTTAGCAAACAATAAATCTCCTGGTTCTGATGGTTTCACCACCAATTTTTACAAATTTTTTTGGATTGATATAAAAGAGATCCTCTTTGAAAGTTATAAATATTCTTTAGACAGTCATAACCTAAGTGATGACCAAAAAAGAGGCATCTTAAATCTACTACCAAAGCAAAACAAAGACTTGCGCTATTTGGCAAACTGGAGACCTGTTAGTCTTCTACAGACTGACTACAAAATTCTGACAAAAGCCTTGGCATTAAGATTGCAAAACGTTTTGCCAAAAAGTATCAGTTCGGATCAAGTAGGATATATAAAAGGTAGGTACATAGGAGAAAATGTCAGAACTCTGGAGGATTTAATAATTTATACTGAGAAATTTCAAATACCTGGATATCTTGTTCTTATTGATTTCAAGAAAGCTTTTGATTCTATAGAATGGGATTTCCTTTTTAATACACTACACAAATTTAACTTTGGGCCACAGTTTATCAAATGGATCAAAATTCTTTATACTGATATCTCCTCCTGTGTTATTTCAAAATAACAAGGGGGATAAGACAAGGGTGTCCAATATCAGCATTACTTTTCCTGATTGTGGCAGAAATAATAGCCATTAAACTGAGACAATGCAATAACATAAAGGGTATAACCATAAATGGGGAAACTTACAAAATAAAAATGTTGGCGGACGATACCAGTCTTATCCTAAAAGATATGGCCTCTATAGAACTTGCCATAAAAGAATTTCAAACATTTTCAAAGTTTTCAGGCTTACAACTCAATCTTGATAAGACTGAGATAATACCAATTGGCGTTAATACTAAGAAACATCACAAGAAGCCATCGTCGTTATCTGAAATCAAAATTAGAACTGGCTGCTTTAAAACCTTAGGTGTGTGGTTTTCAAAAAATGTTAAAGAAATGGTTCGTTTAAATTTTGAAGAACGGTTAGAAGACATGAGAAAAATATTGTGCATATGGAATGCCAGAAATCTCTCTTTAAAGGGGAGAATTACAATCATAAAGTCATTGGTTCTGCCTAAGGTAATTTTCTTACTGAGTTTGATTTATGTCCCAAAAGAAGTACTTGATAGAATAAATAAAATACTCATGGATTTCTTATGGAGACACAAAATGCCAAAGATTAAAAAAGAAACTATAACAGGTCTTATTGAGGATGGAGGACTAAAAATGGTAGATGTTCATAAAATGAATATTGCTGCCAAGTGCGGCTGGAAAAAACGTCTTGTTTGTAGTGAAAATTTGAATAGTAAATTTTTGTTTTTAAAAATGCTGTCTATCAATCAATTCATGTTGAACAAAAAACTAGGTCTTTCTTATGTAGAAAACTGCTTGTCTCCCTTTCATCAACAGGTACTTGAAAGTTGGGATGATTTCTATGGCATGGAACCAGTGTCAAACTCTGAAATACTAAATGAATATGTACTATACAATAAAAATATTAAAATTGGCAAAAGACCCATCACCGCAAATCAATTCCCAAACAAATACGGCAACAATCTGAAAATATTAGATATACTAGATAATAATGGTTGCATATTGAAAAGGGACAATCTTAATGAAAAGCTAGAATCAGACATAAGTCAAATGTTTTACAATTGTATGTTGACCGCTATACCTGTAATTTGGAAGAAACAGGTAATGCATGAGAATTTGAATAATATAGAGCGCTGGTCAGATGATGTTATACTCTATATAAATAAGAAATTAACACCAATAGAAAAAGTCAGTAGTAAATTAGTGTACACTCATTTGATCAAAGAAAACACAAAACTACCTACAGCATTAAATGTATGGGTTGAATTATACCCCTTTTTGGAAAACTTTAACTGGAGTCATGTTTTCAGATTACCATATAAAATTATGAAAGAAAGTTATATTCAAAGTTTTCAATATAAAGTCTTGAACAGAATCTTAAATTGTAATTATAATTTACATAAATGGGGCATCAAGGATTCATCACTCTGTATTTACTGTAAAAAAATTGATACCATTCAGCATCACCTATATGAGTGTAAAGAAAGTATGAAGCTTTGGACCAAAATTGGGGATTGGATATATGAAAAATTACAAGTAAAATTTATATTTACTGTTTGTGAAGTTATTTTTGGCTTACCATTAACAGAAGACCCATTGTTTGACGTGTTGAACTGTATTATCATGTATGTAAAACATTACATAAATGTTAACAGAAACAAAAATAAAAGTTTCTTGTTCATTGAACTCCTTGGTTTAATAAAAGAAAAAGTCAAAATATTAGTTCAGATCGAAGAAGGTGGATGCCCTGTTATAACAGACAGGGGCAAGATGAAAGTGGCCTTTTATAAATTGCTTTTGGTTTGAAACGGTTTTGTCAATCATTCTTCTGCCCAAGACTAATCCAATAATGCATATCATTTATTTACACCTGTTCTTGTATTTTGTTTTATTTGTATAATGTTTTACTTGTATGTATATACTTAATGTTCTTTGTGTAATAAACTATTATAAAGAAAAAAGATATTGCGTGGGGGTTGTAGGCATGCAATGTCATAGTGTGACCTTTATTTACCTTTAACCTTGCTGTAGTGACCTTGACCTATAAAATCTTGACTGGGCTATATCTCGGTAATCATAAGCTGTATCAAGTTGGTTAAAGGGTGTAGGTGTACAGCATCATGGTATGACATTGATTTAACCTTTGACATTGCCATAGTGAGCTTGACCTATAAAATCTTGACTGGGCTATGTCTCGACAAACATAAGCTGTAGCAAGTTGGTTAAACGGTGTAGGTGTACAGCGTTATGGTGTGACCTTGATTTGACATAGTGATCTTGACCCATAAAATCTTGTCGAGGCTATATTTTGTAAACTGTAAGGTGTATGAAGTTGATACTTGGTTAGGGATATTGGGTGGGCGTTGTAGGTGTGCAATGTCATAGTGCGACCTTGATTTGACCTGTGACCTTACCGTAGTGACCTTCACCTATAAAATCTTGTCTGGGCTATATCTCGGTAACCATAAGCTGTAGCAAGTTGGTTAAAGGGTGTAGGTGTACAGCATCATGGTATGACATTGATTTAACCTTTGACATTGCCATAGTGAGCTAGACCTATAAAATCTTGTCCGGGATATATCTCAGCAACCATAAGGTGTAGGAAGTTGACACTTGATAGGGACATTGGTTAGGGGGTGTAGGCGTACAACGTCATGATGTGACCTTGATTTAATATTTGACCTTGACGTATTGACCTTGAAATATAAAATCTTCTATGGGCTATATCTCAAAAACTGTAAGGTATAGGAAGTTGATACTTGGTAGGGATATCCATTGAGGGTTGCAAGTGTGCAACAACCAAGTGTGACTTTAATTTGACCTTTGATCCTGTGGTAATGACCTTGACATATAAAATCTTATCTGGGCTATATCTCGGAAACAGTAAGGTGTAGTAAGTTGATATTGATTGGGAGTTGTAGGTGTGCTATATCTTGGTGTGACCTTGATTTGACCTTTGATCTTGCTGTAGTGGCCTTGACCTTTAAATTTGTCCAGCCAATGTCTCTGAAACTGTAAGAAGTTGATAGTTCGTAGGGACATTGCTTAGGGGTAATAGGTGTGCATCATAATGTTTAGTTTACTGATTAATGCTGTCATCTTGCTATTGAATTGTTCTAATACTTTATCTTGACATACATTTTCTTTCTCTTAGATGTTATTTTCCTTACTTAGACATCATTTGGACCTTAATTTAACTAACACTGCTCTGGAAGTATTCTGTTCTTTGTACTGTTTCACTACTTCTACATTTCATGGGGTTGAAAACTATTTCCCCAAGCTGTGGGGTTCAGGCATCTCACATACATGATGAGCAAAGTGTAAAATCAGTAACATAAGTCATTTGTAAAACGCCTGTTTTACTGGCATGTTTGATTGTTCGACACACAGGATTTTAAGTTCAGTTTCCAACTGCAGACCATAAAGACTGGGGTTGTACCATCCAGGTGGTGGCTGGCAAAAAACTTGACGGTGCTCAACAGCCTAAACCAATGCACCGAGTTTCATGAAATTTTCAGGGTATGTTTTCGCCAAGAGGATGGTCATTTAACTTTGTTTCTGGAAATTATCTTGAGAACTGCTTGATGGATTAAGTTTAAGTTTGGCATGTTATTTTTGCTGGTGATAGGGATACACACCATGCTACGTTGACCTTACATTTGCACCTATAACAGTAACAATCAGAGGGAGATAAAAGATTAAAAGGGGGGATGTGGGTTGTTGTGGGCATGAATATTTCATGCTTGGACATTTTGTAATGGGACATATCATGAGATGCACAGAAGAAATGCCGGTGGACAAAATGCCAGTCAAAATTGCAAGGGAGGACAAAATGCTGGCCATTTTACAGGACAGGGACAACAATAAGCCGATCTTATCCAAACACTTAATAGACTATAAACCAAAAAAGCCTATAGCAGAAAAAAGCCTCTGTAAAAACCGTCAGTAAAAAGACTTCAGTATAAAAGCTCTCTACCTAAATGGTACATAACACATTTACACAAGCACTGCCAAGAAGTATCCACCACACTTTAACACTTTTTCTGCAGTTTTTGTTGCTATTGTTTTTCTGGGGTATGGATATTTCATACCCGGACATTTTGTACCCAACCTAGGATATTTCGAACCCAGTCTATAAAAATTGCAATTTTTTGCTATGCTCTGACAAATGAAAAAAACATATTTTGATAAAAGCTATGTAATTTATCCTTGTGAAAAATGTCTTTTTAAATTTTCATATGGTGCTTTGTGGGGTGAAGATCTCTGGCTTGTTCATAAATTTTAGATCAATCTTTTCCTTTATTATATGTAATATATAACATATTATTGGTATTTAATGTATTTTTTGTTAAAGTAGTCATTCCAGAAGAGAACATAGTATTCATTTTCTTTTGCCGTGAAACAACAGTCAATGACATTATTGAGAAGCCTGTTGTCAGTGACACTTGACTCTATTAACAAGTAGTCAACTGATTATTTATTACAAACCTTTTAAACAGAGTGATAGAGTTTGCCACTTCTATTATTTCACTCTACAACATCTGCGATCCCAAAATAAACAGATTCTATCCAAATGAATCTTGTCACTCTATTCAAACTCAAACTCTATTCAAAGATGTAGTAAACATCTATAGTTTTAAACATCCACTAATCTGTTGACTAATCTGTTCACAAAAGAATATGAGGGATTCTGTAACTTGCATGACACATTTTATTGGCTATATTTTATAACTTTTAAAAGTTTTGAAAATCTGTAAAGCATCTGAAGTTTAAGCCCTCTTTTAATTTTAACACTATACACCACAGTAAGTAATGGACTTGGAATCTAGCCCCTATTTTCTAACAAAACCTGACAATTTCTTCTCTCCTCCAATAAATGGAGTTAACTATATTAAAAATACTTGTTCAATTTTAATGTTTTTTGGGTGTTTTATGTTCCCGTAAATCATACTATATTTTACCTTGAAGGGTTACACTAAGATTGGTTCCAAATGTCAATGCAATTCAAAAATTAAAACATTTTTAACTTTTACATTTTTGGAACAAAATGTCTTAGGCTAGGTACAAAATGTCCGGTTATGAAATGTCCTGGTACAAAATTCTCCTGGTATGAAATATCCGGGTACAAAATGTCCTATACCCGTTCTTCTGCACTAAATTGTTACACACCTACAGCAGTTAACAGTCATGAACAAAATAATAGGAAACCTAAAATAAACTTCCCAAAATAAACAATTGTATAACTAACTCTAAAAACATTGGAGGGAAACATACTTGAATTAAATTTTTTATATGCCACAATGTTTCTTGTTTTCAACTTTTTCATTTGAAATAACAGATTCATTTATCATTTTCCTTATGAAAATGTTAAAAACACATAAATCAACTGATTAAATTTGATGAAACTTTTGCAGAATTTAATTTTTTTCTAATTAAATCTTATCATCGTACTGTAGCAAATTCTAATTAAAGCATAGAAGTGCAGTAATAAATTATCAATTCGGTGAGTGATTCCAGTTTTGTTAATTGTATACCTTATTTTTAAACATACAATGGTAAACCAAAAAGTTTGCAAATGAAGTTATCCACAAAAAATGTAATCCCTAGTTTATTTGAGGATGACACCTAACTTAAACACAAACACAAAAACACAAACTCAAACACAAAAGAGCATAATCCCCTTTGATATTGGGACAGTTGGACAGTGACACAGATAACTGTTACCTAAACAGGTATATTACCCATGTAGAGGCAGATCTAGGGGTTGGAAATTGGAAGTGGGGCATGGACAGGGATAAAAAGTCCCATGACAAATGTTTCAAACTCTGAATTTGAAATAATTTTTATTGCATTAAAGTATTGCATTTAGAGCATTTTGTTGAATATGCGTTTCACCTACTTTTGTGTCAGCCATGAAGTTTCAGATCTGTACAAACTGTACATACTGCAGAAAATCATATTTTTTCCCATTTCAGTTAAACATTTACATTTAATAAATTTTAGCTTAAGTAGGAAATCCTCTAAAGATTGCTGATGACTTAGGAGTATGTAAAACTCAAATAAATTTTGGATACCCAAGGTAGTAAGGACAATTTCCTCTTGAAAAAAATTAAACTCTGACAGCGGCCTTGAATTCTGGTCAGCCGTTTACTATGACTTAGTAAAATTGCAAACCTGTAGCTCATTGCATAAACTGATGCATTTAGACAATTTTGAATATGTTATTCACCTACTTATGGGTCAACAATAGCTACTTTAAGGTTTTTACTGTTGAGTAAATCAGCTGAATCTTGAAAATTATTTTCTTTCAATTAATTTTTTGTGTATATTTGGGTCAGCTATAGCATAGTGACATTTTGTAGATGAGCAATAGCTACTTTCAGGTTTTCATTTTTAAGTGAATCACTTGTAACTTGAAACTATTGCATTTATAGTAATTTATTTATATATGTCATTCACCTTCATTTTACACCTTAACAGTTAACTTTGTAGTTGACTTATGAATATCATTTCCATCACACCTTTTTACATCTTATTCTTCTTTCACTTCTACTCTGAAGCTCACAACACATAGTGAGCTGACATAGATCCCCTTTAGGGCCACTGATTGCCTGTTTTATAAATGCATTAAATTCCAAATCCCTGCATGAATGTGACATAAATTAGCTTTTCAGCAATATCTGCCACAAGTGTTTGTTATACGTAACTCTAGGAAAAAGACTTTAAATCACCACCTCTGAGTTACAAAACCTAGTATTTTATCATGTAGCTGGTGATATTTTTTCTTACAGTTCAAATGATTGAGCTAACTAAAGGATTTAAACCTTATCTTGGGGCAACAATAATGATGCCCTTCCACTCTGTCATATAATATAGTTTCAAATTAAATGTTGTTGTACATACCGCCAAATTGAAGATCATTCCATGGATATGAGCCCACCTCCTCATCACTACAAGGATAGTATCTTACCATTGTTTCCTATTTATGATACTGGCTGCAAAAAATTAAGGCATAAGAAAGATTTGAACCTGACACATCACTTCCACAAGACTGGTATTGTAACCATTCTGTCATATCATGTAATTGAAGGTTTTCAGAATTTAAATACAGACTGCAATGCTTAAAGCTAGTACAGTCATTTGAAACCAAGAACTTATGGTTCAATGCTAGTAACATACCACTGTGTCTTGCTGTTGAAAGTTACATATCAGTGTACAGACCATGTAAATTAAGACCATAAAAATTATTTGAACCCAATATCTCTACAAAACAAGTGTTTCACCATTGTGTTCTGTCATTTAATTGAAGGTATTTCTATTTCTAGACTTAAGAGATATGCTGAGTGCTAATGCAAGATATGCCTGATATATGGTTTATTTTATTTCATATATTTCGACCTTCTCATTGGAACTTGATCTCATCAGAGGCTTAAATTTTTCTAAATCTGACCCCCTAAGGTACTGTTTATGGCTCTGGCAAACTCCATCTGGAGGGTGCCTCAGGAGTGCCCCAGTAGCTCCAACTTATTGATTTTTTTGTGAAAAACAATAATAGTGGTTCAGGATGTTGGTTATGTATGTATTATATTTTTGCTTGTTTGATGACTGATTGTCATTTTTATGTTTCAGGCTGTACCAAGGGTGGTTACCATAGTGACCTTTACTCGAATTCACTCAATTCCATTGTTCCCCTACTGACTTAGGGGAGTTAGGAGATGGCCAGGTTCACCAATACTTATGTAATTGTCAGATATCATTAATTACTTTGTTGATGCTTTTGATACCATATTGTAATTAATATATAGTTTATTATAGAATACTTTCAGTTGCATATAAGTAATATATATATATCATAATTATATGAGAAAATATTCAGGGTAAGTACCAATATTCCATTTATTTGTTTTTCGAAACATTGGTTAAGGCAGATATGTCTAATGGCAATCTTAAATAAAGGAATGAATTTATTGTGAATATGGTATATTCTTAAATAAAATAATGTAAAATGTCTTGTTCATTATTGATTTTATAAATAGCATCAATGCAGCTTTTATTTATGGCGACACTGGGCCAAAAAGTTCATTTAGTTTTGATCTAAATGTTTCATCTACATTCGTGGCAGTTGATTCCTCTTCCTCCTCACTACTGCTGGAGTAACAAGATACAATATCATCTGGTTGATCTTCCAATTGGTTGACTGCATTTAACACCTCAGTCAGCCAGTCCAGCTTTGGTTTTTTGACCATATGGGCAAATTTGGGTTCAGACTTTAATTGTTCTCTCAGTCTGGGATAATATTTATTAACTAATTTAACCAGGTTTGGCTTTTCTCCTCTTTCTGGATTTTAAGGTTTTGAACTTTAATGATGGTTGAACTTTTAGTTTTTTCCATGGATTCCTTTATTATCTGACTAATGTTGGACTAGTTATCGGTCCTAGGTTTGTCAGAAATGGGGGTAGGGACATATTTAGGCACATATTTGGGCCTAGGGGTGATGTGACTATTAGTTGTCTGAATGAACACCTCTGTGTTATCAAAAGAGATAAGTTTGAATCCATTTACTAGATCTTGTATGTCCTTTGGGGCCAATATGATCAGTGGTTCGGTATTGGTTGCTTTGTCCTGGAATTTTTTGGGTTCAGTGTTACTGGAGGTGTGTTTGGTTTCACAGGGTGTGACCATTTTACCTGCAATTTGGGTAGCCTTATCTTTGCTGGGCTGACTGACTGTAGTTGGTTGCAATTCTTGATGCTCAAACTCATTCAGGAGATTATCCACATTGGTTGCTGTAACTGGGGTGGTGTGAGGGGCTGGGTGTTCCTTCAACATGTGTCTTTTTTGGTCGCCTTTCCTCATATATGTTTTATCACATATAGTGCAGTTCAGGCTGTTGTTGAGGTGAACCTCTCTAATATGTCTGTCCATGTAATATTTCCTTGAAAAGGTTTTATGGCATGTATGGCACTGGTAATGTTTGGTCCTGAATACATACAAACAGGCCACATAGTATTCAATATGTATGTATTTATCGTTAAATACATTAACCAAGAGTTAATAATAGTAAGATAATACTTATATTTACAGAGCAGGTTTTTTATTTTTCAAAAATCAATCAATAATTATTTATTTTATTCTATGATATGCCTATTAGAGCATAAATTGTGGCTTAAGAGTAGTATTTGTTTATAATGAAAGCAAATGTCCGGTGGCTTAAGTATAAACAAGTTTTTCCAATTTATGGTGTTTAGTCATAAAAATGCATATAATAAGTTTATAATTCATAATGCAGGATAAATAATAATAATTTATTACTTATCATATAAATTAAATGTATTTGTTTTACAAATATATTTATACATTTGTATCCATTTTAATAATAAGGAAATACATACACATTGTCTCTTGTGGATGTGAAGTGGTCCATTCTTGTGTGAGAAATGGATCAACAGTAAGTAGTTCACATATATCACGGCAAAATTCTTGTGTGGAAAAACTGCAGCAATCACTATATGGCGGATCAACAGTATTCAACAACTCAGTACATATGTGAAGTAATCCAAATGATATGTGCACCAAACTTTTTATAGTTTGAAATTCATATATAATTATTATATAATTATAATGCCGGTGCAGAAGCACATAGAATTATTAACTCCTATGAAGTTGGTCATGTATTCACTACATTCTGATGTGAAATGAATTTGAAAATTTTAAGTCCTTAGATGGTTGCTTAGGGACACTTCAAATTTTGTGGATATTGCTATGATATTTACCTATGTGGCAGTATAGGGTTATTATGTGCATCACTGGTACATATACGTGGCATTTGGAGTGTCCATAATTTTGCTATATATAAGGTCACTAAGTGCAAAAGTCCCAATACAGAAACAAAAAAGGGGTTTGGGTATAGAGGTATATGGGCACCATGGGCACCCACCCAAACCCATGATAGAACTAATAGACAAACCAAAAATCTGCACTAGACTAGGTAGGTGCACATACTGTCCTAGACTTAGGAAAATTATCTCCTTCACCAGCCACCATACTGGCAACACACATAAATGTGTTAATCTACCTAAAACTACCTGGCTAACCTGCGAAGTCAGTAACATTATTTATCTGATTGAGTGTACAAAATGTGGAAAATAATATGTTGGTGAAACCGGCAGACCATTCAGATCAAGAATGTATGAACATATAGCAAGCATGAATAAGCCCAAAAATAACTCAGAAACACCAGTCTCAAAACACTTTAACTCAGAAGATCACTCCCACACTAATATGAGATTTGGTGTGATACACTGGTTGGGCACTAAAAATAACCCAAACACCCAAAATTTGCGCAGAGCAAAAGAAATGGAATATATTTGGGAAGTCCCCACCTCACACCCAATTGGCATTAATTAATTTGTGTAAATTTCCCTCTTATTAGTATATATGGTGCCCATATACCTCTATACCAAAACCCCTTTTTTATTTCTATTTCTAGTATAGACTGTCTGAGGTCAGTGCTTCAAGGCTAGTGTCACACCACTGTGTTATATTTTGCAGTTGATAGCGTAAGTATATCAATACAGACTGTCTAATAACTAGCCAAGGCAATGATTTGACATCACTGCCTGCCACAAAGTATAATATTTTATCAATTTATTTGTTTGAATGTATTTTTATTTACAGAAGAAACTATGTAATTCAAAATCAGCACAAGCGTTTCAACCAAAGCCCCCATATACAATGCTAGTATCTTAATACCAGTGTCATACCATGTCAGAGAGATTCCATTATTACAGAAAAGACTCTCCAACTCAAGTTCATATCAAGGACTCAAAGTCATCAAATCAGGGCTACAAGTCTAGTATCTAACCACTGTGGCATGTAATTAAAGGTATTAGATAGAGGAGAACAGACATTGTAACAGAAGGACAGCACAAGGATTTGAATCTAGCACTTTAGAGCTAGAAGGCCCTTACCATTGTCTTTATCAAGCAGTTGAAGGTATCACATTCAGTGTAGGACTTTTGTGTCAAAAACATCCTGGACCATCGGCCAAGGAACTCAAAAAAGTTGTCTGCCCTTCACAAAAGTTGTCTGGCCAAATAGTTTTACCATTTTTATGCTGTTAATTCTGCTCACTTGGGGGTATATGCATTAAAATAGGAGGTTTTACCAATAATGTTCATGTCATACCTACTTATTTTCTGCGCATTGCACACAAGAGAAATTTATGTACATATGAACAGGTATAACTGGTGATATGTAAAACTCACAAATCTTGTCACATGATTTCTGTCTCAAAAAATGTAAACAGGAAGTTATAGCTATGTCGTGGTTAGTAAATTTAAGATAAAAATAGCATTATTAATTCATCTTAAGCTCAATAAATTGTTTGCTCAGGTAGCAAAATATCTGTTTCTGTGATTTATTGTTTCAGAAAAGTTAACTATTTCAGGTCTATTTTTTTCAAAATATGGTTACTACGGTCTGAATATATTACAGGGGTCAAGTGCATAATGCACACATACAGAACATTATTGTCAATGATAATAACCAAGATATTAATATTAAAACAATAGTTACAATTCTGTTTTTGCTTCAGTGTTAGATTTTGAAAGCTAATTTCTGATTGGTTAATGATAAACTGACTCGACGAATCAGAAGAGAGATATGAAAAGCAATGGCAGTACTCATTACACTACAGCTACCGATGTAACGTGAAATTTTTCCGGGAAGTAAAATTTTTCTTCTGAGTACCTTCTAAACCACGGATCTGAAGTTTTATTGAAGAAATATAATGTAAAAATATCGATAACTATCAACAATATGTTGAATATAACCTAAAATAAAGTATTTTTGGTTCACAATATAACTGGCATAGAAATGGGTAAAAACACAGGAAGAAGAAAACTTTCACGGGAGAAAAATGTCACAGGACACTGAATGTTTCTGGACAAACGGACCATCTTCTTGCTGGAGTAAATAAAATAAAATAAACTCACTTTTGCATCTTTTTCATCAATTTCTATGAGGAAATATGTACATCATCCCTTCTGATAGTGGATGAATTTCTGTAGTGAGTAGTTGTTTTGACTGTGTGGCCTGTGAAACTACATGCAGAAGACAAGTTAAAAATTTGACAAAAAAGCAGAGATGTCGCGAGAATACTCTTCTCATGAAACTTACTGTTCATCTTTGTGTCTTTTTCATCTGTTTCTATGAAGAAATGTCCACATCTTTTTTTTCGATAATAGACAAATTTTTTGTTTTTGACAGTTTTGATTGGCTACCAAAATAGATGTATGACTATTGGTCCGAGTGAAGACAAATTTTTCAGACCTGACCATATATTTGCTGGCCTCGGGCCTCTGGTCTGCCACATAGGTCACAGACTATTAAATTTAAAGTGAATAACATGATTCCAGTCAATTTTCCATGCTTCCATTTTAGGATAATCATATCCACCAGATACATCCAGTGGATTCTTTGGTTTAGCATTCTGTACATTGCTGCAGCTGTGACGGTATGCAGAAATATTTTTAACAATAATGCTCTCAGCAGAAAACTAGACCAGTTGTCTTCATCAAATTTGCAGGCTATCTTCTTTTGGAGGTAACCTTCTCTGGGGCTGACATTAGTCTCTATCTGAAAAGTAAGATTTCTTTGAAAATTACCTACCTTTTTCTGCAGGTTGGTTCTCATAACTAAAAAGTTGAATCTCTTCATAGGTGATATGTATACCAGATATATATGTCCTCTACAAGCATCAAATATTTGACCTAAAAGCTGTTCATTCAAGGTCATCCAGAGAGCATCAAAGTACTCCATGCAGTGAACTTTAAAAGTGCTTGTATTGCCCCTATTATTGATTCCAAAGGTTTGGCATGTGAAGCCAACCTATAGTACATCATGGGCTGGATATCATGTGGCCAGATTTCACCTTTTGCCCCTGGTTCAAGATCAAACACAGGTAGCCAAACTTAAAAATGCTCATCACTCACTTATCCTTGGTCCTAGAGGTTTGCAATGTCAATCCAACTTATAGGAAATCATGGGCTAGGGATCTTTTAATGTGCTGAGATTTGACCGTGGCCCCCTCCTTCAAGGTCAAACAAGGAAAACCAAAGCTAAAATGCTTACAACTCCCTTGTTGTTGGTCCTACAGCTTTGCAATGTGAAATCAACCTATAGGAAATCACAAACTGGTAACCTTCTTCAAGGTCAAACAAGGATTTGTAAACCTAAAAGTGCCTGTTCAGTAGCAAGGGAGTTCTAAATTTTGATGGAATACGGTAGTACACTGCCTTGGTTTTAGGACAAAGAGTTTATATTTAGAATTGAACTAATATTCCCTCATGAATATTCATGAGAATCTGTCTGTAGGTCAGTGACTGAGTTTGTCGACCACATGTATATAACTCCCGCCAAATTCCACTATATAAGGCTATGTAGTGGCCAGTACACATTGCTGTGAGGTTCATGTTGCTTGTGCACGTGAAAGCTCTGAAAATTGGAATACAGGCCGGGATTGAGAGAAACTTTGAATTTTATATTGTTTTACTGATTTTATTTACCAGTATTATTTCATTTTATTTTGAATTTGTTTAGTTATTCGTTTCTCTCGACTCCGAACTGTATTCGTGGCATTGATTATATTCTGTTTTCAGAATGGGGAAAATGGGAAAAAGGCTGGAAATGGTACCCAGACTTCAGCTGCTGAAAAAATTCCTGATGTGTCAATTGCTAGTGGGGCGAATGATACTGGCGTCTCACAGAAGCTGGACACGTTGTTGGAAGCAGTGAAGAATATGGGTGACCAACTAAGACAGCAAGATGAGAGGTTACATAGGCAGGAAGAGAAGACTAGCATACACGACCTATCAGCTGTCCCTTCAGCCCAAAGCTCCCCAAAGCACTCGAAAAAGGAACCTATGGTTGCCAAGCCTGACAAGCTGCCATCGTTTGAGGTGTGGAAATCAGATTCTAAAATACAAGCTGAGGTAGCCAGGTGATTGAATGACTACCAGAATGTATCAAGAGGCGAAATAGGTAAGCCAACTTCCTCTCTTAAATCTGGTAGATTCAGGGCAGGTGTAGCAAAAGTAAAAAGCCATGTAAATTGGCCTCAGGATTTTTGCGTAATCCAGATAGGTAGCAAACAGCCAACTTACGATGAACTGACCAATGGGTTCAAGGTTTTCTGTACTGTGTGTTAGAATAGAAAGATAATAGTATAAGGGATAAAATGTTACAGTATTATGCTTTATTAATGCAAGATGCAATAGAACTCAATATTCAAACAGCAAAGCGTGCATATGCAGCAGTATTGCAGGAAATTGAAAGACGGAGGGCCGATTGGCAACAGTTAGAGGTACTAGAAAAGATAAAGAATAGGTACACTCAGAGATTGGTACAAAACCAGAAAGTCAGTGGTACTACAGGAAATGCTCAGGCTTGTGTACACTTTAACAAAGGTTTCTGTAGATTAGACAATGATCATGTATCAGGGGGTATTTTGTACCAACACTGCTGTAGTTACTGCCTGAAGGAAACTGGGAAGAAATTTGACCACCCACTCTTGAAATGCTTGAGAAATAAAAGCAGTCAAGGGGTGAATAAAACTGATAATGCCTCCAGTAACAAAAAAGAGCAGAAAGTTTAACCGTATTTGTTATAAACAACCTAAAATTTTGTGTATTAAGCAAAATTACGGTTTACAATGGTCAAGAGGTGAAGGTTGGTCGCAATATGATGATATGAATCAAGTAGCACTTGGCATATATATTATAAATTATCAATGGAATGACAAGGTGTACATGTATTTATTTGGTCATTCTCGTTCTATGAGGATTACTGAGAACAGTTTTTCCCATAGCAAATTTAGTGTTAATACATTGGTGGAGAAAACATCCACAGTTCAACAGTATACAGATAGAAGTTGTACAGGTTTGAGTATCAGCTTCATTTCATATCAAAAACATGAAATATGGTAGAGTAATAACAGTATCATAGATGATGTGGGTGGCTGTGAGCCCGAGGGTGGGGCAGATGGTTGTAATACTAACAATACATGTACTAGAGTGCATGCGGCATTGGGTGGCCAGGTGAGTTGTCTGTCATGCATCTTTACTACGGGTCAATATTCTTCACTTGATTATGATGACCTGTCTGTTTGTTATACTAACATTGCCATCTGTTCCCCTTCTGGCTGCAGTTACAGTTTATATGATAGTCAGTTAGCAGAGCAACATGAACCTCGCGGTCGCAAAACAAATAGTATAAGCAATTTTAGTTTAAGTTTTAGTGATAGGGTGATGCAAATAGAAGGGGGGAGGGATCAAAACCTCTATAAAAATGATGATTACAACCAAGTTGTCATGTATGATACTGGCAGCAGGAAAAATATGGTAGATCAGAACAAAGGTCTAGAGAATAATACAGTTAAATACAGAAATAGTAGAAAGGCGAGAGTTTGGCTTTATGCCTATGACCATGACAAAACACATCTATTCCCCCAGTAATAATTCACATATAGATTGCCAGAATAAAGCGTTATACTTGAATAAAATTCATACATTAGTAAAAAGTTATGGTTGTCCAAATTATAAAGGGGCCCGTATACCTGTCTTTTCAGGTTTGAATATTAAAGCATGGCGACAAGTATTATGCAATTATGACATACCAAATCTTGTGGAATATCTAGAGTTTGGTTTCCCTTTGGGTGTTGATTATTCAATATTTATTTTTTAAAAACTTCGACAAAAATCATTTGTCAGCTGTACAAAAGCCTGAAGAGGTTACAAAATATTTTAAAATTGAAGTTGAAAAGCAGGCTATGTTTGGACCATTCGATAAACCACCTTTTAAAAATATACATTATTCTCCACTGATGGCTCGAGATAAACCAGATGGAGGTGTTAGAATTATTGTGGATCTGTCATGGCCTCAGGGCAGTAGTGTGAACAGTTGTGTTCCTTCAGATATCTATGATGATATACCATTTCTTTTGAAATACCCAACTATAGATTGTTTCAAAACTTAAGAATTGACCCTTATGCTTACCCTTTATAGGGTTTAAAATGGAATGACGTCACGTACGTTGACGTAGGGGTTCCCTTTGGTTAAAGACGGGAGCGGCCATGTGCCAGATGTGTACAGACGCAATTACCCTAACGTTACGGAAATGTAATGTCTGGTTAATAAATTATTTGAATGATTATATTGGGGTAGCCCCCCTCAATTAGCAAGTAATCACTTTTTGGCATTAAAAAATTGATTGCAGTATGTAGGTTTGCCCTTGAATAGTAAAAAAGTTGAAGCACCAAGCCATATAGTTACGTGCCTTGGTATAGAAATTAATGCAAGTGCTGGAACCTTAAAGATTCCATGTGAAAAATTGAATGAAATTAAGCAATTGTGTAACGTTTGGCTTACTAAAAACATGCTAGCAAAAATGATCTGCAAAAGTTAGTTGGCAAGCTTATATATATACATCGTTGTGTGAAGCCAGCCAGGTTGTTCATTAATAGAATTTTAAAAGTATTACGTAGTTTTCCAGCAAAAGGTAAATATTCTCCTCCAATCGACATGTTTAAAGATATACGTTGGTTTACAGTATTTTTGCAAGACTTCAATGACATTGTTAATATTCATCAGCAGCCAAATTTCACTGAAAATATATATGTAGACGCCTGTTTAACTGGGGTGGGAGCAAAGTACAAAGATCTAGTCTATTTTTGTGAAATTCCTGAGTTCTTAAAGGTAGCAGGGTCAATAGTCCATTTTGAGGCTGTAAATATATTGTTTGCTGTACGTATGTGGTCCCATCTGTTCCAAGATAAAAGTATTATTGTTTGGTGTGACAACTGGGCTGTGGTTAATGCATTTAATAATAATAAAATGAGAGATTCTTTACTAATGGCCACAGTTAGATCAGTTTGGCTATACACAGCAATGTTTAATATTGACCTTAAAGTTCAACACATCAGGGGCAAAGAGAATTATTATGCAGATATTCTGTCACGTTGGCCAGCATATGAACACAATAATAGTGATAATATTGTGGCAATATTAAAGAATTGTCAGTGGCATACAGTTAAGAATAGTATGTTCATTCGAAACTTTGAAATTTGAGAGGAAGTTGGCTAAGTTTTTTGACAAATTTGTTAAGGTATATACTCTTGGTACTGCCTTGTCGTTGTTTCTGTTTTCATAGCATCTCCTGTGGTGAGAACACTTGCCAGTCAAGCACATAAAAGAATCGAAGCAGGTCTACGACCCAGGACTTCTGCTGCCTACACTGCTACATTCAAGCTGTTCCTGGCATTTGTGATATATATGGGGTTGACACCTCCATACAGTATGGACACAATAGTATTGTATCTTGAATTTCTTGCACAGAAGAACTTTAAAGCCTGTTCCCTGTGAAACAATGTATCTGTATTAAAGCATTTATTTGCCTTATTTAACTGGTGGCCATAAGCAGCCTTGAGTTGCAGAAAGGTACAGTTACTGTTGAAATCAGTGAGTGCCAAAATGAATATTAAAGTCAAAGGTGTTATTTCCATAAGTATGTTGCAAAAATTGATGAAGGTCATGCAGAAATACTACAATGGGGTAACCTACAGAGCACTTTTCTTAGTGGCGTACTTTGGCTTCTTTTGGTTGGCTTCCCTGTTACCATCTACCACAGGGACATTTGATAAGACAAGGTATTTCAGTGAATGATGTGGTTTGGGGTAAACCTGGGGCTCATATTATCGTAACATGTGCCAAAAATATGCAAAATTCAGGTCAGTACCATGTGGTGCAATTGCCAGAATTAAAAAATGTCCTCATTTGTCCAGTATTGGCTTTAAAAAATATGTTGAAAAAGAGAGACATTGTTTCTGATCAGCCTTTATTTCAAATTCATACAAAGAAAGGGATAGTGCCACTTATTGCATCCAATGCTTGTTCTATTTTGAAAACATGTATTGCAACCATGGGTTTGAACCCTAGTCACTTCACTTTCCATTCGTTTCTTAGAAGTGGTGCTTCTTTGGCTTTTGACAGTAATGTGGCCCTAGAAAACATAAAACAACATGGTAATTGGAAAAGTGAGGCAGTATGGACATATCTGAACTCAACACCTACTGCTACTAGTAAAATACCACATACATTCCAAAACTTGATACACTAATGCTTGGGGTTTGGGGTCTTTTTTGTTACAAATATATTCATACATTCTGACCTTTACAAGGTCACACAGCCTGACCTTTAACTCTTGACTCTCAAAGTACATATTCATTGCATGCTAAAAGCCACTGGCCAACGCATTAAATAGTTGGGTGTTACATTTAAACCAGCCTGATGTCTTAACATAAATATACAGACAACTGTAGTGGTTTATATAACCTGATATGCATAGTTGGTGTTGTACACAGTAACCTAATAGTTATGAGGATTACTTAACTTTAACATACAAGCATATGCAGTTAGGTAATAGCTCAACTAAGTTTGTTAAAAGTAGTTGCACAGGTCTTGTTAATGAACATTTATACACTTGAGTCTTTGAAAAGTCATTAGATTAGTAGTCAGCAAGTACTGTACTTTGGTGTTTAACTGGTAGTGATACTAATACTGATATAACTTAGTAGTAATGAGGATTACTTAGTAGCAGCTGTAACTGGGTAGTAGCTCTTCTAAATTTGTTGTTTAGTAGTGCAAAGAATTGATATTGGAGATTTATACACTGATTATAGGGTTATTAAATTGGTAAATGTCAAGTATTTGCAATTGGTGTCTTTAACTTGATAGTGTTAACAATTGATGTGTGTACAAAATGTATGTAACATTATTTTAACTTTATTTTAATAAACTCCAAGCATTGTTATAAAAGCATTGGTCTTATTGGCTTCCTCACTTGCTACTGATCCCAAAACTGGTATATGTTATGCAAGTACTACCTTCCCCTACTCCAGAATTTCTGAAACAAATGAGACAATTTTTAAACACTTCCCTTGGGATGATGAAATACCAAGAATAACACTAGCACAACTAGAGAAGGATATGCAAGATGGTGGCCTCAAGTTAACAAAGCTTGACTTTTTAGATCAAGCTCTAAAAATGACATGTGTTAATAATTTGACAAAAAGGGATGCCAGTTAGCAACACATTTTTGAGCATAACGTAGTAAAAAAAAATTTGGCTGTTGGATGTTGTTTTTCTAAAGAAACTAAAGGACTCTGTTCAAAATGTTTTTGGAGAGATGTTTTTAAATCCTGGATTACATACAAAGAAAATTTTTCCAGTGATATAAACGTCAGGACCTATGCAATTTGGAACTACTACAAAATCGCAATATTTCACTTAAAAGGAAAATTTTGAACAAAAAGGACTCCACTATTTAAATGATGTTCTTACAAATTCAGAAGGGCTTATGGCCTATAGTGATTTTCAAAATAAACACAGAATGAAAATAAATTTTGTAGACTTCTACTCGATAATACGCTACCAATATTTCAGCCCATTTTGAATGAAGTTCTAGCAATGCCGAAAGTTTGCAAGTGGACATGTTGAAGCTAATTTGGAAATTAGATTTAAAGAATAATATTGCAAATAAGTGGTCAGAAGACCTTGAAAAACAGTTTAGTAAAGAAGATATGAGAGATTGTTTCACTTTAATTTTCAGTGTACAATTGAAAGTAAAATGAGAAGCTTTCAGTATGAAATCTTGCAACACATTCTTACCACAAATAAATTCTTGAATATTTGTGGAATAAAAGAAGACAAATGCTACTTTTGTGGTATCATGACAGAAACATTGGAGCACCTCTTTTGGGAATGCCCCAAAATTACCCAATTTAAAAAATGGTTAAAACTTTGGAGTCATATATAAATTTGCATGAAATATTGAACAGCAAGTCTATTCTACTGGGTGTGAGGTTAGGTCAAAATGAAATACTTGTGAACCATCTCATTAATGTTATTAAGCGATATATATGTAGTTAAGTGCAACGATAGTAACCTCTGTGTAGAAGTCACCTTGGAAAAAGTTAAAGAAACCTTTAAAATAGAGAAGAACATAGTTAGGCAACAACTACTACAAATACTGCAACCACAAAATGTCTTTTGAATCTCATAAACTAGTTCTGTAGACAGCTGCCAACACCACCAATATGCACCAACATTTGTCCTGTGTTTTGTGATATGTATTTCTGAGGTTTATGTCGTTCTGTCGTGGTTTCTTGTGTATATGATCTATGTCTTTTTGTGATCTTGTGTTTTTGTCATTTTCTTTGTGTATTCAGATAATGCATATAAAGCAGCTAAAATTGATTTAATTCATAGATTACAGTTAATTAATATAAAAATATAATAATAATACCATTAATAACATTCATGTATGTAGTATCCACATTTTATTTTGTGTGTTTCTACTTCATACTGTGTATGAATGCATTTGTTAGGCCCTGATAGGGGTTGGCTCGACCCCCCAGGGCATCAGAGGTCATGCAAAACAATGGTGAATAAAAGCTGCAAAAAAGAGTACAATTAGTGGTAGTTCCAATTAGAAATGGCACTAGATTAGAGTTTCTACTGTGACATATATATATGTATGTGTTTGTCTTGTCTAAAAATGTTTCAAATAATCTTCTTCGATAATGATTCTTATATCTTATCTGTGTAAAGTTCAGAATTTGCAAATGTCTTGTATTATTTGCAAATATTTGTGGTGTCAGGGGTGACAGAGATCTGTTAGACTTTCCAAAGTGGACAAAATCTGTGGTTTCTCTGGTGTTTCATTATCAGGCCACAAATAGGAAAGTTTTGGCCATCTATGTGACAGAATCAGTGGTATACTGACAGTAACTACTAATTCCAAAAAAGTTGGAGACTTTTTTTGAAAATAGAAATTGCATGTGGCCAGCTTTTATCTTTACTGCCATTATCATATTAATGTTGTTGGTTTGGTGCATAAATGCCTGTAGTTCAATGTCTGTTCTGGTCAACGAAAATTCTTGGTTTGCTGGTTTCCCCACTTTTCTCACCTTGGTACAAATAGTATAACTTTTCATGCTTGCTTTATCAAATTTAGATATTGAATACCTGGTATTCAGTGCCATAATTTTGATTCTATAGGTGCCTTTGAATGGCCAGTGTGGGGCTATGAAGTTGGAGCAAAGTCAATAAGTGGGACACAAGGGGAGCATTGTATTTTTGGTATTATGGCCATTATTGTAACATTGTACTATTTTCAAACCATAGTGGTAATATATTACCTCAGAAAGGACAACCAGAGAAAATTGTTGAATAAAAGAGTAAGACATAATTTAAAAACCCTAAAAGTACTTAGAACTCACTTATTATTACTCCTAGAGGTTTGGGATGTCAAACCAATCTATTATTTTCCAAATGTTGGCTGCAATCTAGAATTTTGGGCCAAATAAAAATTGACGTGCATCTGGAAAACTGATAGAGATAGAGTGATTTTGGGCAAATATGGGATCCCTTAGGTGTAAGGACTTCTCTGAAACTGCAGAAAAAATATAATTTAAGAGCCCACTATCTTGACTCTTGGTAGAAATGGAAAATGCGTTTAATCTTAAAAACTGTAAGAGATACAGTGATTTCAGACAAACACTACTGCTGTAGGCCCTCTTAAAACTTGAAATCTTTTCAAATTTCAGCTGCTTTCTGGAATTTCGGCAGAAATGTGACAGAAAATGTTTCTTCTTTGAAAACTGTAATTCATTGAGCTATTTTATGCACATGTGGTTTAACTGCACAATAAGGACTGTTCTTTAATTCCTGTGAATAATTTACAATTTCCTTAATTTTGGTGTTTATCTTCAAAATAATGTTGTTTGTCCTTTTCAAGTGGATACATTGTTCTTGTTTATGTGGCTCTTAAAAGATCATTCTGTTGTGATGGTTTTGACAGGTGATAGAAATCCACCCTGATAGCCAAACTTCCCAATGCTGTATATATGTTTGGTTTAATATGCATTAGTGCAGGGGTTGATGTTCTTGTTTATGTGGCTCTTAAAAGATCATTCTGTTGTGATGGTTTTGACAGGTGATAGAAATCCACCCTGATAGCCAAACTTCCCAATGCTGTATATATGTTTGGTTTAATATGCATTAGTGCAGGGGTTGATGTTCTACTTAAAATAAACTTAGTCAGTCTGTAATCTGTGCATGTGAAAAAGGCTACATCTAAAATACGGGAAGGTCAGGGAGTTAGAAATCCACCCTGATAGCCAAACTTCCCAATGCTGTATATATGTTTGGTTTAATATGCATTAGTGCAGGGGTTGATGTTCTTGTTTATGTGGCTCTTAAAAGATCATTCTGTTGTGATGGTTTTGACAGGTGATAGAAATCCACCCTGATAGCCAAACTTCCCAATGCTGTATATATGTTTGGTTTAATATGCATTAGTGCAGGGGTTGATGTTCTACTTAAAATAAACTTAGTCAGTCTGTAATCTGTGCATGTGAAAAAGGCTACATCTAAAATACGGGAAGGTCAGGGAGTTTCTGGGACATTGTGTTTTTTGTTGTTTTGCAATCAGTGTGTCTACAAGCAAACTGCTTAATAGCTTCCAAACAGCCTGCATCCTGTTGATATAAGATTGATGTGCTTATTATATGTTATTTTTACTTTGTGTAATTCAATGAGATCTTTTTAAAGTTGTTGTATCTCCTCGATGTGCACTAGTTTATGACAGAACATATGCTAGTACATTGAAGTGTGATATATACTGCTGTTCCACCATGGAGATCATCCTCCCTGATTCTGTTACAATCTGAATATTTGCTATTTGGAGGTATTTGGGGGATATTTCAATTAAACAAGCGACTGGGTTAATCGCTTGGCTTTGTGGGTACCAATACTGAATACAAAAGTATTTCAATATTGGCCAATACAGGACAGTAGGAGATTGTCTGGTAAAAAGCCTTAATCTGGGATACTGAAAATATTTTAATTTAATATATCCCAAACTGCTATCAGCAAGTTAACTTTATGAAATCAAAACATGACTGTTTTCATCAAAAATGAATTGAAATGAATTGATGTACTGACAACCAGCAACACCCTGACCAGTTGACACTACCCAGTAATTTCAAACTTTTTAAATTTTTCACAAACTGTTCTCAGCTCTTCTACTTGGGAACCTCGTAAAAACTTATTGCAAACCTATCTTAACACTCTGGATTTAAACTGTGAAACCGATTGGATATATTAGAAAGCAGTCTCAAATTTGTTGTATACTACTCACAAACATTTTTAGCCAATTAAACATTGTCAAAACATATCAGCCTCCCATCAAGAAATATACCATATTCACACTCTTGAATATTGAACTTTTTATAACTTCCAATTAGAAAGTAGGTCTATACTCATAAAACTATTAATGAAATATCCATGTGATTATAAGGACATATTGAGCACAGTTTTTCAGTAGACGTTACACCTGATGGTTTAGTAATTATTTGAGTTGATCTTAATATGGATGTTCCACTGTTGCAACTAACCAACATTAGGAAATGATACTGCAAACTTGCCCCTTGGCCATGTTCAATTTTTTTTTTTTTTTTTTTTTTTTATTTGGGGTTTTACGTCGCTTTCAACACTGTACAGGTCATATCATGACGGGTAGTTGGAAGGGCAGAGGAAACCAGTACATATAGTTCGCTAGGGTTCTGTACTGTAAACTGCCGACCAACGGCAAGCAACTACCAGCTTTCCCACTTACGGCTTGGCCATGTTCAAGAGAATTTGACGTTTTTATTTGGAACATTGTTAAACCCTTTATAAGCCACAATTGGAATATTTTGTAAACAAATGAAACCATTTGAAGTAGTAATCAACTAAACTAATGCTTTTGGGAGTTAGTTGTATAGTTTCCTGATAATTTAAATTGGTGAATTCATCACTGACATCATAACTGTAGGCTATCCTAGTGTAATCTTTTATTTGCGAGTCTAACACAATCCTAACTTAATATTCCTATCTTATAGGGGTATTCCACTGGGGCCTTCTTGTCAGTAACTAAGGATTTTTCGAGGGTCAGGAGCAATGTTGGTAAGGGCCAATTGTGATTTCCCTGCTTGTAGTGGTCAGTCAGTAAAATATAAAACATGCTTGATATTTTGCAGACCCTCCCAAACATGATCCAAACAGTGGCTTCGCCCACCTCAAAACCAGCTTGTCTTAGTCACTTTCTGCCTTGTCCTAATCAATTTCTATCTTGTCTTGTTCCCTTCCTTGTCTTATCCTGCCAAGAAAATTATGTCAAGGGCAGTCAGCATATTATTTGGATTCAATCACATTACCAGAAATACAGCATATTTTAACCAAGTCCAGAATTGGGTCTTTCCCAGTGGGTAGTATTTACTTGCTATAAATGTGTAGAAAAATTGCTCACATTGACAGAATTTTGTAGCAGGTTCTCCATATGTCAGTATAAACAACAGAAACAAACATGGGGGCTTTCATTCTCATGTGAGATATTGTCAGAAGCTTACATCCATCTGTTTGTTTGAACAGGATGTAACACTGTTAAAAAATCTACTTTTTGTGGTTTTTAGCAATAGGTTAATTTATATCACAATATATATCGCGATATTACAAAATATGTTGCAATATTACAAACCTATGTTGTTATTTTAATAATTTTTACCCACAGCCCTTAAACAAGTTTGGGGTATTATTTTCACCCATAGTGTTCAGATGGGCAGGTGGACAGTGGTATAAACTTTGTCTGGGCTGTATCTCAGAAAACGTATGGTGTAGGGACTAGATACTTATAAGGGACATTGGCTAGAGGGTGTAGGTGTTCAACATAATGATGTGACCTTAATTTGATCGTTGACCCTGCCATAGTGACTTTGAGTTTAAAAACTTTGTCTGGGCAATATCTCACAACCGTGAGGTGTAGGAAGTTGATACTTGGCGGGGACATTGCTTAGGGGTTATAGGTGTGCAATATCATGATATGTCCTTGATTTGACATGTGCTCCGGCCATAATGACCTTGACCTATAAAATCTTTTCTGGGCTATATCTTGGAAACAACCATAAGGTGTAGAAAGAGAAGGACATTGGCTGGGGGTTGTAGGTGTGCAACGTCATATTGACCTTGACCTATATCTTGTCCAGGCAAAATCTCAGCAACCATAAGGTGTAGGAAGTTGATACTTTATAGGGACATTGGTTGGGGTAAGTGTGCAACTTTATGGTGTGACCTTGATTTGACCTTTGACCTTGTCGTAGTGACCTTGACTTTTAAAATTTCGTTTGGGCCATTTCATTCCATAAGGTGTACAAAGTTGATACTTGGTAGGGACATTAATTAGGAGGTGCAGGTAAGCATCATGGTGTGACCTTTAACTTTAGCTCTGTCGAAATGTGTTCCCCTGCCACATTTTAGGCATGTTTATCTTATCACAAAGATATACGGATGGCTGCAACTGATTATTATTAGTACTTTTTCAGAATTGTGCTATTTCCATTGACACTTATTCACCAAATAATATATCTTACAGTTTCACAATTTTATGTTTACTGATTATTGTTGTCATGTTGCTTTTGAACTACATGCATTTTCTTTCTCTTAGACGTTATTTTCTCTGCTTATACATTATTTGGACCTTTATATAACTTACACTGCTCTGAAAGTATCCCAATCTTTGCAATGTTGCACTACTTCTATATGTCATGATATTGAAAACTATTTCCCCAGGCTGTATGGTACAGACATCTAGTGACCTGTGGTTTCCTACCAGAAAAATGGGTAGAACATCATCAAAATCCTACAATTAATTTGACAATGCAACAGTATATTGCATAACTGAGGAAATAGATAATTTTTCAGACCATTTACCCCTACATTTGTCTCTAAATATCACCATTTCAACTTATAAACACAAATATGTTCACTATAACAGACAGTACATAGCTTGGAATACAGCCAGTAAAACAGATATCCGGATTTATTTATTTGGGGTTTTACGTCGCTTTCAACACTGTACACGTCATATCTCGACGGGTAGTTGGAAGGACAGAGGAAACCAGTACATAGACTTCGCTAGGGTTCTGTACTGTAAACTGCCGACCAAGGGCAAGCAACTACCGGCTTTCCCACTTGAGGCCATGACAGGGATCGAACCCCGGCCTCAGAGGTGGGAGGCGAGAGTGTTACCACTCTGCCACCATGGCCCCCACAGATATGAAAGTATGAAGTATGAAAGATCTCTCAATAGGAATCTTCTAGAGATGGTTCCTCCTTTCCAGGCTATATTGTGTGATAATTTAATGTGTACAAAACATAGTGAGGAACTAGAAAGCTATCACGATAAGCTGGTAAATGCATGCATCTCTGCCAGCCTTCAGTTAGTCGAGAAGCGATCATCTAAGAAACACCAAATTATACCTGGATGCAATGATATAGTTAAAGACTTAAAGGAGTAAGCATTGTTCTGGCACACTCTATGGAAATCCAATGGGTGTCCCAATGTTAGCTCGATTGTGGATATAAGGAGGTCAACCAAATATCACTTCAGTGTCAAACAGTCCAAGACCTGTATGACCTGTACAGTGTTGAAAGCGACGTAAAAAAACACAAATAAATAAATAAATAACAGTCCAAGAAATTGCAAGATGCTACCAAAGCAAATAAACTGATAGCAGATTTAATGAATAGTGACCATGTAGAATTTTGGAAAAAAGTTAAATTACTAAATAAAGATATTAAGAAGTTACCTACTTCCATTAACAATGTCTCCGGTGAAGAGAAAATTTCAGAGACTTTCAAAAAGAAAAACTGTGAATTATTAAATAGTGTATCATACAAAGAATCAGAATTGCTTGAACACCAAGCCTTGCTGGATAGAAATGTTTGCAAAATATGTACATCAGAAAACTGTTATAGTGACCACAAAACAAAACAAAATTGACACGTAACAAACAGTCCATCTAGATATACACCCTCTATTTCACAAGAATATGATAAAAACTGACTTTTTAACTGAATTTAATGCCAAACTCTCTCCCAGACTCATGACACATATTCAAAGATTTGATTGAATTTACTGTTGGAGATAATAGAATTATATCATCGGCATATCCAAAAGCCAATGTGACAACCAACACCAGATTTTTTTTAGTTTTACAAGCATCTTGTCAATATACACAGCAAAAAGTAATGGTGATAAAACCCCACCTTGTTGGACCCCATTAGTAACATAAAACTTAGAACTTGTGCAATTACCCCATTTGATAGAGACAGACTGATTACAATACAACCATCCAACCATTTTAGACAATCATCTGAGTGCAACTGAACAGAGTCCTCTCTGAGACAGCCTAGTGTTTGTTTATTTGTTTATTTGGGTTTTACATCGCTTTCAACACTGTACAGGTCATATCACGACGGGTAGTTGGAAGGGCAGAGGAAACCAGTACATATAGTTCGCTAGGGTTCTGTACTGTAAACTGCCGACCAACGGCAAGCAACTACCAGCTTTCCCACTTACGGCCATGACGGGGATCGAACCCTGGCCGCAGAGGTTGGAGGCGAGAGTGTTACCACTCTGCCACCGTGGCCCCTAAGAGACAGCCTAGTGAAAACTTTTACATAGTTTACATGATCGAATGCTTGACTAGCATCCAGTAAGAGCCAAAATAAATTGAACCTCTACTTTTGTAGTAGTGCACAATCTCTTCTACCACAAATGTCGTTGAATGTGCAGCTTTAAAGCCAAATTGTATATCAGTAGTGTGTAATACATCACTATGTAAGGAAACAATTATATTACACATCAGTTTTCCAAGCATTAAAGACAAGGAAATACCTCTATAATTTTTTATGTCACTTAAACTTTTAAGTCTACTTTTAGGAATGGGTATAATTAGAGACTCCAAAAAACCATTAGGTGGAAAAATCATGGGTTAACATAATTTGAAACAACATTGAAATGTGCATATAGTTTGTTTGAGCCATAAATCAAATGTTCAGAAGCCATTTCACAGTTACCATCTCTTTTACCTTTCTTCAAAAAGGTTATAGCTTTCTTTACATTATGTATATTAATTTTGTGGTCACTATAACAGTTTTCTGATGTACATATTTTGCAAACATTTCTATCCAGCAAGGCTTGGTGTTCAAGCAATTCTGATTCTTTGTATGATACACTATTTAATAATTCACAGTTTTTCTTTTTGAAAGTCTCTGAAATTTTCTCTTCACCGGAGACATTGTTAATGGAAGTAGGTAACTTCTTAATATCTTTATTTAGTAATTTAACTTTTTTCCAAAATTCTACATGGTCACTATTCATTAAATCTGCTATCAGTTTATTTGCTTTGGTAGCATCTTGCAATTTCTTGGACTGTTATTTATTTATTTATTTGTGTTTTTTTACGTCGCTTTCAACACTGTACAGGTCATACAGGTCTTGGACTGTTTGACACTGAAGTGATATTTGGTTGACCTTATATCCACAATCGAGCCAACATTGGGACACCCATTGGATTTCCATAGAGTGTGCCAGAACAATGCTTACTCCTTTAAGTCTTTAACTATATCATTGCATCCAGGTATAATTTGGTGTTTCTTAGATGATCGCTTCTCGACTAACTGAAGGCTGGCAGAGATGCATGCATTTACCAGCTTATCGTGATAGCTTTCTAGTTCCTCACTATGTTTTGTACACATTAAATTATCACACAATATAGCCTGGAAAGGAGGAACCATCTCTAGAAGATTCCTATTGAGAGATCTTTCATACTTCATACTTTCATATCTGTGGGGGCCACGGTGGCAGAGTGGTAACACTCTCGCCTCCCACCTCTGAGGCCGGGGTTCGATCCCTGTCACGGCCTCAAGTGGGAAAGCCGGTAGTTGCTTGCCCTTGGTTGACAGTTTACAGTACAGAACCCTAGCGAAGTCTATGTACTGGTTTCCTCTGTCCTTCCAACTACCCGTCGAGATATGACGTGTACAGTGTTGAAAGCGACGTAAAACCCCAAATAAATAAATCCGGATATCTGTTTTACTGGCTGTATTCCAAGCTATGTACTGT
The DNA here is from genome assembly GCA_964017235.1 of Sabellastarte sp. h YS-2021. Classification (NCBI taxonomy): domain Eukaryota; kingdom Metazoa; phylum Annelida; class Polychaeta; order Sabellida; family Sabellidae; genus Sabellastarte; species Sabellastarte sp. h YS-2021. The sequence goes on along the minus strand of OZ024937.1, from coordinate 1,571,971 downwards.
CTGTTATAGTGAACATATTTGTGTTCATAAGTTGAAATGGTGATATTTAGAGACAAATGTAGGGGTAAATGGTCTGAAAAATTATCTATTTCCTCAGTTATGCAATATACTGTTGCATTGTCAAATTAATTGTAGGATTTTGATGATGTTCTACCCATTTTTCTGGTAGGAAACCACAGGTCACTAGATGTCTGTACCATACAGCCTGGGGAAATAGTTTTCAATATCATGACATATAGAAGTAGTGCAACATTGCAAAGATTGGGATACTTTCAGAGCAGTGTAAGTTATATAAAGGTCCAAATAATGTATAAGCAGAGAAAATAACGTCTAAGAGAAAGAAAATGCATGTAGTTCAAAAGCAACATGACAACAATAATCAGTAAACATAAAATTGTGAAACTGTAAGATATATTATTTGGTGAATAAGTGTCAATGGAAATAGCACAATTCTGAAAAAGTACTAATAATAATCAGTTGCAGCCATCCGTATATCTTTGTGATAAGATAAACATGCCTAAAATGTGGCAGGGGAACACATTTCGACAGAGCTAAAGTTAAAGGTCACACCATGATGCTTACCTGCACCTCCTAATTAATGTCCCTACCAAGTATCAACTTTGTACACCTTATGGAATGAAATGGCCCAAACGAAATTTTAAAAGTCAAGGTCACTACGACAAGGTCAAAGGTCAAATCAAGGTCACACCATAAAGTTGCACACTTACCCCAACCAATGTCCCTATAAAGTATCAACTTCCTACACCTTATGGTTGCTGAGATTTTGCCTGGACAAGATATAGGTCAAGGTCAATATGACGTTGCACACCTACAACCCCCAGCCAATGTCCTTCTCTTTCTACACCTTATGGTTGTTTCCAAGATATAGCCCAGAAAAGATTTTATAGGTCAAGGTCATTATGGCCGGAGCACATGTCAAATCAAGGACATATCATGATATTGCACACCTATAACCCCTAAGCAATGTCCCCACCAAGTATCAACTTCCTACACCTCACGGTTGTGAGATATTGCCCAGACAAAGTTTTTAAACTCAAAGTCACTATGGCAGGGTCAACGATCAAATTAAGGTCACATCATTATGTTGAACACCTACACCCTCTAGCCAATGTCCCTTATAAGTATCTAGTCCCTACACCATACGTTTTCTGAGATACAGCCCAGACAAAGTTTATACCACTGTCCACCTGCCCATCTGAACACTATGGGTGAAAATAATACCCCAAACTTGTTTAAGGGCTGTGGGTAAAAATTATTAAAATAACAACATAGGTTTGTAATATTGCAACATATTTTGTAATATCGCGATATATATTGTGATATAAATTAACCTATTGCTAAAAACCACAAAAAGTAGATTTTTTAACAGCGTTACATCCTGTTCAAACAAACAGATGGATGTAAGCTTCTGACAATATCTCACATGAGAATGAAAGCCCCCATGTTTGTTTCTGTTGTTTATACTGACATATGGAGAACCTGCTACAAAATTCTGTCAATGTGAGCAATTTTTCTACACATTTAAAGCAAGTAAATACTACCCACTGGGAAAGACCCAATTCTGGACTTGGTTAAAATATGCTGTATTTCTGGTAATGTGATTGAATCCAAATAATATGCTGACTGCCCTTGACATAATTTTCTTGGCAGGATAAGACAAGGAAGGGAACAAGACAAGATAGAAATTGATTAGGACAAGGCGGAAAGTGACTAAGACAAGCTGGTTTTGAGGTGGGCGAAGCCACTGTTTGGATCATGTTTGGGAGGGTCTGCAAAATATCAAGCATGTTTTATATTTTACTGACTGACCACTACAAGCAGGGAAATCACAATTGGCCCTTACCAACATTGCTCCTGACCCTCGAAAAATCCTTAGTTACTGACAAGAAGGCCCCAGTGGAATACCCCTATAAGATAGGAATATTAAGTTAGGATTGTGTTAGATTCGCAAATAAAAGATTACACTAGGATAGCCTACAGTTATGATGTCAGTGATGAATTCACCAATTTAAATTATCAGGAAACTATACAACTAACTCCCAAAAGCATTAGTTTAGTTGATTACTACTTCAAATGGTTTCATTTGTTTACAAAATATTACAATTGTGGCTTATAAAGGGTTTAACAATGTTCCAAATAAAAACGTCAAATTCTCTTGAACATGGCCAAGCCGTAAGTGGGAAAGCTGGTAGTTGCTTGCCGTTGGTCGGCAGTTTACAGTACAGAACCCTAGCGAACTATATGTACTGGTTTCCTCTGCCCTTCCAACTACCCGTCGTGATATGACCTGTACAGTGTTGAAAGCGACGTAAAACCCCAAATAAAAAAAAAAAAAAAAAAAAATTGAACATGGCCAAGGGGCAAGTTTGCAGTATCATTTCCTAATGTTGGTTAGTTGCAACAGTGGAACATCCATATTAAGATCAACTCAAATAATTACTAAACCATCAGGTGTAACGTCTACTGAAAAACTGTGCTCAATATGTCCTTATAATCACATGGATATTTCATTAATAGTTTTATGAGTATAGACCTACTTTCTAATTGGAAGTTATAAAAAGTTCAATATTCAAGAGTGTGAATATGGTATATTTCTTGATGGGAGGCTGATATGTTTTGACAATGTTTAATTGGCTAAAAATGTTTGTGAGTAGTATACAACAAATTTGAGACTGCTTTCTAATATATCCAATCGGTTTCACAGTTTAAATCCAGAGTGTTAAGATAGGTTTGCAATAAGTTTTTACGAGGTTCCCAAGTAGAAGAGCTGAGAACAGTTTGTGAAAAATTTAAAAAGTTTGAAATTACTGGGTAGTGTCAACTGGTCAGGGTGTTGCTGGTTGTCAGTACATCAATTCATTTCAATTCATTTTTGATGAAAACAGTCATGTTTTGATTTCATAAAGTTAACTTGCTGATAGCAGTTTGGGATATATTAAATTAAAATATTTTCAGTATCCCAGATTAAGGCTTTTTACCAGACAATCTCCTACTGTCCTGTATTGGCCAATATTGAAATACTTTTGTATTCAGTATTGGTACCCACAAAGCCAAGCGATTAACCCAGTCGCTTGTTTAATTGAAATATCCCCCAAATACCTCCAAATAGCAAATATTCAGATTGTAACAGAATCAGGGAGGATGATCTCCATGGTGGAACAGCAGTATATATCACACTTCAATGTACTAGCATATGTTCTGTCATAAACTAGTGCACATCGAGGAGATACAACAACTTTAAAAAGATCTCATTGAATTACACAAAGTAAAAATAACATATAATAAGCACATCAATCTTATATCAACAGGATGCAGGCTGTTTGGAAGCTATTAAGCAGTTTGCTTGTAGACACACTGATTGCAAAACAACAAAAAACACAATGTCCCAGAAACTCCCTGACCTTCCCGTATTTTAGATGTAGCCTTTTTCACATGCACAGATTACAGACTGACTAAGTTTATTTTAAGTAGAACATCAACCCCTGCACTAATGCATATTAAACCAAACATATATACAGCATTGGGAAGTTTGGCTATCAGGGTGGATTTCTATCACCTGTCAAAACCATCACAACAGAATGATCTTTTAAGAGCCACATAAACAAGAACAATGTATCCACTTGAAAAGGACAAACAACATTATTTTAAAGATAAACACCAAAATTAAGGAAATTGTAAATTATTCACAGGAATTAAAGAACAGTCCTTATTGTGCAGTTAAACCACATGTGCATAAAATAGCTCAATGAATTACAGTTTTCAAAGAAGAAACATTTTCTGTCACATTTCTGCCGAAATTCCAGAAAGCAGCTGAAATTTGAAAAGATTTCAAGTTTTAAGAGGGCCTACAGCAGTAGTGTTTGTCTGAAATCACTGTATCTCTTACAGTTTTTAAGATTAAACGCATTTTCCATTTCTACCAAGAGTCAAGATAGTGGGCTCTTAAATTATATTTTTTCTGCAGTTTCAGAGAAGTCCTTACACCTAAGGGATCCCATATTTGCCCAAAATCACTCTATCTCTATCAGTTTTCCAGATGCACGTCAATTTTTATTTGGCCCAAAATTCTAGATTGCAGCCAACATTTGGAAAATAATAGATTGGTTTGACATCCCAAACCTCTAGGAGTAATAATAAGTGAGTTCTAAGTACTTTTAGGGTTTTTAAATTATGTCTTACTCTTTTATTCAACAATTTTCTCTGGTTGTCCTTTCTGAGGTAATATATTACCACTATGGTTTGAAAATAGTACAATGTTACAATAATGGCCATAATACCAAAAATACAATGCTCCCCTTGTGTCCCACTTATTGACTTTGCTCCAACTTCATAGCCCCACACTGGCCATTCAAAGGCACCTATAGAATCAAAATTATGGCACTGAATACCAGGTATTCAATATCTAAATTTGATAAAGCAAGCATGAAAAGTTATACTATTTGTACCAAGGTGAGAAAAGTGGGGAAACCAGCAAACCAAGAATTTTCGTTGACCAGAACTACAGGCATTTATGCACCAAACCAACAACATTAATATGATAATGGCAGTAAAGATAAAAGCTGGCCACATGCAATTTCTATTTTCAAAAAAAGTCTCCAACTTTTTTGGAATTAGTAGTTACTGTCAGTATACCACTGATTCTGTCACATAGATGGCCAAAACTTTCCTATTTGTGGCCTGATAATGAAACACCAGAGAAACCACAGATTTTGTCCACTTTGGAAAGTCTAACAGATCTCTGTCACCCCTGACACCACAAATATTTGCAAATAATACAAGACATTTGCAAATTCTGAACTTTACACAGATAAGATATAAGAATCATTATCGAAGAAGATTATTTGAAACATTTTTAGACAAGACAAACACATACATATATATATGTCACAGTAGAAACTCTAATCTAGTGCCATTTCTAATTGGAACTACCACTAATTGTACTCTTTTTTGCAGCTTTTATTCACCATTGTTTTGCATGACCCCTGATGCCCTGGGGGGTCGAGCCAACCCCTATCAGGGCCTAACAAATGCATTCATACACAGTATGAAGTAGAAACACACAAAATAAAATGTGGATACTACATACATGAATGTTTATTGTTATTAATGGTATTATTATTATATTTTTATATTAATTAACTGTAATCTATGAATTAAATCAATTTTAGCTGCTTTTTATGCATTATCTGAATACACAAAGAAAATGACAAAAACACAAGATCACAAAAAGACATAGATCATATACACAAGAAACCACGACAGAACGACATAAACCTCAGAAATACATATCACAAAACACAGGACAAATGTTGGTGCATATTGGTGGTGTTGGCAGCTGTCTACAGAACTAGTTTATGAGACTCAAAAGACATTTTGTGGTTGCAGTATTTGTAGTAGTTGTTGCCTAACTATGTTCTTCTCTATTTTAAAGGTTTCTTTAACTTTTTCCAAGGTGACTTCTACACAGAGGTTACTATCGTTGCACTTAACTACATATATATCGCTTAATAACATTAATGAGATGGTTCACAAGTATTTCATTTTGACCTAACCTCACACCCAGTAGAATAGACTTGCTGTTCAATATTTCATGCAAATTTATATATGACTCCAAAGTTTTAACCATTTTTTAAATTGGGTAATTTTGGGGCATTCCCAAAAGAGGTGCTCCAATGTTTCTGTCATGATACCACAAAAGTAGCATTTGTCTTCTTTTATTCCACAAATATTCAAGAATTTATTTGTGGTAAGAATGTGTTGCAAGATTTCATACTGAAAGCTTCTCATTTTACTTTCAATTGTACACTGAAAATTAAAGTGAAACAATCTCTCATATCTTCTTTACTAAACTGTTTTTCAAGGTGTTCTGACCACTTATTTGCAATATTATTCTTTAAATCTAATTTCCAAATTAGCTTCAACATGTCCACTTGCAAACTTTCGGCATTGCTAGAACTTCATTCAAAATGGGCTGAAATATTGGTAGTGTATTATCGAGTAGAAGTCTACAAAATTTATTTTCATTCTGTGTTTATTTTGAAAATCACTATAGCCCATAAGCCCTTCTGAATTTGTAAGAACATCATTTAAATAGTGGAGTCCTTTTTGTTCAAAATTTTCCTTTTAAGTGAAATACTGCGATTTTGTAGTAGTTCCAAATTGCATAGGTCCTGACGTTTATATCACTGGAAAAATTTTCTTTGTATGTAATCCAGGATTTAAAAACATCTCTCCAAAAACATTTTGAACAGAGTCCTTTAGTTTCTTTAGAAAAACAACATCCAACAGCCAAATTTTTTTTACTACGTTATGCTCAAAAATGTGTTGCTAACTGGCATCCCTTTTTGTCAAATTATTAACACATGTCATTTTAGAGCTTGATCTAAACAGTCAAGCTTTGTTAACTTGAGGCCACCATCTTGCATATCCTTCTCTAGTTGTGCTAGTGTTATTCTTGGTATTTCATCATCCCAAAGGAAGTGTTTAAAAATTGTCTCATTTGTTTCAGAAATTCTGGAGTAGGGGAAGGTAGTACTTGCATAACATATACCAGTTTTGGGATCAGTAGCAAGTGAGGAAGCCAATAAGACCAATGCTTTTATAACAATGCTTGGAGTTTATTAAAATAAAGTTAAAATAATGTTACATACATTTTGTGGCCAGTGTGGGGCTATGAAGTTGGAGCAAAGTCAATAAGTGGGACACAAGGGGAGCATTGTATTTTTGGTATTATGGCCATTATTGTAACATTGTACTATTTTCAAACCATAGTGGTAATATATTACCTCAGAAAGGACAACCAGAGAAAATTGTTGAATAAAAGAGTAAGACATAATTTAAAAACCCTAAAAGTACTTAGAACTCACTTATTATTACTCCTAGAGGTTTGGGATGTCAAACCAATCTATTATTTTCCAAATGTTGGCTGCAATCTAGAATTTTGGGCCAAATAAAAATTGACGTGCATCTGGAAAACTGATAGAGATAGAGTGATTTTGGGCAAATATGGGATCCCTTAGGTGTAAGGACTTCTCTGAAACTGCAGAAAAAATATAATTTAAGAGCCCACTATCTTGACTCTTGGTAGAAATGGAAAATGCGTTTAATCTTAAAAACTGTAAGAGATACAGTGATTTCAGACAAACACTACTGCTGTAGGCCCTCTTAAAACTTGAAATCTTTTCAAATTTCAGCTGCTTTCTGGAATTTCGGCAGAAATGTGACAGAAAATGTTTCTTCTTTGAAAACTGTAATTCATTGAGCTACTTTATGCACATGTGGTTTAACTGCACAATAAGGACTGTTCTTTAATTCCTGTGAATAATTTACAATTTCCTTAATTTTGGTGTTTATCTTCAAAATAATGTTGTTTGTCCTTTTCAGGTGGATACATTGCTCTTGTTTATGTGGCTCTTAAAAGATCATTCTGTTGTGATGAATGTTTATATTACTTATACGAAGGTTTTGACAGGTGATAGAAATCCACCCTGATAGCCAAACTTCCCAATGCTGTATATATGTTTGGTTTAATATGCATTAGTGCAGGGGTTGATGTTCTACTTAAAATAAACTTAGTCAGTCTGTAATCTGTGCATGTGAAAAAGGCTACATCTAAAATACGGGAAGGTCAGGGAGTTTCTGGGACATTGTGTTTTTTGTTGTTTTGCAATCAGTGTGTCTACAAGCAAACTGCTTAATAGCTTCCAAACAGCCTGCATCCTGTTGATATAAGATTGATGTGCTTATTATATGTTATTTTTACTTTGTGTAATTCAATGAGATCTTTTTAAAGTTGTTGTATCTCCTCGATGTGAACTAGTTTTCACAGTTACCATCTCTTTTACCTTTCTTCAAAAAGGTTATAGCTTTCTTTACATTATGTATATTAATTTTGTGGTCACTATAACAGTTTTCTGATGTACATATTTTGCAAACATTTCTATCCAGCAAAGGCTTGGTGTTCAAGCAATTCTGATTCTTTGTATGATACACTATTTAATAATTCACAGTTTTTCTTTTTGAAAGTCTCTGAAATTTTCTCTTCACCGGAGACATTGTTAATGGAAGTAGGTAACTTCTTAATATCTTTATTTAGTAATTTAACTTTTTTCCAAAATTCTACATGGTCACTATTCATTAAATCTGCTATCAGTTTATTTGCTTTGGTAGCATCTTGCAATTTCTTGGACTGTTATTTATTTATTTATTTGTGTTTTTTTACGTCGCTTTCAACACTGTACAGGTCATACAGGTCTTGGACTGTTTGACACTGAAGTGATATTTGGTTGACCTCCTTGTATCCACAATCGAGCCAACATTGGGACACCCATTGGATTTCCATAGAGTGTGCCAGAACAATGCTTACTCCTTTAAGTCTTTAACTATATCATTGCATCCAGGTATAATTTGGTGTTTCTTAGATGATCGCTTCTCGACTAACTGAAGGCTGGCAGAGATGCATGCATTTACCAGCTTATCGTGATAGCTTTCTAGTTCCTCACTATGTTTTGTACACATTAAATTATCACACAATATAGCCTGGAAAGGAGGAACCATCTCTAGAAGATTCCTATTGAGAGATCTTTCATACTTCATACTTTCATATCTGTGGGGGCCACGGTGGCAGAGTGGTAACACTCTCGCCTCCCACCTCTGAGGCCGGGGTTCGATCCCTGTCACGGCCTCAAGTGGGAAAGCTGGTAGTTGCTTGCCCTTGGTCGGCAGTTTACAGTACAGAACCCTAGCGAAGTCTATGTACTGGTTTCCTCTGTCCTTCCAACTACCCGTCGAGATATGACGTGTACAGTGTTGAAAGCGACGTAAAACCCCAAATAAATAAATCCGGATATCTGTTTTACTGGCTGTATTCCAAGCTATGTACTGTCTGTTATAGTGAACATATTTGTGTTCATAAGTTGAAATGGTGATATTTAGAGACAAATGTAGGGGTAAATGGTCTGAAAAATTATCTATTTCCTCAGTTATGCAATATACTGTTGCATTGTCAAATTAATTGTAGGATTTTGATGATGTTCTACCCATTTTTCTGGTAGGAAACCACAGGTCACTAGATGTCTGTACCATACAGCCTGGGGAAATAGTTTTCAATATCATGACATATAGAAGTAGTGCAACATTGCAAAGATTGGGATACTTTCAGAGCAGTGTAAGTTATATAAAGGTCCAAATAATGTATAAGCAGAGAAAATAACGTCTAAGAGAAAGAAAATGCATGTAGTTCAAAAGCAACATGACAACAATAATCAGTAAACATAAAATTGTGAAACTGTAAGATATATTATTTGGTGAATAAGTGTCAATGGAAATAGCACAATTCTGAAAAAGTACTAATAATAATCAGTTGCAGCCATCCGTATATCTTTGTGATAAGATAAACATGCCTAAAATGTGGCAGGGGAACACATTTCGACAGAGCTAAAGTTAAAGGTCACACCATGATGCTTACCTGCACCTCCTAATTAATGTCCCTACCAAGTATCAACTTTGTACACCTTATGGAATGAAATGGCCCAAACGAAATTTTAAAAGTCAAGGTCACTACGACAAGGTCAAAGGTCAAATCAAGGTCACACCATAAAGTTGCACACTTACCCCAACCAATGTCCCTATAAAGTATCAACTTCCTACACCTTATGGTTGCTGAGATTTTGCCTGGACAAGATATAGGTCAAGGTCAATATGACGTTGCACACCTACAACCCCCAGCCAATGTCCTTCTCTTTCTACACCTTATGGTTGTTTCCAAGATATAGCCCAGAAAAGATTTTATAGGTCAAGGTCATTATGGCCGGAGCACATGTCAAATCAAGGACATATCATGATATTGCACACCTATAACCCCTAAGCAATGTCCCCGCCAAGTATCAACTTCCTACACCTCACGGTTGTGAGATATTGCCCAGACAAAGTTTTTAAACTCAAAGTCACTATGGCAGGGTCAACGATCAAATTAAGGTCACATCATTATGTTGAACACCTACACCCTCTAGCCAATGTCCCTTATAAGTATCTAGTCCCTACACCATACGTTTTCTGAGATACAGCCCAGACAAAGTTTATACCACTGTCCACCTGCCCATCTGAACACTATGGGTGAAAATAATACCCCAAACTTGTTTAAGGGCTGTGGGTAAAAATTATTAAAATAACAACATAGGTTTGTAATATTGCAACATATTTTGTAATATCGCGATATATATTGTGATATAAATTAACCTATTGCTAAAAACCACAAAAAGTAGATTTTTTAACAGTGTTACATCCTGTTCAAACAAACAGATGGATGTAAGCTTCTGACAATATCTCACATGAGAATGAAAGCCCCCATGTTTGTTTCTGTTGTTTATACTGACATATGGAGAACCTGCTACAAAATTCTGTCAATGTGAGCAATTTTTCTACACATTTATAGCAAGTAAATACTACCCACTGGGAAAGACCCAATTCTGGACTTGGTTAAAATATGCTGTATTTCTGGTAATGTGATTGAATCCAAATAATATGCTGACTGCCCTTGACATAATTTTCTTGGCAGGATAAGACAAGGAAGGGAACAAGACAAGATAGAAATTGATTAGGACAAGGCAGAAAGTGACTAAGACAAGCTGGTTTTGAGGTGGGCGAAGCCACTGTTTGGATCATGTTTGGGAGGGTCTGCAAAATATCAAGCATGTTTTATATTTTACTGACTGACCACTACAAGCAGGGAAATCACAATTGGCCCTTACCAACATTGCTCCTGACCCTCGAAAAATCCTTAGTTACTGACAAGAAGGCCCCAGTGGAATACCCCTATAAGATAGGAATATTAAGTTAGGATTGTGTTAGATTCGCAAATAAAAGATTACACTAGGATAGCCTACAGTTATGATGTCAGTGATGAATTCACCAATTTAATTATCAGGAAACTATACAACTAACTCCCAAAAGCATTAGTTTAGTTGATTACTACTTCAAATGGTTTCATTTGTTTACAAAATATTCCAATTGTGGCTTATAAAGGGTTTAACAATGTTCCAAATAAAAACGTCAAATTCTCTTGAACATGGCCAAGCCGTAAGTGGGAAAGCTGGTAGTTGCTTGCCGTTGGTCGGCAGTTTACAGTACAGAACCCTAGCGAACTACGAGGGTTTTTTTATAAACAATGACACCACTTGTGAAGGTATGTGTTCAAAGTGTAAATCACACAGACTAAAAAAATCACAAAACATTTTCATTTAATCGCCTGTCTCTTTACTCTGTGGTTGCAGGTTTTCAATGCCGCCGAATTCATGTAAAATTCATGTGAAATTCATTAAGGCCTGCTGTGTGACATCAGCTATTAGTATATATTTGCTAACTCACACTAAGACTTTCACTTAAATATTAAGTGTGCATGTGTTTTGCGCTATTACAGTATTTAATTTTACTGTTGTGTTATTCTCCATCTCAAAACATGTTGACACATAAAACATTGTAGCTTGCAGGAATGTCTTTGATAACTGCAAGACCTGCAGGTACCTGAGTGAGAATAACTCAGATTCACTGGTTTGCACGGCATGTGACCATGGTTACTTCTTTGATTACTATGGGAACTGTTCTCGTAAGTAACCATGCCAAAACATATTGGGGTGGCTATGTTTCTTATTATCCAACCTTAGTGTCTGGAAGTCAATTTAAATGAACTACTATGAAGATAAATATAATGGATTATGGTTATATATCATAATTACATAGTAAAGTTCTGCTCAAAATGATGAACATAGACTTGCATCTAATTAAAGGCTCAAGTGAGTAGTGGAAATCACTTCTGAAATTGTACATGTTATTCTTTGCATATTTTTTGTATTTTTGAGGTTTTACGTCGCTTTCAACACTGTACAGGTCATATCACGACGGGTAGTTGAAAGGGCAGAGGAAACCAGTACATAGAGTTCATTAGGGTTCTGTACTGTAAACTGCCAACCAACGACGCAACTACCAGCTTTCCCACTTGAGGCTGTGACGGGGATCGAACCCCGGCCTCAGAGGTGGGAGGCAAGAGTGTTACCACTCTGCCATCATGACCCTTGTTATTCTTTGCAATGTTTACATTTGTATTACAGTATGATACTCTCCTATTATCCTCTGTTGCTTGTTGCAGCCTGTAATGAGTCCATACCCCACTGCACAAACTGCTCAAGTATGGATGTGTGTCTAGTGTTTGGGCCAGTAAGAAATCTGACCTGTCATGGCTGTGAGGAAGATTACTATGTTGGGGACGATCAAGCTTCATGTAAATGTAAGTGGTATTTAAAATGTACGATGTAAAGGCCAGTACAGTACACATTATTTTCTATTGCAGGATGAAGGTACTGATAAAGGATGTAATTCACAATTGATTTTTATTGCAAATTTTAAATAGACTTTATGTTCCATATCCCATGTTTTCATGTGATTTTAGTGGACTGCAGGAATGTGTCTAGTTTCTGTGAAAACTGTTCTCTGGAAGAAGGAGTCTGTTTTAGTTGTTCTGCTGGATCCTACCTAGACATTTACAACAAAACCAAAGGAACATGTCAGGGTGAGTGACATAAACTTGTGTTGTAATGTCAAGAGACACTTGTGAAAGGTCAAGTAGAGGTTTGTATCTCATTGAACAGCCAATTCAACTTAAACCTTCATCCATAATATCAATAGCAAAACTGAATATGACTTGGCCCCAATTCAGACAGTTTGTTATCATTTTTATCAAACTTGTACAAACTAGCATGATAGTATCTTGTAACAAGATCATGTCCCCTGAAATTACCAATTAATGTTATGAAATATTGTACAATTTTTCTTGTGCTAGATATGTTTAACATTATAACACCAATGCTTACTTTTCTCTGATATATCTCTAAAGAATGACATTAATTATTGGCAATTAATAGCATGAAGAAATAAGGCTTGACCTCAGGTTGCTGTCAGCTAAGTCTTACCTTGAACATAAGGTGAAACTTGTTGTCCTATTGAAGTTTCTGTGAAAAATCATCAATGTACTGGATAATACAATAATTTGGGTGTGTGTTAATCTATTGCTTGGTGACACAGCACATTTATCCTTTCCTTATCATTGCAGACTGTCGACAAACTATTTCAAACTGTACTGATTGTAGAAGTGACCCAGTAACAGATGAGGCACTCTGTTCACAGTGTCATGAAGGCTATGCCCTCAGTGCAAATAACAGAAGTTGTGGTGGTAGGTTAAATGTCAAACGTTCAGATCTAATGTTTTTTGAACAGCTACAATTTTATCAAAATTGACCGTCTGTGCATTCCACAGATTGACCTGAGAATTTAGATAATATTCAGGAGTCTGTTTTCAGTTATCATTGAACATTCAATAGGTATCTCATTTACTTAAAACATAATGTAGGTAATATTTTAAGTAAAGAGCTTCACTTGTGGCTTTACATTACTTTAAAAATGAAAAGATAATGCTTGACGTTAGCCATGACACTGAATGAGTTCTACAACATTTAATAATTCTTAAAGCTTCTGTTACAGCCTGTGATGTGGTGAAACACTGTCAGAAGTGTGTTTCTGGTGCAGATGAACAAATAACCTGTACTGAGTGTCAAGTGGGTTTCTCACTCTCAGACAATAACAAGTGCCATAGTAAGCATTTTATGTGTTCTGGCTATTATGTTATTTATTGTGTGATTTTTCTTTAAAATTAACAGTGAACAGTTGCATTACACCATACTCACACATTGTCTTCTATGTATCGCAATGTAGATGTATCACAAACTGTTGTATTACACTATACTGACTAAATTTCATTGATGTGTAAGATTATAAATATATCATGAACTTTTGTACTACAATATATTCACACAAAGCCTAACATGTGTCAAACTGTAGATATATCATGAACTGTGTTATTATACCATACTCTCACAAAGCCTTCCATATGTCACACTGTACATATATCATGAACTGTTGTATTAAACCATACTCAAAGTCTTCCATGTGTCAGGCGGTAGGTATATCGAGACTCACTTTTTAAAGTCAAGCCTCTCTACTTAGTATTCTTTCCTCTGGTAATACACAACTCTGGATTCCAGACATAAATTGCCCCTTGACTAGAACACTACTTTTGTTAATATAGCACACTGATTTCCCAATTGGGAGGATGATATAGTGCTGCAAAGCAGTAGATTAGATTTTATATGTCATGATCTATTGTATCACATCATGCTCATAAACTGTCTTACATATGTCAGTCTGTGGATATTTTATGAACTGATTCATGCATAATACTCATACAATGTGTCCCATGTATCATACTGTACATTTGTCATGAACTACTGCAATATACCACACTCACAAAATCTTTACCATGTGTGAGACTGAATATATACACAATGTATTGCTGTATTATCAGATACTGAAGTAGTGTTTGATATCTTAAACTGTAAATTTATCATAAACTATTCCAATACTGTATCTACACAATATGTTTGATGTTTCAGAGTGCTACACCAGAGTTAATGACTGTAGTAAGTGTGACAGTAAGAACAAATGTACTGCCTGCATCCGAGGATTCTCTTTGACAGGAGGAAAATGTCAAAGTATGTTCATTTGGTATATTTTCCTATAAAATGTTAGGATTAAGAATTTATTGTAATAATGGAATATATTGTTTAGAAAAAGTTAACTTTAATTTACCAATTTCTTGCCATCTGATCCTGCCAAAAAGATAATATTTTATGCATCAAAATGATATCCACATATTTTATTTCAAGAAAATGTACTGCTTTAAAATACTTTCAGTGTTAAAATAGTACAACTACTGATTAAACAAATTACTGGTTGATGTATGATTTGGCAGAAATAGTCTGTGGTGTGCCGCCACCTCCACCACTGAGAGGAGGGTATGGATTCACAGGGATGTATTATGGTCACTCAGTCACCTATGATTGCGAATGTGGATACGATTTAGATGGACCCCAGACACTGACATGTGGCGACAGTGGACAATGGGGACAGCCACCCTGCTGCATAAGTGAGTTCTATAATCTGGGCTAAAATCAGACTTGTTATGGGAAGGATTATACTTAAGACATCCACCATATCCTAATTCCAATTGTACATTTTAGTGCTTAATCTCTTTTGGCTGCAAACTAAGGTTCAACTAATCAAAACCGGAGTGTAATTTCATATATCCCTGAATGTAATAAGGTCAGCAACCACAGACACCAGAATAGGATAAACTAAAAAAAGTAACATTTTAATTTTCCTCTAAATGCTTTAAACAGGTAGCTGATTGATGTCACCAGGCAAATCATTCCATATAGTAAATGCACCATAATCTAAACTTTTATCAATGTGTTTCTTCGACCGCTGGATAGAATGATAAAGATTTGCACCTGCAGGAACAATCTATCTGACCTACTTCACCTTGTATCACAGAAAGAGGTAGACACAGTTAAACAGGAAGATATTTAGGAGACCTATTGTCAATATATACTATTTATGTACTAATGAAGCAATTTTGAAAATGGGCCAATATTAAACAGGGAGCTAATGCAGATAGGCGTCACATACACAAATTTACAACTGTTTGTTATGACTTGGCAAGACGATTCTGCTTGCACTGCATTGTAAATCTGCACTGCATTGTAAAGTAATCACCCATTCTGATAGAGTAAGCAATATCATGATGGATAGGTCAAACATGCAAGAATTCAGTGTGTTTCAGTTGGTCAAGATTGAGCTCTATGAACAGAACATTATTCACCAAACACAAATATGTGTTGCCAGTTTCATGCTTAAACATGATTGCTAATAATTTTAGAGAAAAGGTCAAACCAAGGTCACATATACAGCCCTAAATCAATTTTCCAACCATTACCTTCCTGTATCATGCCATTTTTGTGTCACCAGCACTTATGCTGCATGGATTGCTTTATCATCCAATTTTGTGGCGTCTGCATCAGCGTCGTCTGTTGGCGTCGTCTGCATCTGTCGTCGTCTGTTGGCATCACAATTTGTATTCCGGACAGTATCTCAAAAATGGCTTGTCAGATTTAATTCAAATTTGGCATGTGGATTAACTGGTCCTGAGGGTGTGCTGTATAGTTTTGTGATTTTAAATTCCCCACAAATAAGATACTTAAACTCATTTTAAGTTTTTTCATTTCAGGACAGTATCTCAAAAATGACAATTCAAATTGGGCATGTGGTTGTAGCTAGTTTTGAAGGTGTGCCCTGTTTTAATGTAACCTTAAACTCACAGTAGTAAGATACTTAATCTCACTACAATATACAGCAGTGCAGATAAACATTGAGTTTAAGGTTGGGACAATATTTTTGGTGTTTGGAAGATATTTTATATGCTAGGACTTTTTACATTGATAATCACCATGTACATATATCTCCAAAAAAATGGTCTCTTTCGTAAGGTTATAGTAAATTGCTCATATTTTATAAGCTTATGAGTTTAAGGTTGCATTAGTTCGCATCACTAGCAGCTATGATGGAAAACATACATGGTCAGTGTCATCACACTTACTTTCCAGACATTATCTCAAAAATAGTTTGATGAATTAAATTCCAATTTGGCATTTTGATGTACCTGTTCCTCAATGTGTCCCTATTTAAGGTGACCTTAAACTCACAGTAGTAAGATACTTATAATATGTTGAAGGTTTTCGTTTCCGGACAGTATCTCAAAAATGGGTTGACAGATTCAATTTAAATTTGGCATGTGGTTGTAACTGGTATAGAAGGTGTGTCCTATTTTAAGGTGACCTTAAGTTCTCGTATAAAAATGTCATGTTCAGTTAAGTTTTCACTTTTCCGTAAAGTATTGTAAAGATAGTTTGAGAAACTTCATTCAAATGTATATGTAACTGGCCATAGATAAGTGTCTCAAATTAAGGGGACCTTAAACTCCCAGTAATAACATAATTATATTCACTTTAAGTTTGGCAATTTTTCAACAGTATGAATGTACCAAATTGTGACAAAACCTACGGGAAAAGATTCCCTTAAACTCCCTCACAGCTGCAAACTAACTATGAGTTTAAGATTTGGACATTTTTTTATATTTAAAAGATACTTGATGTGCTAATAAGAACTTTATTCTTTGATCTTCATCGTGTACATCTGTCTACACCAAAAATGTTTCTTTTGTAAGGTTATAGTAAAATCCTGATATTTCATGAATTTATGAGTTTAAGGTTGCAATACTTTTGTGTCATTAGCAGCTATGTTAGAGGAGAAGTATGGTCAGTGTTGTTGTCACACTTCCTTCCCAGACAGTATCTCAAAAATGGCATGATGGATGAAATTCAAATTTGGCATGTGGATGTGATTGGTACTCAAGGTGTGCCCTGTTTTAAGGTGACCTTAAACTCCCACTAGTAACATCCTTCTATTGATTTTAAGTTTTTCCATTTTCAGACAGTATCTTGAAAAGAGGTTGACTGATTCAATTCAAACTTGGCATGTGGTTGTAACTGGTAATCAAGGTGTCCTATTTTTGAAGGTGACCTTAAACTCCTTTGCATAAAAAAATTATATTGAGTTTAAGCTTTTTGTTTTTGTTTCAGTATACTAAAAATAAATTAAGAAAAATCATTCAAATTTTTACATGTATATGTAACTGGTCATAGACAAGTGTATACATTAAGGTGACCTTAAACTCCCAGTAAAAACACATTGTCAGTGTCATCATCACACTTCCTTTCCAGACAGTATCTCAAACATGGAATGATTCTAATTCTAATTGGACTTTTATAGCACTTAATCTCCCCAGTAGGAAGGGGACTCTAAGGCACAAAAAGTGAAAAAAATTTGGCATGTGGATGTTACTGGTGATCAAGGCATGCCCTATTTTAAGGTGACCTTAAACTCTTACCAGTAACATACTTATATTGATTTTAAGTTTTTGTTTCCAGACAGTATCTTAAATTTGGGTTGACGGATTTAATTCCAATTTGGCATGTGGTTGTAACTGCTATTCAAGACGTGTATTATGTTAAGGTGACTTTAAACTTATATGCACAAAAGAATTAAGTTGAGCTTAAGTTTTTTTATTTTTCCATAGCATATACTGAAGATAACTTTCATTAAATTTCATTCAAATTTTACATGTAGGTGTAGCTGGGTATAGATAAGTGCCATACATTAAGGTGACCTTAAACTCCCAGTAATAACACATTGTTGTCACACTTCCTTTCTAGGCAGTATCTCAAAAATGACATGATGGATTAAATTCAACTTTGGCATGTGGATGTAACTGGTATTCAAGGCGTGTATTATTTCAAAGTGACCTTAAATTCCTATGTTTAAAAAAGTTATTTTGAGTTTAAGTTTTTGCTTTGCTGTAGAGTATGCTGAAGATAACTTGAGAAATTTCATTCAAGTCTTATATGTATATGTGCCTAGCCATAGATAAGTACCACACATTAAGGTGACGCTAAGCTCCCAGTAATAACACACTGTGAGTGTCGTTGTCACACTTCCTTTCCAGACAGTATTTCAAAAATGGCATGATGGATTAAATTCATATTTGTTATGTGGATGTAACTGGTATTCAAGGTATGCCCTATTTTAAGATGAACTTAAACTCCCACTAGTACCAAACTTATGTTGATTTTAAGTTTTTCTGTTTCCAGACAGTATCTCAAAAATGGGTTGATGGATTCAATTCGAATTTAGCATGTGGTTGTAACTGGTATTCAAAGTGTGTCCTATTTTAAGGTGACCTTAAACTCTCAACTATAAAAGAATTATGTTGAGTTTAAGTTCAATAGAATGCAAATCCAAAAGTTTACTTTGTCCAAGAAATATCATGGACATGCAATCAAGGTCTGTATGGTAGGGTGAAAGATTGTATTAAAGTTTCCCATGATGATGCACATTCACATACCCAAGCCAATCACATTATACACCTAATGAATTCTGAGATATAAAGCAGAAATTCTTTTATAGATCTAGGATACAACTGTAATGTTAAATATCTAATAAAGTCACAAAACTTCAGTTTTCAGCCAATATACCTACGGTGTATCAATATTTTGTGTGCCTTAATATTTAAGAGATATACCCAAGAGAAAATGCAAAAATATCCATGTCACTATATACATGTCAAAGGTCAAACCAAGGTCACACTATGTTCCTGCGTACCATCACCTTTGACCATTTTCTCTACCGGGTGTAAACTTTCTTCACCATACAGTATCACAGAGTTGACAATATATCAAAGTCAAGGTCGCCAAAGCAATGTCAATGTCCAAAATAGGGTTACCCTATGATTGTGAACATCTACACACCTAAAAAGACTATGGTCACCACTGTAATGTCAAAAGTCAAATAATAAAAGTCATACCATAACATCAATTATATATGCCTATCAACCAATGTCCCTACCAAGTATCAACCTCCTGCACTTCTGTCCCAGATATAACTTGGAGAAAATGTTCAAGGTCACTAGATTAAAGTTCTAGTAAAGGTCACTGCAAAGATATATGTTCTAACCCTTAACTCTGCCAAGTATTAATGTCCTACATTTGTTCTAATATATAGACTGACAAGAGTTTGAAAGATAAGGTCACTACTGTAACACCAAAAGTCAGCTCAAAGTCACATCATAACATAGCATATCCATACACCTCAACCAACATCCCTACCAAATATGAACTTCCTGTATCTAACTGTTTCTGATATGTAACAAAGACAAACCATGAAACTGTAGGGTGACATTAGCCAGATCAAACTATGGTAACATCATCACATTGCACATATATATTCATCAACCTATAAACCTGACAAGTATAATTTTTTGCATGTGATGATATAGCAGATATAGCCCATCTAGATTTCAAAGGTCAGTGTCAAGATTTTGAAGTATAAACTAAAACAATTATGAAAATCAAAGTCAATACTGTAACACTGAAGGATGAATCAAAGTCATACTCATGCCATTGAATACACTCCCAGCCAATGTCCTTAGTATTTAGCCACTTACTTTATCTAAGTGTTTCTGAGATATAAACAAGGCAAAACATGAAAGATCAAGTTCACTGTAGCAAGGACTAAGGTCAAATCAAGGTCAGGTACTGCTTACCTACAACTTTTAGGCGTTGTCCCTACCAGGTATCAAATTCCTTCACCTTGCAGTTTTTGAGATATAGCACGGGTAAGATAAAACTGGTCAGGATCATAACAGCAAGCTCAAGTGTCCGTTAAAATTACCCCATGACAATACACTTTGACACATTAAAAAGTGGACAAATTACAAAAATTAAGTCTTAGTAGTCCAGCAAGTTTCTTTTGTTATGTGTAATGTCTAACATTCATTTTATAAAATACTATTACTCACTATTCACTATAGCAATGGTCAAACAAGAACCACAAATCAAAATATATTGATTATACAATGTATATTGACAACTTTGTCACTTGCAATTATCCTCATAAAATTTAACATCAAGGAGACCTTTAACTATTCCTAATAGTGACCATGACTATGTTTTTTCTATTTTATCAGTTGTCAGGCATTATTACCACATTACTATTTGAGAATCATCAATACTATAAAATATCAGGCAATTGGAAAATATCAATCCCCTCTAGAATATGAATAGGTGTGTAAATATTACTGAAATTTTTATAAGTTAATACCCCATGCAATGGACACACAAGACCCTCCCAGCTGGCCACACTTACTAGGAGCTTAAAAGGTTTAGACAACGAAAAAGATGCTATGATGGCACGCTGTCTAGACATGAAGTATGATGCGCACCCAGCAAATGCTCAGTACTGGATTGGAGTGGCCAGTGGAAACACAGGACAGCTTTTCTGTCATTTGGCAGGCCAGTCTGCGCCGACTAGTTTAGTAATTGTCCGCTGGATATGTAATAACTTATAAAAATTTAATTTACTTACTAAATTTGCAAACTTTCTACACTTTAACCTTTCTAAGATATAACCTTCATAAAATTTTCAAACTCAAAGTAACTATGGTAAGGTCAAATCTAGGCCATACCATTCCGATGCACACCAGCACCAACCAACCAATGACCCGGAGTTTCTGAGTTTCAACTTTCAGCACCTTATGGTTTCTGAGATTTGGGCCATATTTTAAAGGTCAAAGTCACCACAGCCAGGTCAAAGGTTAATTGAGATCACTCTATAATATTTCACACATACACTCTGTATCCAATGTTCCTACCAAGTATCAATTTCCTACACATTATAGCTTCTGAGATATAGCCTGGATCATATTTTAAAGGTCAAGGTCACCATGGCAATGTCAAAGGTCAATTGAGATCATTCTATAACATTTCACACCTATTCTCTGTAACCAATGTCCCTACCAAGTATCAAATCCCTACATCTTACAGTTCCTCAGATACAGCCTGGATAAGATTTTCAAACTCCAAGTCAAAGCAATGTCAAAGGTAAAATCAATATTTTACAATCACGATGCACACCTACACACCCCAATGATTCTACAAAAATGGTTTTGTGAAAAGTTGCCAGTGGACTTGGCAGACATCCCACAGGCCAAAAATTTTGTTGAAATCTCTCTATCTCACCATTTCATTGTTTCAAATCTCTGTGTCGTCCTGTGTTTCCCAAATACATGGGTTTTGCATTTTACACAGAGAATCAAGATGGCCGCTTAAAGTGGCAGGAAAATGATTCAAGAAAAATGTGTTTCATGCATGTAGACTCTCTAGAGACCCTATTGGTCCAAACATTTGCTGAAATCACGTTTCATGCCAGTAGACTCCCGAGACCCTGCTGGTTAAAGCTTTTGCAGAAATCGCTCTATCTCACCGTTTCACATAGATAAATATGTTTTTGTGTTTCATGCAGAAATTCAAGATGGCCGCCAAAACTTGGTGGGAAAACAATTTTTTGAGTAAACACATCAGTAGTTTGTGACCATAACCTGTGGGTCAAACATTTTGTTGAAATCTCTGTATCTCGGTCCGTTTCTGAGATTTTTGCGTGTAGATGTCTTGTGACACAAATATTTTGTGATAATCGCTGTTTCTCGTTCCATTTCCAAGAAAAATGCGTTATTTGCCTTTTATGCAGAAATTCAAGATTGACGCCAAAAGTGGCTCAAAACACTTTTTTGTGAAAACTCGCCAAAAACCTCTACCAATACCCTGCCGGTCAAAAATTTCATCTAAGTCACTCTATGTCACTCCTTTTCCAAACTTACACAGAAATTCAAGATGAAAATGATCCTTGCAAAAAGTTGCCAGTACACTGTGCAGTTACCCTTGGCTTCAAAAAATTCAGGAAAATCACTCTATCTTGCTCCATTTATGAGATAAATTTGTTTTTACATTTTATGCAGAAATTTAAGATCGCTGCAAAAATTAACTGAAAAGCAATTTTCTGCAAAAGGCACCAGTAGTCTCTACAGATTCCTCATGTACAACAAATTCACTGAAATCACTCTATCATGCTCCATTTCCAAAGTAAATGGGCTTTTGCACTTTATGCAGAAACTGAAGATGGCTGCCAAAGGTGGCGATAAAACGATTTTTGCAAAAAGGTCCCTACTTGACTCTGCAGATACCCTGATGGGTAAAATCTGCAGTTGCAATGCCAGTCAAACATTTGAAGGAAATCAAAATTGCTGTATTTTCACTATGTCTGAGTTAATTGGCTTTTTGAGTTTTATGCAGAAATTCAGATATCCGCTAAAACAGGCAGGAAAATGATTTATGCATAAAGTTGCTAGTAGATTCGGCGGATACCCTGTTGGTCAAAAATTTTATCGAAATTGCTCTATCTCGCTTTGTTTCCCAGATAAATGCGTTTTTGCGCTTTACACAAAAACTCAATATGTCCACCAAAAGTGGAAGGAAAATGATTTTTGAGAAAAGACACCAGTAGACTCTGCAGATGCCCTGTGGGTCAAAAATGACTGCCACAAAAATTGTGAAATTTCATCGAAATTGCTCTATCTCATTCCATTTCCCAGATAAATGCATTGTTGTATTTTACACAGAAATTCGAGCTGGCCGCCAATGGGAAAATTGTTTTTGAGAAAAGTGACAAAGAGAGTCTGCAGATATTCTGTTGTTCAAAAATTATCACTGAAATTGCTGCATCTCACATTGTTTCCAAGATAAATGTGTCTGTGTTTTACACAGAAATTCATGATGGCTGCAAAAAGTAGTGAGAAAACAATTTTTGCAAAATGTCACCAACTGACTCAGGAGATACCCTGCCAGTCAAACATTTTACCGAAATAGCTCTATCTCACACCGTTCCTGAGATAGATGTGTTTTTGTGTTTTACGCCGAAGTTCAAGATGGCAGCCAAAACTGGCAGGAAAATGATCTTTGCCGGTCAAAAATTTCTTCGAAATCACTGTATCTCTTTCTGTTTCCGAGATAAGTGTGTTATCTTTGTTTTGTGCAGAAATTCAAAATGTCTGCCAAAAGTGGCGTCAAAAAGAATTTTTGCACAACCTTATCAGTAGACTCTGCAGATACACTGAGGGTAAAAAACTGTTATTGAAATCACCCTATCTTGCTCCGTTTCTGAGATAAATGTGTTTTTGTCTTTATGCAGAAATTAACAATGACTGCCAAAATTTGTGGAAAAAATTTTGGGGCAAAGTCACAAGTAGTCTCCGCAGTTTCCCCGCGGATTAATTCTTTTATTAAATGTCTCCATCTCCATCCATTAAATGCGTCTTTGCATTTTATACAGAAATTCAAGCTGGCCGCCAAAATTTCCAGGAAAAATTTTTTGGGGAAAAGTCACTATTAGACTCTACAGCAACCCTCTGGGTAAAAAAATTCTTTGAAATCGCTCTATCTTGCAATGTTTCCGAGATAATGAATTTTTCTGTTTTACGCAAAAATTCAAGATGGCCGTCAAAAATGCCGGTAAAACGGGAAAAGTCGTCATTTTACGCTGCAGAAACCCTGTGGGTAAAAAATTTCTTCAAAATCACTATTTCGCTCCGAATCCAGAAAAAGTGATTTTTGGAAAAGTCACCAGAAGTCTCTGCAGATATCTTTGGGTCATAAACTTCATGTTCCGTTTCTGAGATAAATAAAATTTTGTGTTTAATGAAGAAATTCAGATGGTCGCCAAAAGTGTCCAGAATATGATTTTGGGGAAAGCCGCCAGTAGACTCATACATACCCTGTGTATCAAAAATTTTGTCGAAATCACACTATCACACTCCATTTCCCAGATAAATGTGCTTTGCGTTTCACACAGAAATTTAAGATGGCCACCAAAAGTGGGGGAAAACAATTTTTAGAGAAAATCACCAGTAGACCCTCAGCTACTCTGTGGGTCAAAAAGTTTGTCAAAATTGCTCCATCTTGCACAGTTTCTGATATAAACGAAGAAATTTAAAATGATTGGCAAAAGGGGCGGTAATATGATTTTTACAAAAAGTCTCCAGTACACTGCAAATACCCCGTGGGTCTAAATTTCGTCAAAATCACTCTATCTTGCACTGTTTCTGAGATAAATGCATTTTTGCCTTTTAAGCAGAAACTCAAGATGGCCTCCAAAAGTAGTGGGAAAACATTTTGTGGGGAAGGTTGCCAGTAGCATCTGCAGATACCCTGTGTGTTAAATATTTTGTTGAAATCGCTCTATCTTTCTCTGTTTTTGGATTTAAGAAGAAATTCAAGATGGCCGGCAAAGGTTGCAGGAAAAAATTTTTGTGAAAATTCGCCAGAAGACTCTGAATATACACTCTGGGTCAAAAATTTTGTGAAAATCACTCTATCTCTGTTTCTGAGATAAATGTGGTTTTGCATTTGATGCAGAAATTCTAAATGGCTGGCAAAAGTGGCGAGAAAATTAATTTGAAGAAAGTCACCAGTAGACTATGCGGATATCCGCAGGGTCAAAAGTTTTGTCAAAATTGCTCTATTTTTGTACCATTTCCGAGATAAATGCATTCTTGCATTTTCAATGTTGAGAACAATCGTGCTGTTTAGCTAATTGTCAATAAGTCGGCCATTTGTATTGGATCATTTAAAAAAGTTATGATTTCCAGACATCTATAAAACAAACCTACTTGTCAAATTTCATGTGAATAGGTGAAGCACTTTTTAAGTTATCATCTGGACGAGCATTCCCTTTTGGTCATGTGACTTCTCTGATTTGTTGAAATGTAATGACACGATATTCAGAAATATTTTCCAGGGGTAATCTATACATGTGCTAAATTTGAAAGAAATCCGTGCAGTAGTTGCCGCGCTAGAAGTAATAGAAAATGCAGCAGCTGGCAGAGCCAGCAGACCAACTCTGTCTCTCCTCTCCCCTAAATACAAACTAGCATCCCATAAGGGACATGTGCTTAAATAATGTTCATAAGTTCCAAACTGATCTAGCAGTTTCACCTCTAAGTCAAATATAAATCAAATTTAAAAATTTCAAATGTCAGAAACTGCAAGACAAATATTCATCAAATTCAGGTTGAGAAATAGCATCAGAGATGTCCGTACCCCACGGCCTGGGGAAATAGTTTTAACACCATGAGATATAGAAGTAGTGAAACGGTGCAAAAATCGGGATACTATTAGAGCAGTGTCAGTTATATTAAGGTCCAAATGATGTTTAAGCACAGAAAATAACATGTAAGAGAAACAAAATGTATGTAAAGATAAAGTATTAAAACAAGGCAGTTCAATAGCAAGATGACAGTATTAATCAGTAAACTAAAAACTATGATGCACACCTACACTCCCTAAGCAATGTCCCTACCAGCTATTAACTTCCTACACTTGATATTGCCTGGACCAAATTTTAGAGGTCAATCACTACGGCAAGGTCAAATGTCAAATCAAGGACACACCATGATGTTGCACATCTACACCCCCTAACCAATGTCCTTACCAAGTATCAACTTCCTACACCTTACAGTTTCCGAGATATAGCCCTAGTAAGATTTTATAGGTCAAACTCCCTACGGCAAGTTCAGAGGTCAAATCAAGGTCACACCATGATGTTGCACACCTACACCCCCTAAGCAATGTCCTTACCAAGTATCAACTTCCTACACCTTACAGTTTAACAGATATAGCCCAGACAAGATTTTATAGGTCAAGGTCACTACAGCAAGGTCAAAGGTCAAATCAAGGTCAGACCATGACGATGCACACATACAACCCCCAACCAATGTCCCTATTGAGTATCAACTTCCTACACCTTACGGTTTCCGAGATATAGTCCGGACAAGATTTTATAGGTCAAGGTCACTGCGGCAAGGTCAAAGGTCAAATCAAGGTCACACCATGATGTTGCACACCTACACCCCCTAACCAATGTCCTTACCAAGTATCAACTTCCTACACCTTACAGTTTAACAGATATAGCCCAGACAAGATTTTATAGGTCAAGGTCACTATAGCAAGGTCAAAGGTCAAATCAAGGTCAGACCAGGACGATGCACACATACAACCCCCAACCAATGTCGATATTGAGTATCAACTTCCTACACCTTACGGTTTCCGAGATACAGTCCGGACAAGATTTTATAGGTCAAGGTCACTGCGGCAAGGTCAAATCAAGGTCACACCATGATGTTGCACACCTACACCCCCTAGCCAATGTCTCTAACAACTTACAAGTATCAAGTTCCTACACCTTACAGTTTTGAGATACAGGCCGGACAAACTTTTCCTGCCACTCACCAGCATGCCCGCCCATCTGGACACCATGGGTGAAAACAATACACCAACAGCCATTAAGGGCTGTGGGGTAAAAATTAAACAAAAACATAGTAAATTCACATACCTTGAAATGCACGTCAAATCTTAACTTCTAAATCAACACACAAACTCAGACAACACGTGTACACACCTGTTATGTGTGTTTTCTTCATTACAATTGTTACTGATGACATGTTCACTGAAAACTGCTCTATTTAAAGTGTTGCGTATACATTGCTATTTGTACATTGTTGTGTGTATAGTGTTGTTTGTATAGTGTCATACCATAAAATATCTTCCAAAAACTGAAATAATGTCCCAACCTTTTACTCAATCTTAGTTATCACGTGTGAGAGAGTTGAAGGTAATCTTTTCATGAAGGTTCTGTTCAAGGTTTGTTGCATCAACAAATTAAATATCCCTAGAATTGCACAGTATTTGCACTATACTATTTCAAATTTTCTAATCCTAAATTGCAAAAACTTCTTCTATCACTGGGAGTTTAAGGTCACCTTATTGTATGGCACTATCTATGCCCAGTTCTATATACATCCAAAATTGAATGAAATGTCTCAAGTTATTTTCAGTGTACTCCGTTGAAAAATAAAAAAAAATACTTAAACTCAACATAATTGTTTTATAAGTGGAAATTTAAGGTCACCTTATAATTCGGTACATGAAAACCAGTTAAAACCACATGCCCAATTTGAATTGAATCCGCCAATCAATTGTTGAGATACTATCCAGATACAAAAGTGTGACGATGATGTTGTTGTCACAGAAGAGAGGACAAAGTGATTCCAATATGCCACCTAGTATAAATGCTTACAAGAATTCAGAAGAATTGTACTGTGTCATCAGTTTTGGTTAAAGACTGAAGCGGATGAAATTCAAAAGGACAAAAATTATACTGAACATAAATAGTTGGCTAACTGGCAGTATTTTTGCAGATCCAGACCAACCTTGAGAAGTACCGAGCCATGGTGAGGCCATTAAAATTACATCCACATAACAAATTTTAATTTAATCCATCATGCCACTTATGGGATATTGTCTGGAAAGGAAGTGTGACGACACTGTCAATGTGTTATTACTGGGAGTTTAAGGTCACCTTAATATATGGCACTTACCTATGGCCAGTTACACATACATGCAAAACCTGAATGAAATTCAATGAATTCAATCATCATGTCATTTTTGAGATACTGTGTGGAAAGTGTGACAATGACACTCACAACGTGTTATTACTGGGAGTTTAAGGTCACCTTAATGTGTGGCACTTATCTATGGCCAGTTACATATACATGCAAAATTTGAATGAAGTTTCTTAAGTTATCTTCAGTATACTCTACGTAAAGGAAAACAAATTAAACTCAACATAATTCTTTTATACATAGGCGTTTAAGGTCACCTTAAAATAATACACACCTTGAATACCAGTTACATCCATATGCCAAATTTGAATTTAATCAATTATGTCATTTTTGAGATACTGCCTGGAAAGGAAGTGTGACAATGACACTGTCAATGTGTTATTACTGGGAGTTTAAGGTCACCTTAATATATGGCACTTACCTATGGCCAGTTACACATACATGCAAAACCTGAATGAAAAAGTTATCTTCAGTGTGCTCTATGGAAAAATTAAAAAAAATTAAAAGCAATGTTTCATTGTTTGACATAAAACATGTTTGATATTTTTTGCGACCCAAACTGACTCTTTTTTCCCACCGTCAACAAAATGTTCAGTCCCAGTCTTCCTCAGGCCTCCTTGGACCAAATTTACACAGTCCCATGTTGTCTCAGGCCTCCTGCGACACTTAGTACCAGACCCTCAGTCTTAGGCCTCCTGCGAAGCTTAGTCCCATTGCAAAACAAGAATCGGCTATCTTGGTCTTTGGGCGACTGAGGAGGCCGGTGTAGCACGAGATAATGACTCCCCTAGATTACTGACTGGGGGGTCAGTATCTTGCAAGGAGGGTTGAAATATTCTGACCCCCTGCAAGATTATGACTCCCCCTTTACCCCCCCTCCCCCCACTTAATTGAGTGTCATTAAAACACATATTGGTGGGGTTATGTACTCGTGTGTATTGAGCAATAAGTTATTAATATTATTTATTCATTTACTATAGTGACATGCACCAACAATGCCCAGCCCATATAGGCTTATAAGTCACTTTTAATATGAATATATAGTTATACATGTGGTTGTTTTAATATTTTTAAAATGAAAACTATTATGTTAGCTATATTGTAAAATAGTATAGAATGGGCTTTGAATTACTTTTGGCTAGTTGTTATTAATTCTCAATAGAATGAATTAGCTAATCTTTTTAATAGGTGGCTGTGGAAATTTATCAATAAAACTGTGGCTTCCAGTTCCTTTGATATTAATCCTATTAAATCTTTTTGTTCTGTGCTACCCAAACTGTGTATATATACTGCACATAAGGTACCCCTGAATTATAATGTGTTTTGATATTGAGAGGATAATTATGGAGCTAGATACAAACTACCAGCAAGGATTTATGAATGCTCACCCCGCCCCCCTTCCCTGCACACTTGCCCTCATTAAGTAAATGAGCTGGAGAAGTAAATGAGCTGGAGAAATGAAGATCTCTCTGATTAACTCAAAGTGTACTTCAGCCTATACAAGTTGAGAGAAAATAACACCACCCCCTCCCCACTTGCCCCCAATTGAATAGGTGCAGAAACAATAGAGGGGATTCAGTTTCTGAATGAGGAGTGAGTATCTTGCAAGCAATATTCTAACCCCCCTAAATCCTATTGCTTGGGGGGACAAATGTTGTTTGCAAGATAATGACTCCCCCAAAAGACCAAAGGAGAGGAGTCAGAAATAGAGGGGAGTCATTATCTCGCGTTACACCGGGACTTAGTCTGGCTTGTCCTTGGACCCAGTCGGTATGTGTACAACAAGATCGTGGTTGAAACCGACCAGAAAACTGGCTTAGTCGGTCCTTAGACGCAGAACAGTTGGGGACTCTGTGCGGCCATCAATACCAATTCAGTTTTCTCACCCATTTTACCTTTTTTTTTTCAACGACTGTCCACGATTAAGGGTCGGGGACAGAATCGGGGCTTAGTGCTTTGGTGGAACAGGGACATTACAACCACATGCCAAATTTGAATAGAATCCACCAACCCATTTTCCACATACTGTCTGGAAATGGAAAAACTTAAACCAATATAAATATGTTACTAGTGGGAGTTTAAGGTCACCTTAAAATAGGGCACACCTTGAGGACCAATTAAATGCAGATGCCAAATTTGAATTTAATCCATCATGCTATTTTTGAGATACTCTCTGTAAATGAAGTGTGACAACGATACTGACCATATTTGTCCTCCAACATACCTGCTAGTGAAACAAAAGTAATGCAACCTTAAACTCATAAGTTTATCAAATATCAGGAATTTACTATAACCTTATAAAAGAGATTTTTTCTTGTGTAGACAGACGTACATTATCAATATCAAAGATTTAAGTCTTAATTAGACATCAAATATCTTTCAAACACCAAAAGTTAGTTTGCAGCTGTGAGGGACTTTAAGGGAGTCTTTTCCTGTAGGTTTTGTTCATGGTTTGGTACATCCATAACTTGAAAAATGCTTAGAATTGCACTGTTTAAAATACTGTTAAAAAATTGCCAAATTTAAAGTGAATATAATTCTGTTATTACTGGGAGTTTAAGGTCACCTTATTGTAATGCACATACCTGTGGCCTGTTAGATATACATGCAAAATTTGAATGAAATTTCTCAAGTTATTTCCAGTATACTCCATGGAAAAATAATGTAAACTCAATATAACTTTTTAATATATACGAATTTAAGGTCACCTTAAAATATGGCAACACCTTTAAATCCAGTTACAACACATGCCAAATTTTAATTGAATCTGTCAACAATTTTTTGAGATACTGTCCGGAAATGAAAAACCTTCAAATCAATATAAGAAGCATCTTACAACTGTGAGTTTAAGGTTATCTTAAACAGGGTACACCTTCAGGAAAAGTTACAGCAACATGCCAAATTGGAATTTAATTCATCAAGCCATTTTTGAGATACTCTCTGGAAAGTAAGTGTAAAGACGACACTGACCATGTATGTCTTCCATCAAAGCTGCTAGTTACACAAAGTAATGAAACCTTAAACTCATTAATTTATAAAATATCAGCAATTTACTATAACCTTACAAAAGAGACCATTTTTGGTGGAGATATATGTACATGATGAATATCAATGTAAAAAGCCCTAATTAGCATATAAAATATGTTCCAAAAAAAATGTATTGCCCCAACCTTAAACTCAAAGTTTGTTTGCACTGCTGTATAATGCAGCGAGTTTAAGATGATCTTTAACTGAAAGTTCTGTTCATGGTTTCTTACATCCACAACTGAAACACCTAGAATTGCACAATATTTGAAATACTGTTCGAAAATTACCAAACTTAAAGTGAATATAATTCTGTTATTAATGGGAGTTTGATGTCACCTTATTGTGTGGCACTTACCTATAGCCAGTTACATACAAATGCAGAAGTTTAATGAAATTTCTGAAGTTACTTTCAGTATACTCCATAAAGAAAGAAAAAATATAAACTAGACATAAGTTTTTTATACATAGGAGTTTAAGGTCACCTTAAAATAGGGCACATCTTCAAAACTAGTTACAACCACATGCCAAGTTTGAATTGAATCCGTCAAGCCATTTTTGAGATACTGTCTTGAATATGAAAGTGAGACGACGTCGACGACTACGACATCAACGCCACAAAATGAGATGATGAAGCAATCCCTATATGGCACACAGCATAACTGCTAGTGACATAACATTAGTGTCCCTTGAGGGATGGTTAATTAATGTTAATTAATATTCATAAGTTGCAAACTGATTTTGGAGTTTAACCTCTGGGTCAAACACAAATCACAGTTAAAAGCAAATGTCAGAAACTGCAACACAAATACTCATCAAATTGAGGTTGAAAAATTGAACAAAAACATATTAAAATCACATACCTTGAAATGCATGTGAAATCTTTACCTCTAAATCAACACACAAACAGACAAACACACACACATACAACACGTGTACATACCTGTAATGTGTGTCTTCACCATTACACTCCTTACTGAAATGTTTACTGAAAACTATTCCATTTAAAATGTTGTGTATACTGTATTTTTATTATACAGTGTTGTATGTACATGTTGTGTGTACAGTATTGTGTATACAGTATTATTTGTACAGTGTTGTGTGTACACTGTTATACAGAGCTACATTCTCACTGTTTCAATGTTTCAATTCAGTGTTTTTTTCTCATTTTGTGAAGTGTAAAAAGATGTATTTTTGTCTGTAACTTCAGGGAAGTCTGGTGTGACCACAACAACACAGGGGTTTGACAGGAAGAACCTGAATGATCAGAACATCAGAGTGTACCTACAGAACCACCTGGACACTCATGTAGGTACACTCAGTCTACAGGGCAACCAGCTGACAGACTTGTCGTGGATCAGTGACTTCCCTCAACTGGACACACTGAAGGTGTTAGATGTGAGTGATAACAGGATCGAGTCCTTTAGTTGGGACGACATCCCTCCTCTCACTGAGGTGATTTACTTGTCTGTAAACAACCTGGTGAGCTTACCACACATAGGTAAGCATAACACTTGTGTTCATGTGAAAACATTAGGTTTACATGACAATCAGTTAGAAAACATGGAGTGTTCACACATTCCTCACACTGTGGTAGAGCTGTCCCTTTCACACAACAAACTGAAAACACTCTGTAACATGTCACTGTTCACACAGCTCAGAACACTTTATTTACATGACAACCAGCTGACTACAGTGAGTGCAGACCACCTGCCTCCAAGTCTGCAGACTATTTCCTTACGTAATAACTTATTTGACTGTGTGAACATGAAGCAGTCACTCAGTGTGTCAGTTGATTGTGACAGGTATTGGTAGTCACACACACAACTCACTGCACATCACACTCACTTCTACACAGTGTTACCACAGTTTGAACAGATTATTTATTCTGAATTTAAACATAAATTTCAAAAACAAACATACAATTGAATTCATTTACATAGAAATTTATCAAAATATACCAAAAAAAGTCATGAAATGTACGTGTTTTTTTCATTTCTACATTACAACAAACACCACAACAAAATGTTGTGACTAATAAGTTTTCAACAGTAATTGTTTATATGTTTGAATCAGTTGTAGAGAAATTAAGCTCTTTTAAAGTATTATTTAATTAGAATAATTAATACAAAAGATTTTCATGAAAATTTTGAATGAAAGAAACAATTGATGAAAATCACACGCACTTCTACATAGCTTTACCACAGTTTGAAGAGATTGTTTTTTTTTTCAAAATACAAAAATATACATTTACATTCATAACACTGAACTTTAAGAGAATAAAAAATATTCATTAAATGTGCGCGTTTATTCTCACTGAACACAAGTGTTATAACTGGGTCAAGTTGACACAATGACTGTTTTTTCTGTATAAAGTCTCCTTTAAGAGTATTAAGCTCTATAAAAGAACGACTACATATGAATGTTTGAAAAACTTCATTAATGTAAAGTCAATGTTAATTTAAAAGATTAAAAAGGTGAAGTAAATGTTTCTTAGAAATTTTCATTAAGTTGAAAATACGTATTGTTTCAGCAAAAATTAAGCATTATGAATGTGTAATAAGATTAGAATCACAGAAACGTAACAAAAAACTGTTGTTTCAAAGAATTGATTTATATGATTTATACTAATCACACTCATCTCTAGACAGTGTCATCAGAGTTTTCTTTTCTTAATTTACAAAAAATATGTAAAATTACATTTATTTCCATAGAAATCTGCCTAAAATAATCAAATGTACAAGTATGAGATAATGCCTATGTTACAACTAAACAAGTGTTACAACGTTACTTCAAGATTAAAAATAAATAGTGAATGTAAAATACTTAATTTTATTGAGAAAATGTAATGTACATATTGTAACAATGTAGAGAAAAATTACTTTGTTAAATACATTTCACACAATGATTTGATAAAAATCTTGACAGTTATTCTATATTTATGCCTTGCAGTCTCCTTGTATACAGATTAAGCTGTATTAAAGTATAATTGGACAAGAATATTTCCAAAAGTTCCAGTTTATTTACATATACTAAGTGTTGTCTCA
Organism: Sabellastarte sp. h YS-2021; assembly: GCA_964017235.1. Taxonomy (NCBI): domain Eukaryota; kingdom Metazoa; phylum Annelida; class Polychaeta; order Sabellida; family Sabellidae; genus Sabellastarte; species Sabellastarte sp. h YS-2021. Next base: position 1,538,032 of record OZ024937.1, on the reverse strand, counting down.
AAATTTGAAAAATTCAGTAAATCAAAATAACAGTTTGCTTGTGCAAAGATTAAACTCTGTACAAGTATGATTAGATTAGAACATCTAAAAGAAAAGATACCATTAATGTGAAGTACACGTTGTTTTAAAGGATTCAATTAATGTAAATTACATATTGTTTTAAAAGACATCTTAAATATTACTGACATGTGGCTACAAAATGACCAGTAAATACAAAATACACATTTTTGAGTAAATACAAAATACATATTTAAACATTGTTGTCAATACTTTACTGTGTTTAAACACAGCTCACAAAATAAAACTCTCAACAGGGATTCTTAGTCTTTGCTTATATATAGATTAATCTGTATAAAAGTACTGTTTAAAATGAAATATTTAAAGAAGAAGAACCCATTAATTTATGTACATTGTGTGTTGTTTTGAAAAAAATTAGTTAATGAAAACACACATATTGTTTAAAATACATTTAAAATACACTAAAATATCTATTTCCAGGAGTAACAACCAGGTTGGATAATAGAAAGGTCTGATAATAGAAACATTGGAAAATCGAAGGTTAAAATGGAGTTGGGACTGTGGGTTTGAGGTTGGATAATTGAAAATTTGGATAATAGAGGGTGGAATAATAGATGTTCTATTATATTATGGACATATTACTGCAAAACAACCAGTAAATGCATATTCGATATTTTTGACAGGACAAAATGTAAATTTCACATATTTACATTATTATAAAGTAGAATCTTTATTATTCGACCCTCTATTATCCATATTTTATAACCAATCCACCCAAAATCCTCTCTCCTAACTTCATTAAGCGTCCCGCAAGGGACGCTTGTTTGTGTATGGGAGAGCTTCAGGCTCCGCCGGCTCCGCATTTTGTTTTCCTTATAACTCCGTAACCGTTAGGCGGATTCTTTTCAAATTTGGCAGGTTTAGGCAGTAGCCTTGGGGAATTTTTTTGAATATGCTGCAGTGACATTTCAACCAATCAGAGAGGTCACATGACCAAAAATGTTTTTTTTTCGATGGGGAAGCTTGTCCGGATGATAACTTGAAAGGAATTTTATCAATTCACCTGAAACTTGGCAAATACATTCATTCTATTAAAATCTGGAAATCATTAGATTTTGGCATTGATTGGTCAAGAAATGGCCGAGTAATTAATGATTAATTAATCATTACGAATTTTCCAAATAAGGAAAACACAAAAATGCTTATATCTCGAAAACCGTGCTAGATAGAGCGATTTCAACGAAATTTTTGACCCGCAGGGTATCTCTGGGGAGTAGTTTTCCCAATTTTCAAAGAATTTTTGTCTCGCCCAAAATGGCGGCCATTTTGAATTTTCGAAATTTTCGCAAAAATTGCAAAACACAAAAATGCTTATATCTCAAAAACTGTGCTAGATAGAGCAATTTCGACAAAATTTTTGACCCTCAGGATATCTCTGCGGAGTACTTTTCCCAATTTTAAAAAAATTTTTGTCTCGCCAAAAATGGCGGCCATTTTGAATTTTCGAAATTTTCGCAAAAATTGCAAAACACAAAAATGCTTATATCTCGAAAACCGTGCTAGATAGAGCGATTTTGACGAAATTTTTGACCCGCAGGATATCTCTGCAGAGTAGTTATCCCAATTTTGAAAAAAATTTTCTCTCGCCAAAAATGGCGGCCATTTTGAATTTTCGAATTTTTCGCAAAAAATTGCAAAACATAAAAATGCTTATATCTCGAAAACCGTGCTAGATAGAGCGATTTCGACGAAATTTTTTACCCACAGGGTATATTTGCAGAGTAGCCATGCCAATTTTCAAAAAAATTTTATCTCGCCAAAAATGGCGGCCATTTTGAATTTTCGAATTTTTCGCAAAAATTGCAAAACATAAAAATGCTTATATCTCAAAAACCCTGCTAGATAGAGCGATTTCGACGAAATTTTTGACCCGCAGGGTATCTCTGCAGAGTAGCCATGCCACTTTTCAAACAAAAAATTTCTCGCAAAAAATGGCGGCCATTTTGAATTTTCGAATTTTTTCGCAAAATTGCAAAACACAAAAATGCTTATATCTCGAAAACCGTGCTAGATAGAGCGATTTCGACGAAATTTTTGACCCACAGGGTATCTCTCCAGAGTAGCCATGCCAATTTTCAAAAAAAATTTATCTTGCCAAAAATGGCGGCCATTTTGAATTTTCGAATTTTTGCGCAAAAATTGCAAAACACAAAAATGCTAATATTTCGAAAACCGTGCTACATAGAGCGATTTCGACGAAATTTTTTATCTTCAGGGTATCTCTGCAGAGCAGCTATCCCAAAGAGCTTTCACTTGGTGAAGTTTCAGACCCATAGCTAATTGCTCACCTACTCAAAAAGAGTAAATGCGAATTACCTCTAAAAGTATTGCAGATGGCCAATTTTTCTCAAATAACTCATTCACCTACTTTTGGAAGAGCTTTCACATGGTGAAGTTTCAGACCCATAGCCAATTACTCACCTACTCAAAATGAGTAAATGCGAATTATCTCTAAAAGTATTGCAGATAGCCAATTTTTCTCAAATAACTCATTCACCTAATTTTGAGAGAGCTTTCACATGGTGAAGTTTCAGACCCATAGCTAATTATTTACCTACTCAAAATGAGTAAATGCGAATTATCTGTAAAAGTATTGCGGATACCCAATTTTTATCAAATAACTCATTCATCTACTTGTGGGAGAGCTTTCACATGGTGAAGTTTCAGACCCATAGCTAATTACTCACCTACTCAAAATGAGTAAATGCGAATTATCTCTAAAAGTATTGCAGATAGCCAATTTTTCTCAAATAACTCATTCACCTACTTTTGGGAGAGCTTTCACTTGGTGAAGTTTCAGACCCATAGCTAATTACTCACCTACTCAAAATGAGTAAATGCGAATTATCTCTAAAAGTATTGCAGATAGCCAATTTTTGTCAAATTAATCATTCACCTACTTTTGGGAGAGCTTTCACTTGGTGAAGTTTCAGACCCATAGCTAATTACTCACCTACTCAAAATGAGTAAATGCGAATTATCTCTAAAAGTATTGCAGATAGCCAATTTTTCTCAAATAACTCATTCACCTACTTTTGGGAGAGCTTTCACTCTGTGAAGTTTCAGACCCATAGCTAATTACTCACCTACTCAAAATGAGTAAATGCGAATTATCTCTAAAAGTATTGCAGATAGCCAATTTTTCTCAAATAACTCATTCACCTACTTTTGGGAGCGCTTTCACTCTGTGAAGTTTCAGACCCATAGCTAATTACTCACCTACTCAAAATGAGTAAATGCGAATTATCTCTAAAAGTATTGCAGATAGCCAATTTTTCTCAAATAACTCATTCACCTACTTTTGGGAGAGCTTTCACTCTGTGAAGTTTCAGACCCATAGCTAATTACTCACCTACTCAAAATGAGTAAATGCAAATTATCTCTAAAAGTATTGCTGATAGCCAATTTTTCTCAAATAACTCATTCACCTACTTTTGGCAGAGATTTCACTTGGTGAAGTTTCAGACCCATAGCTAATTATTCACCTACTCAAAATGAGTAAATGTGAGTTATCTCTAAAAGTATTGCAGATAGCCAATTTTTCTCAAATAACTCATTCACCTACTTTTGGGAGAGCTTTCACTCTGTGAAGTTTCAGACCCATAGCTATTTATTCACCTACTCAAAATGAGAAAATGCTAATTATCTGTAAAAGTATTGCGGATACCCAATTTTTATCAAATACTCATTCATCTACTTGTGGGAGAGCTTTCACATGGTGAAGTTTCAGACCCATAGCTAATTACTCACCTACTCAAAATGAGTAAATGCGAATTATCTCTAAAAGTATTGCAGATAGCCAATTTTTCTCAAATAACTCATTCACCTACTTTTGGGGAGAGCTTTCACTTGGTGAAGTTTCAGACCCATAGATAATTATTCACCTACTCAAAATGAGTAAATGTGAATTATCTCTTAATAGTATTGCAGATAGCCAATTTTTCTCAAATAACTCATTCACCTACTTTTGGAAGACCTTTCACACACGAAAATGAAAAATTGTGAATATCTCGGAAAAGCTATTTCTTCTGCTTTAATGCTCGGCGGGAGATACACACCACGGCAGTGGTCTTGACAAAAATTTTTGTCTCCCCAAAATGGTGGCCATTTTGAATTTTCAAAGTTTTTGCAAAACACAAAAATGCTTATATCTCGAAAACCGTGCTATATGGAGCGAACTCAACAAAATTTTGGACCTGCTGGGTATCTCTGCAGAGTAGCCATGCCAATTTTCAAAATATTTTTGTCTCGCCAAATATAGCGGACATTTTTAGTTTTTTTATTTTTTGCAAAACACAAAAATGCTTATATCTTGAAAACCGTGCTAGATAGAGCAGACTGCGCTGACTTTGGTTGCCACAACAGTATAAGGCTAGAAACGAAGCAATTTCTTAATACTTTAGCACTCACCTTTATATCCTTTTCGGGACGCTTTGTTTTTGCTATGCAAAAACATTATCTTTTTTTTTGCGAGCGATCCTCTAGTTAAAACCTGGTCCTTTGACTTTCATGTTATCTCCCCAATCTTTTATCCGACTAAATTGTTACTCCCTCAAAAGGTTCAGATAATAGAGGTTTTCCTGTATTTCTTTTTAATGTATTTCATGAAATGCTTTTCTAAGGAAAAAAGTGTTTATATTGTTCTTAGAATATTTATAGACTGACAAAAATATTTCACACTTGTGTTGTGACTTCAGTTGAATTGAGTACAAATAAACAAGAGTAGTCTGTAAATTGTAAACATATTTGTGGTGTTGGTGTTAATGTATACATATATCATAAGCTTATTATGTATACTGATATGTAGCCACTTATATCTCCAGTCAAAATTCAAGATACTGGATTCATGTCCATTGCGACTCTGCCATATATTTTGACATTGTGTGTGCGATAATGAGAACCCTATAACCCTTTCATTGTTTTCATTTAAACTTAGAACAGACATGTATTTGGGTCAGGGGAAATATCCAATTTTAGGGTGACCTTAAAGTTGTAATAACAAAACAGTTATGGCCACCTTAAGGTCACTCAATGCAAACTATACCAAAGATATACCAAATAAAAGATGACATGTCTGGGGATATGTTAGAGTCGAGTCGGCACAATATAGTTGCAAATGCTTACATGTGACTGTCTTATAAAGCAAATCTTTTATTGTAGTTGTATCTTGTAAAAATCTTAACAGAAACATGGACTTTTTAATTAATGTCACAAACCTAGTTTTCTTTTTTATATAGCCAATAGTTAGAAATGCTTATAAAATGCTGAATGTGCATCTGAGGTGGTGGTTTCTTGTATTTACTGTTTACACTTTTAGTGTTGCAGTCTTATGTTAACGTTGATCATGTACCAACCGAAAAATATTCCGTAATTTTAGGAAGCTGTAGTATACCTTTATCTGAGTGTTATTACACAGTGAAATATAACTGGCCTTGTAGACCCGAGGTTGTGGTTTCAAATCTTCAGGTTAGAGAATCTGTAGTCAACTTTTAGACGGATTAAATATCTTATAATAAATTCATGTAACACTTTGTACTACATCTTACTACACAGTTGTAGGATACTACCATTACAGCACTGAGGTTGTGGGTTCAAATCCTTGTGCTGGTCTAAACTTGGACAATCTGTAGTCATATACATAATATTTCAACTACATGCTACAGTGGTAAGGTGTTGATGTCTTGTATTTAGTGTTTGTGGTGTTGTGTTTACATTCTGTATGAATAGTTTATGTTGAAATTTTGGAGAGCAAAACACTTTTGAATGGGTTTATTTCAATATAATGAATCTATGATAATCTTAACTGTTGTTAAACTAGGTTGTGTTAATACCACATTTTGTATTTGGAGTTCTGTGTCATGTAAACTTAAACAGGAAAGTATGAATTTAAGGTAACCTTAAAATGGAAAACAGTAACAAAATTTATGTGCATAAACAGCAGTTTTATTGTAATAAACATTGCTTGTATCCTAGCACAGTGTTTCTTTTTATTTATTTTTCTCAACATTCATTTCTACTTATTTGATCTCATAAGCTTTAAGGTCAGGATGCTACACTCTGTTATGTCTGTGTGTGGATACTTTTGAGGTTCAGCCCTCACTTTTTTCAATATATAGATCAAACTGAGTAAATAGAAAAATGTCTAAATCAACATAAAATTGTCAGTTGTACATTCTACCAAGATATGTGTTGTTAATGAATGTCTTAACTACTTGACTTTCACATATTTAGTTATGGTTTCAAGTTCAGTTCATCTGATATGATACTGAACTGATCTGTTGAAAAAACCATTAAATTTGAACCCATTTGACCTCCTTTCTCGGTCCAGCTGATATATTTAAAAATCAATGGAACAGATTTATTTATACTGATGTATTCTCAAATTTAGGGTTTTAGGATTTGTTCAACAGTCCGTTATGATTTTAAAAAGATTACTTAACTTACCCATTGTTCTATGCACTGACAATTCTGGCACTTTTAAAACACTGCTGTGTTCTGACACTTTTCATATGTACTATAACATTCTGACACATTGCTAAATGCTGACACATTTGGCACACTAATGTAACACATCTGGCGCTATTTTATTCTGACACTCCAAAAACACCAGTATATCCTGACACTTGTATTCTGACGCCTCTGATACACTGCAGTATTCTGACACTTGTGAGACACTGCTGTATTTTGACCACACTGTGACTTCTGACACACTGAAACATTTCCACTGGTGTTGTACACTGCTGTATTGTGAGACTTCTGAATCTGTCACTTCTTAGACACTACTATATCCTGACATTTTTAAAAATGTATTTGGAACACAGCTGGCACTCTGCTGTATTCTGACACCTCTGACACACTGCAATTTGATAAAATAACATATCATTGCATATTATTTCCACATTTGGTAGATCTTGTCACACCAAGTTGAAACTAAAACCTATTATGAGATATACACTTGTGTTTGGAACATGAACCCAAGAACCTGTCCAGTTCCAGATGATATATTAAAAGAATAAATGGTATGAAGATGTACAGATATATATGATGCTAACATAATCACTAAGTTACTGACAAGACTAGATGTTTGGGGATAAGTATTAAATAATGTTGAAAATGAGAGGAATGCACACATTTCTCAATGGTCCAAGGAAATCAGATTTAGTATTTCCTTTACCTGGCTGTCACCCCTAAAGTTGTGGGATCAAATCCAATGTACAATATTCTGATATTATCAAGACTAAAGAAGTGGACAAGATACCTCAACTATGGCTTTTTTGATAATATCTGGATTAATTAAACATACTCCTTTACTGTACGAATGTACAGTCTGTACTCAAATACCTAATATATGTACTTTTAAGTAATGATATGACTGGTGGTGGGAAACGGACTTGAAAATCCGAATCAATTAATCGGAAAAGTCCAGAGATGATTAATCGAGTCGAATCTATTTTTGAGTCATACAGGGAATTTTACAAAATTCCTTCAATAAAAAGTACGGTCTGGACTACTGTCATTGACGGATTCACAAATATTGATCTTGGTTTCCAGTAGAAATAACTGTCGGTAATTTATAAATCTATCAATCTTTCCTGATATTTTAATGATATATATGTTGTACTGTGGTTCTATGTTATCTTTAATTCATTTACGATAATAGTTATTATAATATATATTATAATAATAGTTATTTTCTGGAATAAAATGGATGTAAGTTCTGTCACTTATTGTCAAGAAGTTTCACAACTTGCATTTAAGTTTCATAGATGATAATTAACATATAAACCTCTAAATAGTGACAAATGTGTTGAAATTACATAAAATATCCTCGTGTGACAGAATACAGCTAATCAAACTGAACACAATGGTGAAAAAATTATAAAAATTGGACAAGAAATAAGGAAGTTATGGCTATTTAAACATACATTTAACATAAAAATGAAGCACCGCGATCGCATCAATTCCCGATTATCGCCCCTTTAAAACCACTTTAGTTACTGCTGACGTTTTTGGGAGTGTACCTTGTAGCCAGTTAGTTCGCCTTCATATTACTAATATCGCTATTCATTGTAAAACATGCTAGTTGAGTGTTATTCCTTCATTGTAGCCAGTAACTAGTATTTCTATTATCGTCCACTCAAAAATCTTCGGTGGTTTTGTTTTTTTTCTGTCGCCGACGTTTCCAATAGGGATCGATGTAGATGCTAAAATGCGGACTCGAGTTTGGAAATCGAGTTCTCATCGAATCGTTTCACCACTAGATATGACACATTAAGTTACTAGCTTTGTAACAGTTTTTTTCTTCAAATCCCTGGGATCTGTGCTCTTACAAGATATAACTTCAAGAACATAATTCTGTGGTAACATACTAGACTTACAGTGCTAAAATGTTGGGTTCACATTTTTACTGGGCTAAAGTTAACAGTTTGTACTTAGATACCAAACAATTTTAACTACATGAAATGACATAATAATAACACACTAAGATTCTACAACACAGGTGGTGGGCTCAAATCCTTGTGATGGCCTCAACATAGACATTCTTAACACTAATACATGTATCTTATACTTCAATTGCAACACAATTCTTTAATATTTAAAATCTTTAACTGCATCATAACATAGCTATAGCATACTCATCCTGTAGCCCTGACATTGATGGTTCAAATCCCTGTGCTGACCTTAATTAAGACAGTCTGTAGTTGAATACACAATGCCTGCAACTACATGATTTTACACAGTGGCAAGATGCTAGTGTTGTGGTGAGAGAAAGTCATCACAAATCCTTGTGCCAATGTCAACGTCAACAAGGTCAAATGCAAAATTCAGTTAACGCCACACATACATCCCCATCCAACATTCTGATCACATTTACACTTCCTGTACCTCACCATTTATGAACTACAGCTCAGTCAATATTTTTCCTGCCATAACCATACACGTTTTTTATACTTTTTTTACACTTTCATTAATTATATATTTTACTCACTATTGTTTTCTGTTGTATTCTGTCATTTTAACATTGATCTATTCTGATTCTCCTGACACCCCGCTGTATCCTGACACATCTGACACCCTGCTGTATTCTGAATCCTGACAGTATGGCGACATGTATGACACATATTGCCTGACACCTGGGGAACAGTAAAGTGAAACAAAGTGAAAGAACACAGACAAACTGCAACCCACTGTTATTACCGATACAAAATATGACTTTGTACTGTGTACTGAGGTTGGATATGCATCAAATTACTCAACATCACAGCATGAATGCACTACAAAAGATTAATGACTGGGCATTTTTGTGGATAATGCACTCAAAAGTTACATTGATGTCAATGTACATTTTAAAGTTACACATTAAATTATACAAAACAAACAGGAAAAAACACAAAACAGGAAACCCTAAAAACCCTTGATCTTTTTCACAGTTACACCTGTTGTAAAACTTGCGGACCAACATCAAGGGTAACAAAGAATTTGTTCCAGGCAGCAAAAGTCCAAGTTGATGCTTTATGTCCCACTCAATAGCCAGGGCCATATTGGGAAAGGCCCTCAATACTTTTTAAGAATTCCTAAATTTGAATGTTTTTGCAATGATGCTGGCCCATCCCTAAACACAACTGAGAATGGTGGTTTAATTCTATCAAACTCTTACCTCTTACATGCAGTTTCTTTTCACAGTGATATCTGATTACATCATGCAAAGTGAGCTGATCAATATTCTGACTGCAGCCATAATCTGAAAATCAATTTTAAACATGTCATTAAGTACATTATTGCGCTGAGTATAAAATACATAATAATAATAATATTAATACACAGTAGTATGTGTTATCTGAACATGCCGGGAGAGTGAAATTTTGTTCACATCCTACAATGTCTGTGGACTTTTGTTTAAACTGTAGACAAAACAGTGAATTGGGGAGAGTTTACCTGTGTTTACACCTTACTGATACTTTTTCACAAGTTGTTGAGTTATGTTTTTTCCTAAAAAACACTGATGGTTGACATCACTGATGACAAAACTGAATGCCAAAATCCTGACTGAGATATGTTAACTGAATGTGAATTAGTGACAGACTCATTGATGTAAGACATTGCTGAAGCAAGACAATAGTTATACTCATGAAATAGGAGCCGACACTGGTAAATTTATCACATTAAAAGTTTGTTTTATTTTTCATTCATTGCAGAATGAGAAATATTCAATTGAAAATTTGTATTTTAAATGCAATATTCTACTTAACTTTAGAAAGCTGCCATTCCATGTTTGTCAAAGCATCAGGAAATATCTCCCCTTCTGATGAAGCATGCAGGAATGACATAAGGCATGATTGGCGGTCATCTTCAGGCATGTGGGCATATCATCTTCATGTCATCACCATCAAACACTGGGGTCATTGCACAGCATTAACATGCCCCAAAGTTAATTGTCATGGCTGACATAAAAACAAAAACCTTTTTAATGAAAATTTCTGAAACATACTTTGCAATTTTTACTACTCTTTCCACAATGAAGCAAAAAATCCCTTTCTATCAGTGAAACCACGCCTTATATTTCATTGTTATAGATCAAGGACAATGGTTTTATATGTCTGTAAAAAGGGTGTTCACTGGCATTTCCAGTTTGCTTATAGAGATATCTTGTCAAAATATAAGACTTTCAAACAAATGTGTAACAGAACAATCAAAACATTAATTTACTGTGTGTCATTTGCTAATTTATTTGAAGAAGAACGAAATTGACCTGCTAATATGATATAAATTGGAAATATTATATAAAGCATGGGTGTTTACTGGTAGAAAGCCACTAATATGTTTATATTCAAGTAATAGTCACATATCTTCAAAGCCTATTGGTGTGTATAAGTTCCATTCAGTCTAGAAATGGTTACATTTAATTCACGAGATTTCAAAAATACTAGTTATCAAGTTTTGTCTGTTTTCATTCTTACTTGCGTTTCGTATCCTGCAATAATTGGAAGTAGCCAAAGTGACATTTGTTACCTGTCTTATCAAGAACATGTAATATTTATATTTAAGTTAATTTTTCAAAGGAAGAAATTCTCACAAAAATAAAATATAATTTATCAATGAAAATCGATTGAGAAGAAGTTTAAATATTGTAAAGAAAATGTCAGGACATAAAGTTTCCTATCTGCATAGTACTAGTCAGCCAGTAAAGCTTCTCACCTGCCATCAAAATGCTGAAAGACAAACAACATTCAGTTGAAATAAAATTAAATAACTGCTTTTATCAGAAAGGAATATTTGGGTGTTTATAGTGAAACTTCAAGGTAGAGCAGTATAATATACATTTATAACCATTTAATTTAATTTATTAAAACTACCACAAGATGAATAAATAGACCATGAGGGTTAAAGCAGTTAAGGACAATCGCTACACACTTTTAACATTAAGAAGTTTAAGAATAAGTTCATTTTGATGTTGTAAGTTCATAACAATAAAAACATTGGGGATGACTGATAAAACTTTTGACTGAAGCAAGAAGTTGACCCATAATTTCTCAGATTTAGTGTACTTTAGACAGCTAAAGTAAGAAAGGAGTATAACATTTTGTATTAGTAAACTGTACAAGTAAATGTAATTTCATCCCAAGGAAACCTTTGACTGATCTTTGCTGATTGAACTAAATCTCTGGCTAAAATACACTTAATTTGAGTAATATTTTGTAATATTTCATGAAAACAAAGTTAATACAATAATAACAATATTAGCACAAAATACTAAGAAATCTATGAAGCAAACTTTAATGTGCTGTGAAACTGTGATAAATACTGACTCAGCAATTTTTAATGTGCAATTAGATTTTTCATGAATTGTTTATGCCTTTAAGTCAATCAGTTGGAAAATGTTTGATGGTCTTTTCAGAAGTTACTTTTGTAATTAATTTCATTTATGTTGAGTAAAATTACAAAAAAAAATGTGCATTTTTGTTGACATATTTTAAGAAGTTATCAGTTTGTAGTACAACCATTTCAGTGTCATGTTGATATTAACACAGTTCATTTTAGACCCAAAAATGTAGTTTACAAAATGATTCCCTTTTTTGTTGTGATATATTTTAAAAATGACATTATTTCATTATTCTTTTTCTGGTTATAATATAAAAAATACAAGGCTTCATACACTGCTACACTTGATAAAATTCAGTGGAAAAAAATTCTTGTATTTTCTTTTTCCCCTCAACACACACACTACATGCAAGACAAAATGGGCAGAGATGTTACTGAATATCTTGTCTTTTTATTTCACCCCACATTACAACCCCACACAAAACAGCACACTCAGATGTCTGTATTAATTGCTGCCCATATTCACTGTGCTGTAAATATGCACACTGACAAAAGCCGTGATTGCCCTTATATAAATGAATACCAGATCATTCGCCACATTTCCCGTTCGCCACATATTACTGTAGACGTTTCCGCCACAAGAAATATTGCAGCAGCCACAAAACAGGGATGAGGAACAGGGGATATAAAGAATAAACAGAAAATCGCTGACACAGCCGTGTCATGTTAGAATATGAAATTTCGTCTGCAAACGTGATTATTTTAATTAACCAATGAAAACGAATACTGGAGGTTTCGCGACATTACATGTTCGCGACAAATATTTTGGAGGTTTCGAGGTAAATAGTAAAAGTGGATTCGCTTGAGATCCATATTTTAGACACTATTTTAGATATTATATTCACTATTTTAGTATATCTGACAATATTTTATAAAATGGACGTCTCCACAGGCAGTTTTCGTTCATCTTAAACCAGCATTTCTATTTATAAACTATTGCTAGGAAACCCCAGAGAAATTCCGTGACCTCACATATTAGGTCATTAATATTAATGAGGCAATAGTTGCTGAAACCCCACTCGAGACAAATATTTTACTCTTATCGCTGCAACTACTGTTTAAGTAATTCAATTAACCAATGAAAACAATTATTAAATAAAATATGCAAATTAGAAAAAAGGTATTCCATGGGGCATTCTTAGAAATATAATAAAATAAAATATGCAACTTAGAAAACGTGTGGCAGTGCAAGGATATGTATTAATTGGTAGCGAGATGTGGTCACGAGTTCTTGTTTATAAATATTCATGAGCAAATCAAAACTATGTGTTGGGAGACGAGACTATTACTGGCCATTTCTACTTGGAGTAAATGTCCCTGTAAAATATTTCATTTCACAGGCTAACCCCACAATATATGGTACTTCAAAGAATGATATATGTGATACACAGGTGACATACCTTCACTGCACATCCATTTGTAAATAAACTATCCCCTAAACACAACTGGCACAAAACTGGTTCATTCCCAACGTCCACAGTGCAATATTTTGCTAGTATATTACAGTTCTGTGCACAATGTTGAAATGTACATCCATTTTTGTACAAACTATCATGTCAACTGCACCGACTTCCATGGTTATTTTCCATTCCAAATGTCCAAACTTCACACTGTAGTTACCACAATGAAATTTAAATTTAAACAGCTAGAGTATCCTTTTATGACCAGTATACATCATAGACGTTTTTACCTCGGCTCTACTTTACTTGCGTGTAGAGTAGTGCCGAGGTATAACCACGTCTATATACATCAATGATGTAATCTTTATGCAAATTGTACTGAATGTTTAACATTCATCAGAATACCACGTACATCTTGCAATGCACAGTTTCAAGTAATTATCTTATCAATGTAGTGCACTACCTGCATTTGTAAAGAAACTTTTATATCAAAAAGTTCAGCAAGCTTCATATCTTTTAAAAACGGCTGCAACACTTCAATTGTAAAATGTATTTGCTTTGGTTCACTACCTATTGATGGCGTCATCTATCTTTCTTTCTTATTCTTCTTGTTACACCACAGACATCCCATTCAGTATACATTGTAACTTGAACCATAGGCTGAAAACATGGTGAATCAATGAACCATGAAGGTTAAAACAGAAATAAATACACAGTAATCTGTGTCATACATGTATGTAACTATCCTTTACAGATGCCCATCATTTAATATTGTCAACGTCCAAAAGTCATTTGTGTTTTTCAAAACTTCAGTTCACGTTTGGTACATAAGTATGACATCACATAGCTTTCATATTGTGCGAATGTTTAATATTTATGGACACTGTATATTTGTTATACTGTACAGATACTGCACTTGTCCACAATTTCTACAATATTGAAGCCGAAATACTGACCCAGTTATAAATAATAATGACGTCATCTGGGCTATCCGTTCTTTCTGTTAAATAACCTTGTATGATTTACACAACTTTATATCCGTCAATATTCCTCTAATTTTCACAATCAAAACATACCAAATGTACTAAAAGTACCAAATGTACAGGGGGGGACAGCGATTCGCGGGGGACAGCGATTCGCCAATTTCTATTGTACCTCATTTAAAACTAACATCTGTGTTGATACTGAAGGAGCCTTAATAGTATAGAAAAGTGTGCAACATGTCTTGATACTTTTCTAAGATTTTAGAACTGACAGCATGCAGGATTATAAAGATGAATAAAAAAGTTTATATGTCAGTGAGAAATATGCTAACAAACTGCATCTGACTGATGCAAAGAGCTGTATGTTGTCTTAAACTGTGTCTGGGGTCAATATAAATACTATTTATGACTTCATTAAGTGCTAGAATACAATGAGAAGAACTGATCTTTAGCTTTAATTATTGTTTGCAAAGTGTTTAAACAGTCTTTGTAACTTTTTTGGGAACAGTATAAAATAGTCGGCGAAATGCTGTCCACTTTCCAACAGCCCTAATCTTATTCCCATGGGACAAGTTCTATGGTTGTATTTGTACTTATCACAAAATATATTTTATAATGCCACTATCATTTTATAGTTTGAGGAACCTCTTTTCTTTCTGATAACTTTTATAAAACCACACTGCATATTTGTTCATATTTGTTCTGTTTTTATGGGCGAATCTCTGTCCCCCCCTGTAAACCACCCATTTTCGTGTAATGTCGAGATACATATTCTGTTACAATATTTATATTGATTGCAGTGCGACGTGCTTCGTCATCCGTGTACTTTTGTACTGATTTACACATCTACCTATTTCAACAAATTTAGATACAGAGGCAGATTTGGGGGAGGGGGGCGTGGTGGGCCCAAGCCCCGGGGCCCCTTTCAGGGTATGAAACCTTTGTTAAGGGAGGGTTTTCTCTTCCTTTTTCCACGCCCCCATACCCAACCCCACGCCCCCCACTGCCTCTGTACTGCCTCACCAGGGTAATATACCTATTTGAAGTGACAGCTATTAAACCCCTGTCATTGTCTAACACAACCCCATATTGGATTAGATCCCTTTGTGTTTGTACTAAGTTAGGTCTGATGTTTAAACAAACTGAGGACTACATGTCTTGTTGATAACTTGGTTTGTAAACCTAATCAATTTAATAGTTTATGTTTAAACAACAGGTACATAATTCACAGGATGGAATCACGTTGTTCTATTTTATCCACAATTAATAATTTAGAATCAGAATTTTAACTAATTATCAATTTTATTAACAGTACCCTTTACAAAATTAAACTGAAAAACATTTCTTTTAGCTATAAAGGTATTATCATCAAAAGCAAATCACAAGCAAGCTACTGATCCAATAATCCTCCATCCCAAATTTGGTAAAGATATGTCAAATATTTTTCCTTAAAATGCCCGGAAACAAAACAAGTACACAAAACTAGCTAAGTAGCTATTACTCAGTTAGCTATTGCTACAAAGCTATCATCGACCAAAAGCTATCCTGGCCAAACTATTGACCCAATTATCCTTCATATAAATTTTTGTGAAGATAGAAAACATTGTTTCATTAAAATGTCCAGAAAAAAATCAACTCAAAATAGCATAATAGCTATATAGCACAGTAGCTATTACTCAGTTAGCTATAAAGGTATTATCACGAAAAGCCATCCCAAGCAAGATACTGATCCAATAATCCTCCAGCTACTCAAAGTAGTTAAGTAGCTATTACTCAGTCAGTTATATAGCTATTATCACTAAAAGCAATCCAAGCAAGCTATTGACCTAACTATTGCTCATACCAAATTTGGTAAAGATATGTCAAATATTTTTCCTTAAAATTTCCGGAAACAAAAGAAGTATACAAAAGTAGCTAAGTAGCTACTCAGTTAGCTATAGAGCTTTCTTCACCAAAAGCAATCCCATGCAAGCTATTAACCAAATAAACACACATACCAAATTTGGTAAAAATAGGATAAATACTTTCCCTTGAAATGACCAGAAAGTAAGTGTGATGGTGGACGCCGGAAAAAGCAAAAATAGCCAGCCTCGGCAGGCAAGAACCCCAGCTTGCAGGTACAGCTAAATGGCAAACAACATTGAGATTTGGGAAAATCTTAGGAACAACTTCTGTTATAAGAAGTACAGAGAACCCACGAGATGTTGTACAAAAGATTCACAGGCCATGATTTCTTACAAGTAGTTTTCATATTTCGAAGCCCTAGAAGCAATTACCCAGATAGCATTCCGCCATCGGACCGACGTTGGCCCAACGTCAGCACATCCGTCGGTCCGACGTTGGCTGCCGACGTTGGGCCAACGGCTTTTTAACCGTCGGGCCAACGTTGGTCCAACGTCGGCAAGCCAACGGTAAAAATTATATTCTATGTATAGCATCAGCCAATCAGATATGTTCACCAGCAACTTTTTTAGTGTGAATTTATAATGAGAATATTATTTTTATGTCTAAAATTATTAAATGATTGCTTAAAATTTTTGGGCTCACTGAAATATGATTTTTAGACATACCACAATAAATGATTTTTTTCTAAGTTTCCCCAAATCCCCTATTATTGCTCGCCGCCATCTTGAACAAAAATCCGCCGTTGGTCCAACGTTGGCCCAACGTCGGCAAAATATTGAGAAATCTAACCCAAGTAGTGGTTGGCAAGCCAACGTCGGCAAAATCTGCCGACCTTGCGACCAACAGCCAACGTCGGTCCGACGGCGGAATGCTATCTGGGTATAAGGGAGATATAAGCCTTTTTTGATATGATGACCCTCCTATTTGGTATTGAAGATGTGATATGGCGGTCATTTTGTTTCCAAAACAAGGACACAATTACTCTCAGGCAGCTCAAGCTAGCTTCAATATTTTAGTTACAGAAAATATCAAAGATTTTAGAAGAAACTTTAAGACCCCGAAATTTAAAAGTGTTGCCATGGAAACAGTTGCCAGTGGATAACCCCAAAACCTAATCAGCTCTAGATCCTCTTAGGACAAACATATCCTGAAAATTTGGTGAAAGTCTGTGCAGGAGTTTAGGCTGTAGAACACTCACAAACTTTAAGACCCGAAAATCTTAAAAATGTTGCCATGGCAACAGTGGTAGTGAAAAACATTTAAATTCTGAAATAGTTTCATCAAATTTTATCAACCTCTTTCAAAGGAAAACTATGAAAGTATTATGGTGTATAAATTAAGATCTATGTATGTTTCTCTAATTTTTTACCATCCCACAACTGTTAATTACAGTATCCATGCCCCTTTGATGTTTATTTCATGTTATTTTGTCCATGAAAGGAAACAGTTACATGTGTCTGGCATTCAAGTGTAGAAAAAAAAACATGTAGAAAAAACTTTAAGAAAAACCACAGTAACAGAAACCCCTAGTAGAAAAAACAAAACAAAGTGAGTTTAAAAACACCCAAATCTATAAAACTTTGCCTTTTGTGGAAGATAGTTACCCACATGATGAGCTTTGAATTTCACCTGATGCTTCTGTTGTTATCTTATGTGATACCAGTATCTATGTTAAGTGGTGCACATTACTTGTGTATTTTAAACCATGGTTAAAGCTGACTGTTTATAAGAAATTAAAAAGTTGTCTTAGTTCTTTGATTACTATGCATCATTTCATGATTTTTAATTGGGGATTTTTTCCACTTCAGGTTTTTTTAGAGGTTTTTCTACCAGGGACTTTTCCCATTAAATGGGGAATTGGTACGAAATCTCTCATTACAAAATATCCGCACACAAATTATAAATGCCCGGGACAAGTTACTTCATTTGGAACCATATTGAAATAATGCATAAAAAATTCACCAGCTTATTGTCCTACCCCCCCCCCCCCCCCCCCCAAAAAAAAAAAAAAAAAAAAGTCACCAGCCAAACGCCCGCTGGTAAATGTCCACTGGCCAAACATCCGCTCATTGGGCAAGCCACGCCCCCCCTTTCAGAAAATCCTGTATCTGCTTCTGAGATAACAGTGGACAGTAAAAGCCGCAGGTGATGAAACAATGTTGCTACTGAATATTCAAGGCTTGATTTGCAAGTGCTTTTAATTTAAAGCATTTTTTACATAAGAGAAACAGTAACTTGGACCAGTAACGAGCAAGTCAGAATTTTAATCTCTCTGCATTTAGTGCACTGAATGTATAGAGGGGTTTGAAATGTAAACAATAATGACATCAAATAGAACAAAAGACTGTTTCTGTAAGTATCTGTGAGTATTCATGCCTTATACTCAAAGTCCGGGCTTTATGTCCCATTCAACAGCCAGGGTCATTTTGGGACAGGTCCTCAAAATTGGTACTTTGTACTCAAAATTTCCGTTTACTGAGGTGTGACAATATATTGTATTAATATTGTATGATTGAATGAATTTAAGCATTTTACAACTGACAATCTTTGACTCGATCAGCTTTGCTTATGATGCTCCAAAGATTTGGAATGATTTGCTAGATGATGTACATTGCCACTTCTCTCCACTCATTCAGAAAGAAGCTCAATACATATCTCTTTGCACAAGCATATTCATCCTAATTTCTGCTTTTCCTGGTATATCTCTGTGGCGCTGACCCCTGCTATATTTCAGGTTAATGATTATAGTTTTCTGCTTTTTCTGTTTGGTGCGCCTAGAGTCTGTCCTTAGATTTAAATTATGCACTATGGAAAAAACTATTATGATTAGATATTAGAATTATAAGTGCTGCTTACATGATGTATAAAATTACTGTGTTTCTATATATAAAATGGAGGATTTTTTATCCAAAATAGAATTTTTATTGTTCCTTAAAATTCCAGGCATAGGAAGTTTCTTGTTTATTTTATTCATTTACAAAATTTGTGCTAGGAAAACAAAAGCAACAATGTAAGTATATTAAATATGGCATATATATAACAATGCTTCAACATTATTAAATAGTAGACAAAAATTCCCATTTTTGACATCAGAAAAATAAAACTATAGACAGACACTGTTGCCAGTATTACAGTGTTTACAGTTTTTCCTTGCATGTTGTGGCCCTTAGAAAATAGATACCATTAAATTTCTTGACGACATCTACAGAACATGATATACATCTTAATCCTGTTTATACATCTCAGTAGTTCTCTGATGAACAAGTGTGATATTTGCTCACATGTGTGGTTGTGGATTCAAACCTTGGGCTAGTATTCATGAAGGGTCTTAGACTTAGCCAGGTCTTAGGCTTAAATCCAGTCTTAAAGTTAAGACTTTTGTCTCAGCTAAGTTTTGTCTTAAAACTGTATTCACAAAGGGTGACTTAGCTAAGTCCAAGATTATCAAATAACCACAGTGGTTTTCTGTGTCATGTGACCTTTGTTTTCTATTCAAACTATACTATTGGTGACATATATTCTTCATTTAATGCATTTTATCTAAAGAGAAGTGCGGTTTTGAAATGGAAGATCTTGTTACCACATATAACATTAGAAAGACTGCTTTAGTGAGGTGTTCTGTATCATTATACTTTATTTACAGCCATTTCAAATTTTGAAGTGGAGAAAGTTTATGGCGACCATATTTAAGTCCTCTTTAAAAAATTTAAGCCCATTACCAACCAGTGTTAAAGTTGAGCCTTGGCTAAGCCTAAGACCGGTCTTAAATTCTTTGTGAATACCACTAAGCCTAACACAAAAGTCTTAGCAGTTTTTGGGCAGAAACTTGAGACAAAAGTCTCAACTTTAAGCCTAAGCCCTGGCTAAGACCTTTCATGAATATGGGCCCAGGTCTTGTAATATGATACTACCTTTTAAAATAACCCTATTTAACCATTGACTCTGGGTGTTTTATTGTTAGGGTTGATGATACTTGTACTTTAATTTAATGGTAGGTTTGTCCTTTAACCCTGGCCAAATCCATCACATTATCCTAAATGTTACTTAACTAGTACATGGATATAGAGTTTTCAGTCAAATCATGAGGCTGGTCTCAGTGGCAGAGTATTCAGAAGTTTTCCAAGTCATCACTTGACCCTCAGTCCTGTTGTCATGGACTCGTCTTAATTTACAATGTTTTATATTTTTGATACACGGCCTGTGCTTAACTATGTCGACTGAATTTTGAACATTTTTACTGAATCTACATGTAATGAAAAATTTCATAACATTTTTTTGTGTTGACAAATGATCCACAAAACTTCCTCACAACTCAACAATAAGTGTGGCTATATGTTCGTACAACCCACAGATAATGTGTTGTAATAAAGTGTTTAAATTGTGAAATTTACATCACTATCGGTGATATACAAACTACAAGAATTATGTGGCATCATAAATCAAACTGACTGTCCTTGACCTACATAGGGGGCCACGGTGGCAGAGTGGTAACACTCTCGCCTCCCACCTCTGAGGCCGGGGTTCGATCCCCGCACAGCCTCAAGTGGGAAAGCTGGTAGTTGCTTGCCGTTGGTCGGCAGTTTACAGTACACAACCCTAGCGAACTCTATGTACTGGTTTCCTCTGCCCTTCCAACTACCCGTCGTGATATGACCTGTGCAGTGTTGAAAGCGACGTAAAAAAAACCCAAATAAATAAATTGACCTACATAGCACTTCAGTCAGTCACATAATTTACAATTTACACCACTACAAGGCTTTATCTGTTTTGTATTAGCTACCACATGTTCAATGTTTGACAGTCTTCTGTTCGAGCATTTTTCGAATATATTGAACCATAAAATCATTTATAAATACATGTACAATGCACACATAATTTTGTATGACCACATTGTTGATCATTTTGAAAGTCCAAAAATATTTTCATTTTCAAATGTCCATCTCAAATATGAACATATAGTGTAAAACATTCTCTAATCAACATGGATATGAGCATGGCAGATCCATTGATTTTACTAAGAAAATATCTCTATTGTTTATGGCTTTGTGTAGAATGCTCATACATAACTACTTTAGACTGGAGGGTCAACATAAGATGTCTTAAATAGACATCTTAAAAACGAATCAAATCGTCAAATCAGCCCCCTTGGAAATAACACCATGGTCAAATCAGCCCCCAGAAATATTAATCTTGTCAAACTGGCCCTAGATGCTAACTGCCTGTAAATATAAGATGCTTACGTATATACTCGGGAATAATGTCATTCCCAAATTTATTCTACATCAGCCTATAATAAAGTGTAAAACATTAAGAATATTCAAGTCAGATTTAAAACTTATACAAATACACAGATCACACAAACTTATATAAATAATGTAGAAATATTAAGGAATTAAAGCCAATTGTTCTCAAAAGATCACAAAAGTTAGAAAACAGTTAAATGTCTAAGCAGAGGGATTATTAACAAAGCATACTAATCATACAGTAGCATATATTGAAAGCCAATTATTCTTTAAAAAATCACAACAGTTGTGGTCCCACCTGCACAGGCTATGAATTTAGTGTAATTGCAGGTTAGGAGGGATTACTTGCAGCATCTATTTTTTTTTGATGTGTGTTAGTCACACTTAGCCAAAGTTCTCACCATTCTTAATAACAGGGGAATCCAAACAAGTGATTACTTAAAGAGTGATTAACAAATCACCATCAAAGGACTAACTAACACATGGTCAGGGAGGAAGCCATTCAGTATCCATTAAGGAACTCTATGTTGAAAAGGATCCCTTATTTATCAGTTTTAATAATCCTGAAGAAATATCTTTATCAGCCCTGTCAAATGTTTTCTGCAGGTCAATAAATAAGTTCTTATTACAAAAGTGTTTCAATTGGGGGGCGATTTGTCCAGGGAAGACTTTCTTAGGGGGCCGATTTGCGAAGGGCTGGTTTGGCAAAGGGCCGATTCATCCTGCTCCCTCAAAACTGGGACATTAAAGTCTTTAGTTAAATGCCTGTAAAATAATAAATATTTGGGAGATCTTAATCAGACAACCAAAAGTATGTATGAAATGACTTCAAAGTTAGATATTGAGTAGCAACATGGAAAGAAAACGCCCAATTAACACATGTTTAAATGCATGTAAAAACACTCGTTATTTCAATGATTTTAATCACACAACCACCAAATTGTTTTAGTATATGTATGATATTTCTCTGTATTCGATAAACAAGAAATTAGACATAAGATATTTTAAATTTTAGGTTTTGACCAACAAAAGCCATGGCAATTCACTGATGCTGTAAAATCAAAGCACTGGTTTTAAAGCATGTAAAATACTGAAAATATGGATAGTTTTAATAGACAATCAGCAAACTGTGTGTAGAATGCGTGATTATTGGCAATTAGACACAAAAGTGAGCATAAAATAAGATAAGATGCTCACCATCAACATTCACAAAAAAAAAAACTCCAAGAAACAAATTAAAAGTCAACTAACAGGTTCTAAAACATGTAAAATACTGAACATGATTTTGCTTGATTTGTTTGAGACAATCAACTATTAGTTTATTGTTATTATGTGTACAATGAATCACCATTGCCGGTTAAACTGGGAAATAGCCAGATATTTTTTTGCTTCAAGTCATGTGTAGATACTCCTAGCCGTTTTTGGATGCAACAAAAAACATATTTCTGCACCAACACAACTAATAGAAGACAGAATCAATTATGATCTTATATTTTGACACTTTTTGAACTTTAAATGTCTATGTCTTGACTTTTGCTCAACACATTTTAATGTCTAATAGCTCATTAGATTGTGTGTTAAAGTCTTATCCGAACCATTATATTGAAAATATATAAAAATCATAATTTCATCATATGTAGTGCAATACCTGTGAATAAATTAATGAGCCTAATTTCCACTATGTGAAACTTGGCTGTGCTGTGTGTGTTTTTAATGGTAAAATCAAGTGGGGTTTCATTCCTCAATGTGTGAACACTTGTTAAAGTAAGTTTATAAAGAAAACAAAGTATACAATCACATATAATTCATTAATATTTAAAATGTAGCATTTGATACAAGTTATGAATCAAGTAGTTACAGTCACATACACAACAATAATATTCATACCAATATTTAATAACAATAAAGTAATTAAAAAATTGAATTTAAATAAAAATTACGTCGAACTGATATTAAGAAATGCATTTTAAGAAAATTTCTTTCACTTCTGTGAGCACAATATACAAAGAGTGACAAAAGAATCTGGGCTGCCATTCATACATGCTATGTGATATTTATTGTCGCACAACACACAGCTTTTTATATCCTCCTGAAAAATTTTGCACTTACAACTCTGTATTTATATAACAATCCAATTTTGGCCTGCATGACAACCTCTTTCATTTTTCTTTCTTTTGTTTTGCTTTTTTCTTTTGGCAGCCTTTCAAAGAGGCCATCTTTATAGTGTTCACCTCTATGAACAATATTAAAGATATTAAAGGGGTATGTGAAACAGAGTTTTGGGCTATTTTCAGCTAATTATTGTACATTTTAGATGACTTTTAAGGGAAAAAGTTGATGTTGTGATACTACTTGGTGCTCATGAAGGTCTGGTAACTGAAGCAGCCTTTTTATGCACATTTTGCTGTCATTTGCTAACAAATTCTGTACGATCATTAATAAATCCCAGGGGTGTCTATCCATGTTGACAAAGGCAATTGTTTTACACATGGAGATGGTTTCGCAGAGTGAATACAGGTCACCACCTCCTAATGAAGGTTTTGTTGGCTTAATATAGCAAGGGTCAATCTAGTGTAACAATTATGCTCAAAGGTCAATTTATCTGTAAGATGTGTCATCAAAGGATATTTATGGTTTGTGCAGAAATAATATTTTTTGTTATTCAGTTGACGGGATATTTAGTGTATTTTATTATTTGCACATTCATCACTTCCATCTTATCTCTCCAGCAAAAGTATTTTAAGATTTCAGTAACATTCTGACATTTAAGACTTTTTCCAAGACTATATTTCTGAAGGAACAAGAATATACCATAGCATGGATTTAGAATGTATGATAATACAAATATGTGGACTATAATTCCTTATCACATTCATTGACATATATGTCATACCTTTCATTAAGTAATCTTGTTGCAGTTTCACTCAACTTAGTCGGGAATGCAGGTTCTATTCTATTCTATTCTGTACTTTTATAGCACTTAATCTCTGCTAGGCAGACTCTAAGGCGCAACACCAAAAATCAGGTTTAAGAAATCATCTGTCCATAGCCGTTGCCAAGTCCAGTACCACGGAGACGCCGGATAGAGTGTAAGCTAAGGTGGGAATGCCTTGTGGAAGAGATATGACAACAAATTTGGCAAAAGAAATTTACTAGCTGGGCCTCATCTCTCTTAGACAAAACTGTAGAAGGGTCTGGTAACTATTGGGGCTTGGGCCTCTAAATGTCGTTTTAAAGTGCCCTTTGATATTCCCATTAATTTAGAAGTTTGATATACTGATGTTCCTTGCCATACCATCCTCTTGGCCTTTTCCATGGCTTCTGCAGTATATTTCTTCTTCTCTTTATGCATATTTATTCCTGATCTAAACAATCTTACCTTTACAGTACACTTCAAACTAAAAAATCAATTTTATAGATATATATGTGTGTGAACCAATGTTATGACAAATATGTTCATCCCACATAGTACAATACTAAATCTACTCAGGTTTCCATATATAGTCTTTATGTAAAGTCTGAAAGTTCATTAAAAACTCACACAGCACAGCCAAGGCTCACTTAGTGCAAATTAGGCTCCTTAATTGATTCACAGGTGTTGCACCATTTATCATGATAAAGTTATGATTTTCATATATTTTCAACATAATAATGCAGATAAAACTTTACACATAATAGGGGGGCCACAGTGGCAGAGTGGTAACACTCTCGCCTCCCACCTCTGAGGCCGGGGTTCGGTTCCCGGTATGGACTCAATGTAATTAAACATTCCACAATGAGGTTTGTGCCTCAAATAGATAAGTAAAAGTTGATTCAGTTGGAGCATATAAGATACTTAACAGTAACATTTGTGGGAAAAAAATCAATACATTTCTTATTTAATAGGAAGTCAAAACTAAAGATCCCAATGAATTTCTTGATATTTGGCTAGTTTTAATAAAAAACCTCAAAAGTTCTCATTATTATGTGTTAAGTGCTCATCTGTAGCTATTTAAACTGGAAAAACAGAGCAACATATCCTCACACTAAGATATTGGGCAACAACTTCCCTGAACAAATTTACTCGGCTAATTAGGCCTGAGAAATTGAAGACTGTTTAGATCCATGCAAAATATTCAGTATTTTGGGGTAATTTTAATAATATAGATATCAAAATATGTCTTACTATTAATCCAAGTTTATAGCTATTTAAACTAAAACGTGGAAGAAAAACACCTAAAAATTAAGATATTAAGCAGCAACATTCACAGAAAAATTCTACCAATTAAATAAAAGTGGGAAATGAAAGACTATGTTTTAATGCCAGTATCTAATTAAACTGGGAACCTCACAAAGACAACTTAAAATTGACATATTTTGCACAACTTTTAATGGAAAAAGCATTTAATTAAATAACACTGGAAAATAAAAGTGTATGTTTCCAACCATGTAAAATACTAAACAATTGTGTGATACTGATAAGACAACTCCTAAATTGTTGAATATTGTTTGTAGAATGGTATCATGTAATTTTTTGAACCAGGAGAAAGATATTACAAGATGAGATACTGAGCTGCTAGTTCAATAGAAAAAAATCACCAAAAATAAATATTACTTGAAAATCAAAGCTTAGGCTTTATCATCTGTAAAATACATAAATATTTATGTAGTTTTTTATCAAGTTATCAGTCCATCAAATTGTTTTGCAGAATGTTTGTTTGTAACTACTAAATCAACATGAATAATCATTTAAGGATATAACACTGGAAAGTGACAGTCCATGCTTAAATCCAGGTAATTTACATAAGGTTTAGATAATATGAATTAGACCATCACTAAATTCTTCATTATTGCAGGCAAAACGCCTGTGCATCACTAATTTTGCGGGAAATAAAACATAACATGTATAAAAATCAAAATTCTAAGCAGCAACTTCCACGAAGAAGCTGCCCTATTAAATGAAACCTGAAAATCCAAGCCTCTTTTTAATATCCTTTAAACATCTGAACTACTCAATGTTTCCTACATTACAATAAGAAAACAGCAATTTGTTACATATTATGTGTAGAACGCTCAATTTCTCCTGATTGTATAGAAAAATTAGCATAAACTATCTTAAAAATGTTATTATTATCATGCACATATAATTACTTTTATAATCTGCATACAGGTCACACATTATTCACAATTGTTGAACAAAATATGATAAAGCAACCCCACGTAGGCCCTTATAGAACACATGGGTAATATGATAAACTGCAGCAGTACATTTTACAACAAATTACAGCAAGGTGTAGAAATGCCAAGAATTTATTATAATCATTAAATTTCAAGTGGTAATTTAAATTAGATGATCTGTAATTCTTAATATTTTCTTAATTTTGATATAGTTTGATACAGTTAAATAAACCCCAAAAAGATATTGAGGATATTGGTTATCAGTTCATAATTGCTAGACCCCAGTTACAAATCCATGGATGCTCTATCGGATTGTAGCAGGATTCCTCATACTGAAAATTGTGAGTGATTTACAGATCATATTTTACATCTGTTAACTCATCCATAACATCCCTATTGTCCTTGTGGCATCTGCCACGGATGTGATTGGTCCAGAAGTATGCTACAGAAAAATCAAGCAGTTTGGTTTGCAGATGTTATCTGTAATTGATTTATCCATAACTCATCTGTATCTCATCCGTAACCCGTCCCTAGCATCCTTAAAGCAACCTTGGATGTCCTTGTGTCATTCTCGACATCCATGCAAATAAAGGCTTGGAAATTTTCTACGGATATCCCCAGAGGCTGTAAGGACGCCAACGGATGTTAATGGACCTAGCCGGAAACCACAAGGACCAATAAGGATGGTTCTGGAAGAAGGTCATGGATATGACATTAGTTTGTGGATATGCACGGATGTTGCAGACCTGTCCATGGACAATAGGGACTGAGTTTACAGATGATAAGGACGCCTCAAGGAGAAACAGGACAAGATTTATGGATAGATTTCTACTTTCCCATGACACTTGGGAAGTTACAGAAAAACGCTTTCTCATGGACGAAAGTAAAAATAAAGGGCATTTCGCTTGGCTTTTGATCATACAATTTTGTCATCTTGATGAGGATACATACATTTTTGGAACTTTACAGAATATACTGTATATGTTTGAGGATATATTTTGCTGGCATATTTAGTCAACATTTTTGAGGTGTTTATTTTTCAAAGTAGGAAATTTGGTGAATATTTGTGTAAAATGCCACCAAGGAAAAGGTCCAAGAAGAGAGGCAGCCCTGAGGCAGAGAGACTGTCCACCCGGGCCAGGAGTCCAGAGGCGTATGAGTTGAGCTGTGTGCCAAAGACTCAGCAGAGCCAGCAGGCAGCTGAGGTGGAGGAGTTGGCGGTGGGAGTGGAATATCCTCTGGAGACATTGGATACAGAACATTGGGCTGGAGACACAGCAGGAATCAGATACAAGTGATGAGGATACACAGGATACACAGGCTTACTGGAGGGACACAGAAGGGCAAGAGTAAAGGCAAGGACAAGGCTGACAAAAGAAGCAAGAAATCCGCTGTTCTGTTCAGTGCTGAGGAGGAGCAGGTGTTAGTACAATTTTTGCGTTACAATGAAATTCTCTACAACAAGCGTTTAATGGACTACAAGGATAGGCCCAAAAGGGGCACTGGTATAAGCTTTGTGAGGAGAACGATTTGGATAGAGATGCCTGCCGAAGGTGATTCCAGAGCCAGCACACACTCTTTGGAAAGGTCACTCACATGAAGTCGAGCCAGAGGGAACCAGAAAGGCAGACAGAGAAGCAGAAATGGACCATAGACAATTTTGACTTCCTCAGGGACCACATCATATTACAGTATCAATATTACAGCAAACATTACAGCAAAAAATGAATTCAGGGCTCTGCTTCTCAAGGCAGTGTAACAGTGGGCTCATCATCCTGACAGGAGACTGTCCACATGGAACCATTCAAGGATACTTCTCGTCCAGAGTCCACTTGTGACCCATCAGACATCTTGCACGTGGATACACATACGCCTACTTCTAGATCCCATGCTGTCAGTGTGACACCAAGCTTAGCAGATTCGAACCTCTAACCAATGCTCACGGAATCTCAGAGGGGGATAACAGAGTTAAAAGACATTGTGGTTGAAAACTTCAGTGCTGACAAGCCTGATAACACAAGATTGGACTTCTGTGGCTTTCTAAAGGTAGACTCAGTACAAGTAACAAGTGACTCATATGATAAATTTCAACAAGAGACATTCAACTTATTGATGAAGCTTAAAAGTAGGCACAAGCAGCAGCAAAAATACCAACACGGAGTCAGCACGAGCATGGCCCAGACTGTCACCTATTGCCAGGCCTCGATGTCACACCATTATCCTGTGTCTCACACACAGAAGCAAGTCCCACATCAGCAGCCCCAGCAAGGACTTCCACAGTAGCAGCATTTACAGCATTCACAGCAACACTTTCAACAGACATTTACTAAGCCACATGCACCGGCTCAACAGGAGGTCCATGGACAGGCTCTGCAGCAAAAGTGATGTCAGCGCCACAGCAGTTGATGCAGCAGCAGCAGGCAATTCAATGACATCAGTCACAGCAGGCACTACAGCAGCAGCATCATCAACAAAATGTCCAAGGTTCACAGCAGCAGCCCACACAATAACATAGTCAGCAAGCATCACAGCATGTCACCACATGGTACAATGCTAGACAGATGCCAAGGCACACCACTCCCCAGCTCACCAACAGGATTCACCCTCTCACGACCAAGAAATGCACCCTCAGTTGATAGCCAGTACTTCAGCAAACATGTCACAGGATGTCAGCTTCGGTGCCATCAACATGCCTCAGTTCCAGGCAGTAGAAGACACATGAACCACCCAACCAGACCCACCAGACTAATCAGCCTGGGGGGATCAGTAGCCAGCCAACATTTTAATAGGTGATTCTCAGAGCCGCCAAATCTTCCAAAAATAATTATTTGAGCTATGCTTTTGTTATCCTGTTATCCAAACAACAAATTAAAAAAATACCCCACATCACACACACCACAAAAATAATATAATTCCCCAAACCTCATCAAAAGTCCAAATATGTTAAGCCAAGATCCCCCTAGAGTTAAATAGAATTTTTTTCAGGCCAAAAACCGATAACCCCAAAAAGACAAGTTAATGAAATCCCCAAACACACAATAATATAACAATTGATATAATAGTTTGCAGTAATAGTTGCCTTGTAAGACAATCCCCCCTTCCCCCCAAACCCCCCAAATGTTGTAAAATCACTAACAACTTGCACAGTGAAAGGTATGCAGCAATAACACCTAATATATACATTAAGTTTTTTGCTTGCAGTCACCTAGGTGCATGGGGGTTCATTGCTTTGGAGGACCTTAACTATTTAAGGTATCTGGGCATTAGTATGCAAACCATGCTGCTTGTTAACCTTAACTTCATATGTTCACTCTAATTCGAGGCTAAGAATCTGCATGCACTCTTCCATTTGCATTCAAGACTTGAAAGGGGTAACATCCTGAAAAAATTAAATTTTATTTCTTATTTTTCATTTTGCATGCGATTTATATATTTTCGTTTTTACAACCTTTTTTTGTAAACAGTTGCAAATGTAGAGGAAGAAATACAATCTGTGTTTGACTAAGAGTGGTGGTGTGCAAACACCCATTCAACTACAGCTGTCGGATAATAACAAATTCTTGAGGAACTAGATGGAGGTAAAATGTTCTGGCCATGCGCAACAAGATTAAGATCAAAATTCTTCAAGTAGTGAACTTGACTGTAGTGGTTTGGTGGTTACGGATAGCGATGATGCGAGTACTCGGCTGCGTTTTTTGACAGGCTTACAGTAGATGTTCACAGCACTTCTGCCAACAAGACATCTAATCCTGATTCCCAGGCTCTTATTAACCAAACTATTTTGCAGCAATTGACTGCCACTGGTGAACGATTGCACAAAATAGAGCAAAAACAGTTAAAAAGACTATGGGTCCTCATGCATCTAAAAGCAGAAGTGCTGGTACAAAACACAAGGTTGTGAATCAATCCCACAGTACACTGACAAGTAATCACTCTGACAGAATGCACAGTGCTGTCTCATTACCCACACTTGACCATTTGAATTATTATTATTATTATTATTTCGGGTTTAACGTCGCTTTCAACACTGTACCAGTCATATCACGAGGGGTAGTTGGAAGGGCAGAGGAAACCAGTACATAGAGTTCGCTAGGGTTGTGTACTGTAAACTGCCGACCTACGGCAAGCAACTACCAGCTTTCCCACTTGAGCCCATACTGGAATCAATCCCCGGCCTCAGAGGTGGGAGGCGAGAGTGTTACCACTCTGCCACCGTGGTCCCTTTGACCATTTGAAAGCAAATAATAGTATCCCAAGGCGCTGGGGGATAGGTTATCACAACTTCAGCATTTAAATTCGACAGGTATGTCCAAAAAAAATTAAATCTCAACGTGGAGGTGTTGAAGTTTTCTTTACACAAAAAGACAAGGGTGCAGTGGCTGCCAACCACAGAGTCGAATCTTAGGACAGCACTGGGTGTTAAAATCTGTAAACTCGTATTATCGCCCAAATTTGCAAACCGCTTCCAGATTTGTGTAGCGAGAAGGGTATTTGTAGTGATGTGATGTGAAAGGTTTACAAATATAAAGGATCTGTAGATGCACAGTTTGAAATTTGATTTTGAAGTGAGAAGACATATTTCAATTTTGAAGTGTGGATATAATAAAATAAGATTAGAGAACTGGTTTATTTTGTAAATATAGTACTGTAAAACAATTTAGAAGACATAATTATAATATTATATGGATATTTTACAGAGGCAAACTGCAAGTATTTTAATAAAATATTCAACAATTTCATTTAAAATAAGAAAATATATTTGCCTTGATAACTATGGAGTCTCTGCCACGAATCAATCTGTATTCTAACATGACATGGATGTGTCCTCGATTCTGATTGGCTAAATGACTAAATATTTCACCGGTAAAATACAGCATAACCTGGACTCCCTATGATCACCCATTATGGCTGTTGTAACAATAAATATTTTACAGGAACAACCCCTCCCAAACCACGGTATACACAGAATTATACCATGGTTTGAGGCAATAAACCGTGTTTGGTCAGGGGTTATTCCTATAACCATTTATTTTTCAGTCTATCCATTTTGAAGGCCGATATTAGAAGACTTAACAACTAACAGGTTCTGAAACTGGAGGGGCTGTATACGGAATATATTTACAATTACAAGTACATGTATTAAGGTCACCTTTATGAGAAATGGAATTAAATAGCGATACAGATGTAGAAAGCGAAATAATTCACAAATTCCATTGTCGTATGGCCACCAAGTGTCACACAGTCACTGTTATTGAAAAAACATTGTCTGCGCATCACCGAATATTTTTATTGGCCAATGTCTAGTACTACCGTGTCGTTGCTTCATTCATTTATTTGTTTGCGGTTTATTTGTTTGACAAATGACTTAGCGATGTGACTGGTTCATAACAAATACTTTTTAATTTAATTGCCATGCTTCGATGAATGAATGAAGTCATATAGATGTGCAGACAACGATTATACATTAACAGTGACTGTGTGATAAACCAGCAGACTAATAAATATACATATTTTAATTGGGCTTTCATGTCTAGAAACCAGCAGACGAAACTGTTAAAAAGACTCGTTCGAGTAGGCCATCGCAATAGCAAACACTAGTTTCTAGGTTTAGATTTAGATTTATTTGTTGTTTTACGTCGTGTTCAACAGCCAGGGTAATATTGCTATGGGTAGTTTACGGGTGGAGGACACCAGTGCATACTGCACTGTAAACCACCGGGCATCGGCAAGTAACTACCAACTTTCCAACATGAAGCGCCCAGCCCGAGATTCGAACCGGCGGCCTCAGAGGTTGGAGGTGAGAACTCTAACCGCTACACCACCGAGCCCCCACACTAGTTTCTAGGACATACGGGACCTTACAGAAAGCCAGACATAGTGCTAGACAAGGTTTTTAAATTATAAAATATAACTGAATAAAAGCATTAAAACTTTTCAAAATGGCAGAGTGTATACTATACACCTTAATGTACAGATATGTGAAAAATATTATACAGAATTTGATATTTACAGGCTTAAACGGCCGATTTAAAATCGTGGCCACAACCAGAACATAATTCAAATCAAAGATTCGACTAATAAAATTCGTTAAAGTGACATATGTATTGTGTATTGCACAACTGTTGGTACTTATCTTATTATGAACGTATATTTGTCAACAATCTCTTCTGCCAAATATTCTTCACAAAATTAGATTGTTGGTTTGAATTGCCACTATTTCAAGTTCACTAAACCACATATGCTTTAAAATGGTTACAATAATTCAATATTAAAGAGTATTTAACTAGTTCACACCATAAACGTGTCATTAACCTTTCAGTTGCTTTCTCATTATTATTTTTTTTTTTTTATTTTCTTTTGTGATGAAACTACCATTACATTAATACTGGGGGTACATACACCCTGGTAGTAGAGGTGTCCCAGTAAATATAATTGATGTAAACAGAGTAACTGTGACAAATACAATTAATCACTTACCACACTGCTAAACACATTTGAAAAAGCACATTTAACAAAAACTTTTAAAAAAAATTAAATGAACACAAATTTTTTTTTGTTACTCATTTATTTCCTTTTGAAATAATAAAGGAAGAAAAAAAAATTCAGTGTAACAACATTTCTATGAGTTGCCATTTTTTTAAAAACACTTCTTCTTTTAAGTCCATTTTTGCTAGTAATTTCTGTTCGTCATAGATAATTTGAATTTTTTGTTTGAGTTCCATAATATTTAAATTCCTGGACATTCTTGAATTTGAAAAGATATAAGTTTTGACAGCTAGAATGATCACATTAATCGAAAGAAAGTTATCAGTCTGTTGATATCCTAGAATGTGTTCCAAAGGGCCAAGATTTAGAGTGATACCCGTTCTACTTTCAATCCATACTTTTACTCTATCCCCAAAATTTATAGTGCAAGGACAAAGGGAAAACAGATGAATGATAGATTCTGGATGGGATTTACACAACAAACACTTTGGAGTTGATGTTTTACCAATTTTTGAAAGCAGTTTCTGAGTACCAAGAATGCGATGGAGAATTCGGTACTGAAACCATATTAGACCGTTATCTTGTAATAATTTAAAACATATTTTAAAAGCCTTTTGCCATGTATCTTCATCAATATTGATATTTAGTTCGTTATTCCATGCAGTTTTGAAACTCATATCTGCACAGGTCTTGTTAAAAGTTTGTAAAAATGTTTTGAACCTTGGCTATGGCCAAATAGAGATGCTATTTGTTTTGGTAAGCAGGGTTGGTAAAACAGTAAAGGACCTTCTTCTCGATATCTTTTAAGATAAAGTTCCACACATATTTTAACACGCAAGTATTCTAAGAAATTAGTTTTCAAAAGGGTATATTTTTGCTCCAAATCTTTTTGACTAATGAAATTACCATTACTGTGAAGAAGGTCACCCACATAGCTTATTCCATGTTTACTCCAATTGGGTAGGTTAAGTTCCATTTTCGAGATTTTAGGATTATACCATAGCGGGGAGGCCAAAATGTCACTGGAATTACTTATGGGAGTATTATCGGACAGTTTTCTCCATGATATCAAAGTTTCCTTCCAGAAATCATTTTGTGTTTTGTTTATTAATATGTCACACCAAGTCGAACCATTGAGTGCTAATTTTGAAATTGGTGAAATTGTTTTTTCAAAAAGTTGAGACCAGGGTTGGGACTCGCTTTTAAAAAGTCTATTCATCCAGGTTAATTTCAACGATTGAATAAAGGACTCAATATTAACCATTCTTAAGCCACCATTTATATAGTCCTGTGTGATATACTCCCATTTAATTTTATCAGGTTTGTTGTCCCACAGAAATGCAAAGATACTTGAATTTAGTTGTTTAATGAAATTGTTGTCTGGTGAAGGGATAGTCATAAATAGGTGGCTAAATTTTGAAAGGATAAATGTTTTTATCACCATTATTTTTCCAAACGGGGTTAGATTTTGTTTATTCCAAAATGATAAAGTTTTCTTTGAATTTTCCAATGCCTTTGAATAATTCAAAGTAATCATTTCATTTAGGTCAACTGAAAAGATAATTCCCAACAAATTAAAATGTGTTGTTCCCCACTCTAAATCAACTGAAACTTGTAGTTTATCCTTGGAATACTTCTTTCTTCCAATCCAAATGACCTTTGTCTTGTTTGTGTTCATTTTTAATCCAGAATAAGATCCAAAAATTTCAAGCGTATTCAGGGCAGCCTTTAAAGAGCTTTGTGAACCATCCAGAACAAGGGTA
Source organism: Sabellastarte sp. h YS-2021 (assembly GCA_964017235.1). Taxonomy (NCBI): domain Eukaryota; kingdom Metazoa; phylum Annelida; class Polychaeta; order Sabellida; family Sabellidae; genus Sabellastarte; species Sabellastarte sp. h YS-2021. Next base: position 1,503,137 of record OZ024937.1, on the reverse strand, counting down.
GTGTCGTCGGCAAACTGTGTTATCTTTATCTCAACCGAATGAATAGGTATGCCTTTAATTTCAACATTGACCTCTATCATATAATGCAGTATTTGCCCACATAAAAGGAACAAGTATGGGGCTATTGGATCCCCTTGTTTACACCCTCTCTCAATAGGAAAAAAATCTGATTTAACTCCAGCTTGCAAAATAGAAGCAATAAAATCTGTATTCATTAATTTAATCCAAGATATAAAGCTTTCACTGAAACCTAACAGTTCCAAAGTATTATACATAAATTTCCAAGATATTGAGTCAAATGCTTTTTCAAAATCTATCAGCATCAATAACCCATTTTTATTCGTAACTTCTGTATAATTCATGATGTCGTATATCAATCTAGTTGACTCCCCAATATACCGCCCCTTAATAAATCCTGTTTGACATTTTGAAACTAACTTATCTAATACTATCTTCAGCTTTTCTGCAATAGCAGAAGAAAGTAACTTGTACAAAACACTCAACAGGGAAATAGGCCGCCAATTTTTCAAAAATTCTCTATTTTTATCACCTTTTGGAATGCAATTAATTATTGACTGGCGTAATGATATTGACAGTTTTCCTTTAGAATAACTGTAATTTAAGACTCTTGATATCAGAAATTTTAGCTTTAACCAGAATACTTTAAAAAATTCACATGGAAATCCATCAACACCTGGTGTTTTATTATTTTTCATTTTTTTTAATGCAGCACTAAGTTCTGATGTTTTCAAAGGTCCTTCCAGTGATGATGCTTCTGATTCAGACAATTTAGTGATGGGGAAATTTTTAAAAATTTCTGTAAATTTTATATCTGGTATATCTTTATCTTTACTTTGAAATAAATTTGCATAAAAATCTTTTACATAATGCAAAATACCAACTTGTTCTGTGATTGTGTTACCATTGTGGAGACAAACCTTTTTAATTGTTTTGTCAATAAATTTTTGGCGTTCGAGACTACAGAAATATTTAGATGGTTTCTCTCCATTTTGCAGCCAATTTACTCTTGATCTTACCATATTTCCCATCAATTTTTTTTTCCGTAGATTTAATAATTCCTCTTTTTTGGCCTCGAGAGTATCTAGTAAAGCATATGTTGAGTTTGAATTTTCAATACTGTCGATATCTTTCAACAGTTTCTTTTCTCGAATAGCCTCTGCTCTTTTTAGTGATGAGGAATAGCTAATAGTGATTCCTCTTATTTTTAATAGTAGCATTTCCAAAAGGAGGTTATCATCAATTGTAAATTGCATGTCCCAATCATTATCTGCGTTGAGATATTCATAGGTATATATCGGAACTGCATATTGTAGTTTTGTATCTTTTATGGCTTTATTGATCATATCTATATAATTTTCATTTTTAAGAAGACTACAGTTAAATTTCCAAAGGCCTTTACCCCGCTGAAACATGTTAATTTTTACATTAAGTTCAAGAATAGAATGGTCAGACCTATAACCAGGATTTATTTTACAACTAGTTATTATGTCTGTGAAAGAGTTTGATGTTATAAAATAGTCTAATCTAGCTTGTTTTATAGGGTTTTTTCTTCTCCATGTGTATCTTTTAGTTTCTGGATGCATATGTCTAAATACATCAATTAAATTGTATGTTTCCAGGATTCGGAGAACTAAATTTCTTGATTTTGGGTTATTGATGCTCAGATAATTATAGCTATCTAAATTTGGATTCATAACTAAATTAAAATCCCCACATATCACTAAGTAATCTTGTTTATTTTGCGCTATAATTTCTGTCAGATTTTGAAAAAAGGCTGGAGTATCCAAGTTCGGGGCATATATATTAACTAGTCTAACTGATAAGGAGGCTATGCTTAAATCAAGTACAAGGAGGTTGCCATCCAAGTCACGTTGGATATCATGAATTTTATATTCAAAATTGTTTTTTATAAGAATGGCAACACCTCTAGAGTTAGTTTTGGAACCAGAAATGAAACATTCTGCACCAGACAGTACAGTTAAGTCATTTTCATCAGTTTGAATCAGATGGGTATCCTGTAAACAAAGTATGCTTGGATTGTGATCATTGAAATAATTTAGAACATCTATCCTTTTGAATTTGTCTCTCAAGCCCTGACAGTTTGCCAACATTATTTTGATTTGATTACCCAATATCATGTTGATTACGATTCACAACAGCTCTCCCAGAAATGCCCATATTACCTGGTACTTTTTAAACTAATATGGAACTCAAATTAATATGTTGACTCCCTCTATTAAACATCTTTTTAGTATCATCATTTAAAGTATTATTAATGGTGTATCCTAAGGAAGCCACCAAAGCTATGTTGACAAAAGATATGCACAAACCAACAGTTAACATACCATGTTTTAGAATTATTTCATTGAGTCTGTCACACAGACGAAATAACAGTAGAAAAAGTAACTCATCACAAGTAAAACAAGTATAAAAAGAAAAACAAACAGTCAACAGAAAGAAAAACATAACTAACCCAAGTATAAGAGGTAGAGGCATATTTGCTTAGAGCAAGGTTATAAGATTATTGGAGAGTTTCACTGGTGTTCTTTTATCAAAAGAATATTCATCGAAGAATTCTTTGAACATACAAGAAGAAAAGGAGGTGCAGATGTGCCTATTTTTGAGATTTTTAGACCTATTTTACCAGAGATTGTGCCACTAGACATATTTTGTGATGGAACAGGTTCAACCGATACCGTTTCTTCAATATCAAGATGTCATTTCATGCTTTCATAAAAGGGAGTTGTGTTAATTTAAAAAAATTTAAATGACATTTCTGTTGATTTACAAATGTAATTGTGTGTATATATCCATCAATCCTTAACAAATAGGTATCAACAGCATTTTTTACAATAAAAGTACCAGTACTTTGATCACTTTTTAACACACATGAAGGGTTATATCGATTACCAGTGAATGTACGTTGTTTCAATAAAATCAAAAATTAATTTCTATCCATCAATGCTTGAAAAGTAGAAAAAAAAATCATCAACAGCACTTTGACAAGGTTGGTAATAGAATACTTTGTCCTAATACCAAAGAAGGTTGTATATTTTACAAGTAAACTATTCAAGCCAACTATAAGTTTATTGAATATATTTATTTTAACGGGTTTACGTCATTTTTAAATAACCGAGGTCATGTCAACAGTCCCTGGTAACCCTCCAAGTTTGTAAGGAGGCTTTCAGGGGGATAAACCCAGAAAAATACTCTTAACATAAAATAGATTCAGTTTGACCGTCCTTGTTGAAGGAGCATCATTTACTGATTATATGATTACACAAACTCAAAACTTTCATAATTTGTAGAAAAAGGAATAAAGCTGCAATACAACTAGATATATAAACATCAATGTGTCTACATAATTTATTAGTAAACTATTTTAAGCTTTTCAGTGTAAAAATCCAGTCTGATATCACCGACCTTTTTTTTGTCATGCAAGACCAAACATTTATACAAAAGCTGGGGTCATATCAGGACCGTGCATCAATGGAATTCATGCTTTTTCATAATCTAGAATTAAACTGATGATCACAACCTTTTAAGTACAAAACTTTTAAGGACTCACATACACATATTTATTTGCATTAAAAAAACATATCAAGAAAAAAAACCACACACCAAATAAAAAGGTTTGCATTGTAGACTAATGAACCAAGAACCAACCTTTAAATGTTGACAAGTTTGGCTATAAGACAATATAATTTATCATTGAATTATCCATGGTGATGCCTTTTTAAAATCCACTCAAATACCATTGATCTCTTTGCACCATATAAGGCAAAAACCATTAAGTTTCGTTTCAACAACTAGGGTCATATCAGGACCATGCTTCATACTCAAAAAAAAATTTTTTTAATTCTAAATACAACCTTTCTAGGAAACACATACATATATTTATCTAAAATGACAAATCAAGAGAATATGACACACACACAAGGTTTGTGTTGTGGAATAATTAATCAAAAGTCAGAGTTTAAATATTTACCTTTCTAGGAATCACATATATATATTTATCTAAAATGACAAATTAGGAGAATATGACACACACACACAAGGTTTGTATTGTGGAATAATTAATCAAAAGCCAGAGTTTAAATATTTACAAGTTTGGCTATTACACTAAGATATCATGAATCGTTGTTACTATGCAAGGCAAAACATTTAGTATCTTTTCAATAGCTTGTGTCGTATCAGGACCATGCTTCAGTGAAATTCATGTTTTATCAGTCATACTTCAGGATTGAACTCATGATCTCACTGTTAGTGATGATAGGAACAGAGCTCTGTTAATTCTTTTTTTATACCGGTATATTCCAGTACAACCTTTTAAGGACACGTCAATTTTTTTATATTCATGTACAGCCTTTTAGGGAGACATAATGATCTGCATAAAAAACTCTCAAAATAATATAACACTCACAAAAGAAGTTATGTATTGTTGACAAATAAACCCCAAAAAATAAACAAATGTTTACAAGTTTGGATGTTAGGCAATAATGTTTATCATTGAACTGTCTAAGCCAATGCCATTTTAAAATCCACTCGTATACAATGACCTTTTTTTCTATGCAAGGCAAAAAACATTCTGTGTACATGTATTTTCAACAACTGGGGTCAGATCAGGACCATGATTTTAATTCTAGCTACAACCTTTTAGAGAAGCAAATGCACCCACTAATCTGCATAGAAAAAAAAACATAACAGGATAATATATTACACAAACAAGTAGTTTGCACTGTAGACTTATTAACCAAAACCCAATGTTTAAATGTTCATACGTTTAGATATTAGACAGTAAAAAGAAAAGCCTTCCACAAATGTATACATTTTAAACAGTCTTTCGATTTATATATACACTGAATATTAATAATTGCTTTCGGAACATGTTTATAAGGTTTCACGCAGTTCCATCAATAATTTGCCCAACTGATTTTTACCTTTCCACCTTGATTCAATCCATACGTCAGAATCATTTAGTCCAATTCCAGCACCCCAAAATCTGTCAAAAGGATTGGCTTCAACTAATAACATCTTTTCTGTACCTTTTAAAAAGGATGCAAGACCAGCATTTTGCGTAAACTTAGCCTGTAAGCCCTGTCTCATGTAGTCAGTAGAGACTTCTTTCCATTGTTGCTTATTGAAATTTCTAATCTTGTTGCCCAAACGCATGGCATCTACAGGGTTCTTCTTGGTGAGAATACGATCAGCAGTTTCGTCATCTTTGAAATGACGGGCCTTCTTAAAAGTATAGAATTGTTCAACTGAGTTAAATGTATGTCCACTGTGGTTGAAATAACACTGATGATGATTGGACAGTTTTGAATGTTGTGTGAAGAAAGCCATCTTTCCATCTTTAGTAATGTTACAGATATTACCCGGTTGAATTTCAGTTGGAAGCTTATCCAAGTCATCAGTTGAAAAAGATTTTCCATCAAGGATAAGTTTGTCCATGTTCAAGTGCGCTTTGAATTTTCCATTGGAGCAATAAGCGGCTTGGATTACAGGTTGGAAAATTTTGCGTCGCGAAAGGATTTCTGTTGGATAGTCTTCTGTAACAAGAACTCCCAATTCTTTAAATTTGTTTCTTTCATTAAACACTTTTTGTCGTATCTTGTGATTTAAGAATCTGATAATAATTGGTCTGCTCACCAGTTTATGATGTCCTATCCAATGTGCATTTTCAATTTCAGAAGGCCCAACACTAATCCCAACTTTTTGAAACAGGCGTATCATCATTGACTCACAATCTTCACTATTTTGTCTCTGGAGTGTAGATATTGATCCTCTAATTTGAGAAAACTTCAAATTATTTCTTCGTGAGTAAGACTCTAGTGCAATGACCCTTTTTTGAAGGACATGGCACTGTGCTTGTGAATCTTTTAAATGGTTAGTTAGTTCAGCATTGTTCTTTTGAAGTTCCGTAACCCTTTCTCCCAATAAAGTAACTGTTTTCAGTTGATCTGTTGCAAATTCAACAGATTTTTTCAATTGATGAAGATCCTCTGTTATAGGTTCCAATGCTTCCTGTAACAGCATTTTGATATTGGTTAGGGTAACTGTAGATTCAGGAGAGGTTGGTGAGACTAGACTGTAATCCCTCTTCATTACTTTGGATGAGTCAGGTACACTACCTTTCTTCCCACCACGGACTCCAGTTTTCATTCTGTCTAGAGACATATTGAGTCACTGAACTGTCCAGTATTCAAAAGAAAGTTTCACTAGATCAAGTGGGTATCCAGAAACTGTATATAAAATGGTCCAAGTGGCGACCCAGAATCAATACACAAAAAGGAAAAAAAAATTATCTGATCTTCATCCAGATATTTCTGCAATTATCCCACAGTTCACTAGGACCATTACAAAAGTGTGGAGTCAATGTGCCATTCACCACCAACATAAATCAGTATCACAAAATTTGTCCTTTTACACTATTATTTACTGAATACAGAGTCAAGTGTTAATAAAGTTCATTGATGCACATGTTTTTTTCTACACTATTTCATTTTGGGTGCAAGGCCAATTATTTAAAATCAAGCCACCTTGTTCAATTCTTCCTTATATGGTAATGCTTTTTTCTCAGTGTTGATACATGGTTGCCATATTCTTGATATCCAAATTCTATATTTCACAAAATCAACACTTGTTTATTGCTTATCTGAATTGTTGTAGTTTCATTTTACCTATCTCAGAAAGATCTATGGCTATTATTTTATCTTTATTAAGTAAAATTAGTCTCATCTGAGGTCCATTTTCCACTAAATATCCATTGAAACTCTCTGTACAAAAAGGTTAAACTAGCCCATGCTGCCCATGCTGCTTTCTCATTATTGATCACACAGAACAAACGTGATATTTATACATTTCGGCTTGATTGACAGACTGAAAACCTAGAGAATTAATGAATCATAAAAGATAAATGTGAATACTTTCAGCATTGTTTCATTTGTAAATAAACACCTCCAAGGATTTTTATAGAGTTTCACAATTTTCTCTTCCTAATGCTCAAAATTCATTAGCGTTTTCAAAACTTTAGTTTATGGTCAGTATATAGCTATGACATCACAGTCATCACCTAAATTCAAAATTGAGCTGAATGTTTAATATTGATTAGAATACCACATATTTATTATTTACTATTTTGTACAGTCGCCAGCACTTCTCAGCAATACTGAAAACTGAATACTTTGTGATATGTAAATAGGAATGACGTACGTCATCTGCATTTAAATACTGTTTTTGTTTTTTTTTGTTGTTGTTTAATATTAATTAGAAAACCCCTGCATGATTTATATTACTTTGTATTCATCAGTACCTGTCCAGTTTTCATAATTCATACATACCTTTATTCAAAACACATTTCAACAAAAGATATCCACATTTACACACAAAACTTGCAGTAATAAGGATTTGTATGTTTAAGATTTGAGCATCAAAATTAACAGATGACTGCCAGAAAAACATGCATATTAATCACACATACAGTAATGTCCTTTCACTGATTTATTGTATATTACTTATTCTACACATGTAACTTCATATGCAGAAATTTTCATAAAAAGGGATGGGAATTTACCTCTATTTGCAGACTATACTTGAAATATCCACAGACTTGAACCCATTACCTCTGTGTACTGTATGTCCACAGAGTACAAAGGTTGCTGTATTTTTGTTCTTTCCCCACCATTTATAATGTTTCAGTGCTTAATTTACCTTTTGCATCTTACGTCACAATGTTGCTTAAACGGCAAAACGTCACACTTAAACTAACATGTCTGTGTAAAATATATGGGTTATATGGGAGGAGATATCTTATTTAAAAAAATTATTATAAGATAAATATTTATCATACTGACTTCAAACTTGCCCACAAAACAAGTACAAGAACTAACCTATCTGTTACTGTTTGCAAAATAACATTATAATGCAGGATTGTCGAGTTATAGAGCATTAAACTTTTAGTAAAATGCAAAATATTTGTTTTTTTTCTGTAATGTGTGTTTTAGCTACAGGCAAATATAAAAATGTTAGTACATAGAATAAATTCCTTATTTTCATTTTGCAAAACTGTTGATTTCCTTCACATTAATATACTTTTTAAAAAATAAAAATGGATAAATTATTCAAAGAGAAAAAATCATTTAAAAGTTGGGTACTTTTGATATGTATCTTTAGTTTAAATGTTTCCCGATCACAAATCTGTGTTTTGCCTTTCCAAAATGGACGTGGTTTCCTGAAAACATCTTCCTGACATCACATAATGACGTTGATGCAACAGGTCAATAGTATTCGGTGGGCAGCTTATATATCAGTCTGATGCCATCTGTTATGTTATTCCATTCACTTGTTTTAATATAAATTTGGTTACCCCCATTTTCTGTTTGCTTGACCTCCCCCAATCCTACATTATTAATCACGTTGATTTACTTTGTTTTGAACATTCACACAAACGTAAGTTAGAATTAAACCCCATTTGTCAGTAAGTTTCGCAGTTTCACCATTGTCAGTTCTTACTCTCAGTGTCCACAGTACAAAACAGTTTCAATATTTCAATATTAAAGAGAGTTAAGCTTTTCTAATTGTAATAAATGTCTGGTCGATAATAATTACAACAGCACTTGTTTGTTATATTACTAGTACACTGACCAGTACTTGTCCAGTACTTCAATAGTACAGGTTCCCACATCTCACTCACTCCTCCCCACGCTGTGACTTGTGTTATGCAGTGTTCCAATTGAACCTGTACCCGATCCTACAACCCTAGGGTCGGTTGCAAAAGTCGTAAGGTTTGTAGAGAAAAAGGCGCAAATGAAATCCCCGACAGGATGGTAAAGTTACAGATTGGTCGTAATGGCCTTCCCAACAAGCTGTAGGGTCGGCAAACTTTTTTGCACAGCCAGTCATAGAACTTCAATGACAAGCCCTAAACCCCTAACAGACAAGCTGTAGCAGGTCCCACCAAGCAGTACCTGATAAACAGACAGGACTGGAAAAACATACATGACCCCAAGAACAGACTTGCAGTCGCTCATGATGTCAGGTAAAAATATGATCAAAAATTATGTCAAGAAAGACAAATATACAGTGCAAGTGATCATAATTTTAGGTGAAGTTCCAAATATATGCTATAATTATTCAAGAAACCTAAAAAGTGTGTTTATTTGGTCAAATAAAAAAAGCCCAGCCTATTTCAGGAAATAAATTATTGGGCAAAAAGAGGATCAAGTGTGGACCAATTAACAAAACTAGGTCACTAGTAAATATTTGGATCCCATCACGTGACCAGAACTGCAGGGTGTTTTCCTTCATGTCCAGAAAAATGTTCTTTCTCAGAGGCTCGAAATTTTTTGGTATGAATGTGTAGCAAAATAGCTTAGAGGGATGGAATTTTGAAGGGTTCCTTCCCAGAAGCTCGAAATTGCAGGATAAAAAGCAGCAAAAAGCAACAGGATTTTCATTGTCACGTGAGATATTGTTAGAAGCACATCTCTCTCTGCTTGTTTGCACAGGATATAACATTTTTATGAAAATTTCGTATTTTAAGCGGCTTTTTCATTCATAAACTGAAGCAGGCATTCATTGATTTGTTCCTCATTAAATATTAAACCAAAAACCTGAAGTGAGGTGAAAAATACTTCAAGAATGAAAAAGAAACAATGCAAATGGTCATAGTTCTGAAGTTAACAGATAGTGAAGCTCCTCATGTACACTTTATATAATTGAGAAACCTTGAAAAGGGTGTATTTTGGCACATAATAATCAACTTTTCAGCCTATTTCAACCAGAGCAATTAAAAAAATGAACAACCTATTTGGATCCAATTACAAGATATTTCTTCTCACTGTAAAAACCCAAAAGGAATTTTTGGGAAAAAGTGGATCAAGTGTCGACCAATCAACAAATCTAGAAATAGGTCAATAGTAAATATTTGGATCCCATCACATGACCAGAACTACAGAACTACAGCTCGAAATTGGAGTATAAAAGGCAGCAACAAGGAGGAGGTTTTAAGTGTTTTAAGTTTTAAGCAAACGAAAGAGGACGAACCGTAAGACACCTGTGCAAAGATTTTGACCTTCACCTACAAAACAACCACAATGAGCCAACCTTCCACAACCACTCAACAGACCGCCATTCAACACTGGACCTGGCACTGGCCACTCCCTTGACCTCGAGGAGCATCAAAAAGAAGTCCAGGACACCATACATGGAGAAAACACCTACCACTGTCCACTAGTACTACACATTCGCACTAACATCAGAGACCACCCAATCTGGACCACAAAGAGCCTCAACAAATGCTACTGGGAGATGTACAAGCAAAAAGTAATGGAGAACCTCAACCAGCTCCATGGAAGAAGCCCCACCAACACAGTAACCTCCATCGACAAACACATAGAAGGGATCACCGCAGCCATTGCTTCCTGCCTCCATGACAGCTGCCCCACTATCAAATCAAGACAGATGCTCATCAAAATCAGCAGAGGCCTATTGGATAAAATCAAGCTGAAAAGGGACATCCAGAGGGAGATTAGGCAACTCCCCAACTATAAACCACTGAGACACGCATACCGGAACATCACAAAGGAAATAAAAACTCAATTAGAAGAGGAGAAAAAAGCTGCCCGAATGAGAGAGATAGAAGCCCTGAACCCTAAGGACAGTCAACAGTACTGAAGATTAATTAACAACCTCACTGGGCAAACCAAACCAGAGAAGATACCAATAAAACTCAGAGAAAGAAACCGCTGACACCTTCACTGCCCAACTGGCCAAGGTCCACAGAACCCACTCTGACATATACTTCAACCATGAACGCAAAGCAGAAGTTGACAAGTGGGCTGAATCCATGAAAGAGCACCTCACCCCCCGCAGTGTCCCGGCGGCACCATCAGATATATACTCCAGAACCATCTCCAGTGAAGACACAAACAAGCACTAAAATCACTTAAAAATAAAACCAGCTCCGGCGAGGACACCATCCCATACATAGCCCTGAAAAACCTCCCGGAACCAGCAATAGAAGAACTCACAAAGATATATGACAACTGCTAAAAAAATAGGATACTTCCCCCAAAAATGGAAATTCGCCATTGGGAAGATGATCCAGAAGCCAAATAAACCAAAGGACAACCCAGCCAGCTACAGACTCATCAGCCTGTTGCACTGCATGGGAAAACTATTCGAGAAAATCACCTCCAACCGGATCCAAGAATTCATACAAGACAACAACATGATCAATCCATGGCAACGAGCATACCAACCACACAAGGAAGCTAATGAACACATAATGATCATCAATGAATACATGAAGAAGGTCAAGGAAAACAAAAAACTAGCAGCCCTACTTCTCATGGATGTGGAAAAGGCCTTTGACGCCGTATGGCACAAAGGCCTGCTCAAGAAACTCCATGACATGGAACTGCCAAGTGACATCCTCAGGATAATTTCATCATTTCTCACGGACAGAACCATCCCAGTCAAAATAGGCAACACTCTCTCAGAAGTAGTCAATCTGCTAGTGGAAACACCACAAGGAAGCATACTCAGCCAGCTGCTCTTCATCCTGTTTGTCAATGACATCCCGGTCACACAAGCCTGCCAAGTAACTCAGTACCCAGACCACATTGTGATCTACACCAGCCACCACAACCCAAGATATCTCAAAGCCCACCTGCAGAAACAGGTGGATGAACTGGAGGACTGGCGTGAAGACTGGTTCATCAAGCTAAATGCCAAGAAGACTCAGTTAATGATTATCACCCGCCAAAACTCAAGGAAAATGATTCCGATCACTGTCAGAAACAACCAAGTGGAAATCCAAGACTCGGCAGTACTACTGGGTACAACCCTAGATAGAACAATGAACATGAAACCACACATCACCACCCTCATAAACAAGACAGCACCAAGAATAGAAAAATTGAGACAGCTACAGCACGGGTGCCCAGCAAGCTGCACTGAAAACCTTCTACACAAGCATGATCAGACCAATCATAGAAACTGGATACCACCTTACTTACAACAGCCCAATGAAAACCAAACTTGCAGCATGGGACAGAACTGAAGAAACAAGTCAGGTCAAAGACGCCTAGCCTAAGGCGTCAGACCGTATCCGCCTGCGGTGGATACCATAGAACATGCCGTGGTTTAAGTGTCACATGAGAGATTGTCAGAAGCACACCTCCCTGTGCTTGTTTGCGCAGGATATAACATATTCAATGAAAATTTCATATTTTAAAGAGGCTTTTTCGTTCATAATCTGAAACAGACATACGTTGATTTATTTCTTATATAATATTCAAGCAAAAAAACGTGAAAAGTATAATGAAAAAATTTGGACATTTTAGTCACGTGATGGGATCCAAATATTTAGCCTTGACCTAGTTTAAAAATTGTTTATTGGTTGACCCTTGATCCTCTTTTTTTCCCAAAAATTCATCAAAAACTGTAATGACAACCTTGAAATGGACTACAAACGAGCAGTACCTAAGTTACAAAAATCAAGCCAGCTACATATTACGAAAATCCTGCAAGTGATAACAACAAGCCTGGAAGGGTCCCGGACAAACCTCGAAGTGTAACTGACAGGCCCGTAAAGTTAACCGACAGGCCTGTTGCTATTGGTCTGAAATTAGGGTTGGATACAAGGGTTGGTAATGGTCATAAAAATATTAAACATGTTTGATATTTCACCGACTCTCCCCGACAGGCCGGGAACTTGAAACTGACCATGTAAACATTGGTCCCGACTCTCTAAAAATGAGTAGTTATCCGGTCTGTTACTTTTATATCTTCCATTGTGAATGGGTGTAGTAGTATGAACAGCTTATGTCATCTTTTTGAAGTTTACAACCCACTACAGCACACTAGTCACTCAGTGAAGTCTGTCTCATGCATTTTATAACAATATGAAAACCCCTTCACAATCAACTGTATTACCGTTTGTTTTAAAAGTAGTAACATTGACTTCTTCAATTGAAAATAACGTGGATGGCTGTAAATCAAGTTTTCTCATAAAAGTCTCGCCAATTAAACAAAGCTTAAATGTAATGTATACTCAAAATCTGCACCCAAAATTTAACTTATACACCAAAAAAGCAAATTACATGTGAGTTTTATGAATCTTATCACCCCTGTAGTTTAGTAGTGAAATATCTATGGTAACAGTGTGGCCATTGCAGGCCTCGAATTCTGCGTGTCTGGCAGGAAATCACCTATCACATTATGTAACAGGTTTCAAGTGTTTCAGTCATTTATGTATATGCACGAAGCATATAACAAGGTGATTGATCAAGGTGTATTCACTGAAAGTGGTGTGAATTATGTGCACAATACTGACGTTGTTTTACAAAATACTGTCAAAATACTTGGAAAACAACTTGGTGGTAATGTAATTCCGTCTTTGGGAGGGAAGTCAAAAACTGTTTCATAGGGAATTGACAACAAAAAGGGGCTTTTGGCTGGGTGTAGACAATCCACCAAGCATGTTGAGAAAATTCAGGAAAAAATCAGCACTCTCAACAGTACAAATCAAAACATGTAGTTCCAGAACAAAATGACACACCCCAGTTGGTGTATGTAAAGAAAAAAGCCTTTGGAAAGGAATAAAAACGAGAATCGGGATTTTGCTGTTATTGGTAACTCAGATAAACAATACCCTCCTGGTACATAAGTTTCACATAAGGAGGAAGATGGTACACACACGACATTTACCAATCAAAGATTTGACAGAAACTTAAACCTTCATAGTCATAATATTGTCACATTTGGCAGCCAGGTAGTGGTCCCTGATCAGACAGCTTATTCACAAGATTTCAACCACTCCAATCATCATTCATTCGGTTTCACTCCTCTAGGCACATTGAAACTTTACACTGGCAATCCAGTGTACTATGAAACAATCCCTGATATCATTGAGACACATAGATTGTCAAAGAACAGTGGTTAAAAAATTTTCTTAAAATGTCATATACCTGTTGCTTCAAATCTAAAAATACATAACTGGAAGTCCCACTTGACTGAATACTGGGACCAGATTGTAGATCTGCTGGAATATGACTTTCCTCCAGATTTTAATAGAGAATGTTATTTAGTTTCAACAGAAGTTAACCATGCCTCTATTTGCAGGAGGATCTTCAACATAAAGCCATTTTAGGTTCTTTTTTCCAACTTCCCTTTTCCATACATGTCTCCCCACTAATGATAAGATACAAAGATATAAGTCATTAGAAATCACTGTTCCTTTGGCGCCCAGGATTCGCAGTACTCTGGACACAGAATTACTCACTTCTATTGTCAAAACATGTGATCAGCTGGAAGCACCTGCTGTGTTCAAATCTCTATATTTGACATGTTTCTTTTCTTTTGTGATATTATCTAATCTTCTTCCACACACAGTTCAAACTTTCGATGTCACACTGCATTTGACAAGGAGTGACCTCATAATCACTGAAGACTTGGCACTGCTTATCATAAAGTGGTCAACAATCATACGAAATTGTCGGGAACATAGTCAGACTTTGACTCCCACATCTTGGATCATCCATACTTTGTCCTATTGCAGCTCTTATCAACATGCTGCTAAGGTACCCTGCCCAACCAAATGACCCACTGTTTGTACTCTCTAGAAATACTTACCCGGTTCCATTGACAGATTCTGTTGCCCAAAAAACATCTGAAATCTGTTTCAAATATTCTTCATATCACCTCTACTCTCATGTTTCATGCTTTCAGAAGAGCTGGAGCATCCTGAGCTTTTAAAAATGGAGTTCCTTTGGAATTCATAAAAAACATGGTACATGAAGTTGGATGCTATTCATACTTACCTCACTTTTACTCCCTCTTTTTCATTGTCTGCTTTGCTAGCTTTCTCTACTTCCCTCTACACCTAAGTACTACTGGGCATTTGGATGTTTACAATCATCCCTTATATACTCTAAAAGAATGATTTTTCTTTAAGCTATACAACTATTACCTTAGTTCCATTAACATGGTTAACAAATCTGTGGCATCACTTTAATCCCCCTCTTGTAGGCCACATATATACATATATATATATATGTACTGAGTATCCATTGGTTGCAGGGCTTTTTCTACACCCTAGTATACAACCATGGTGTTGGGGGCTTAATATTCACAGTCAATTTGACCTTTCCTCAGCAAGGTAAAGGAAATTGTCTGACCTTGGCATGACCTTCGCTCCAAGGTCACTGAAATTCTTAAATTTTTAATCAGGGTTGTTTTTGTTCAAAGTCAAGGAAATCGCTTGACCTTGACCTTATACATATTTGACTCTGATTTTATGTTTTGTCATTAAGCCCCTCCAACCAGTGGTTTCAGCAAGTTCAGTCACAAGAGAAACGTAACAATAAAATGTAGAGATTTAAAATTTAAATGTGCACAAGAAAAATATTAGTAGATTGAGAAGATATTTAAACCCATGCTGTTTTTTATTTCTTGAGTTGGTTTCCTGGGCACTCATTAAGTACTCATAATAGACAGAGGGATGTCAAGTCAGGAGTTTGACAATATTTGAAAACACCACACTCTCAGAGTTTAAGCAATGAAAAGGGGTGTCATCAACACTAATATAAAAGAGACTCTGGTCGAGGCTCTGCATTGTGGAGAGATTAAATGCATGTAAGAGCATGAGGGTGTGGAAATGTACTGTGGGGTATTGGCTGTTTAATTATACATACCATTATTTTAACTCTTCTATCCACTTTTATTGTTATGATTTGTCAATTATTCTGAAAACTGCTGGAAAATTAGCCATATGTGCAAGGTAAAGAAAATTTATCTGCTCAGTGTGCAGTACAAGTTGTTTCATGACTCACCATGCTGCATATGTGTGCAAGAGCCTTAAAATGGTTATTTTGATGTTCACTGCTGTACTGTGGCAAAGTTTCTTGTGGATGAAACTTGGACAGGCAGAGACGTATAAAGTTACATAAATCATACAGAAGTTTTCCACTTAATATTAAACAGATACACCATTCTTTAAAACAGATGGTGTCATTCTTATTTTGAAATCACAAAGTAGTTAGTCTTAAATAATGTGGAAATTGTAGAGAAGTGCCAGCACTGTACAAACTAACATTTCCTACAAAAGATTTGTGATGGCATTGTTATGTAGTGGACGTGATTTGAAATAATGAAAACATCAGTTAATTTTGAATGTTGGAAATAGTAAATAGTGTAGCTCTGTAAAGATTGGTTTATTTACGAATAAACCAATGTTTGATCCATTCATACATAATATATGCACGACATAAATATTCCTGTGAATTTATGTCCAGTTTCCTTGTTTATGGTACATTGATTGTCTATATTTACAGCCTGTTAGTCTATGAAAAATGTAGTTCTATATACCATGTCTGTTTTGTGTGATCAACACAGGTTGAAACTCGCCAGACTAGTGTATGGGAAAACGCATGCATACATAGCCTTATATATACATATACTTTCAGCATAAACAAAGCCTTTATAATACAGCAGTTGCTAGACATTTTTTTAAAATATATGTATGTTTTTTTTCAATAACACAGTCCCACATGTATATTAAATGTCAGTAAAAATTTGTCTCCACAATGACCACTTCTTTTCAAAATTCTCTGATGTATTATTGACTCTTGATAGCATTTCTTGTTCAATGAATTTTTCTTTTATTAAGTTTTGCAGATTTGATAAATACAAATCTCGTTTATGCTTAGCACTTGTAAAAATATAATATCTTGCTGACAGCAAAATGAAATTTATGGCCCAGAAGGAGTGCTCCTTAAAGACACATCCTAAAATTTTGTCTGTTTCAGTTAAATTTAGTTCATAACCAATTTTTGTCTTAATCCAATATGTCATTTTACTCCAAAGAGAATCTACTTTTTCACATCTTGAAAACAAATGTATAATTGTCTCACAATGTTTTCCACACAATCTGCACAGGTTTGATTCTGATATATTAGTTTTAAACAAAAATTCATTAGTACCCAGAATTCTTCGAACAACTCTATACTGAAACCATACATAATACTTGTCATCTATTGTCCGGAAGTTTATTGTGTAAATTTGTTTCCAAAAATTGTCACTGTATGCTATTTTAAGCTTTAAACACCATTTTACTTCACAGTCTAAAGGGCACTTGGTGGGTTCATTGAGAATTTGGTACGCATATTGCCCTCCTTTTTTAGAATGTATAATAAGTTGTGTATGAAATGGAATATATGGCCTTGTAAAGCTAAAATCATTTGTTTTTTGAGATTTCTTGATATAATTTGATACAAGCCTTCTTATTGTAAAATAATTTAAGAAATTAATATTAATGTGGTATTTTTGGTTCATCTCTTCTAGGGTCATAACCCTACCATTTTCATTTAAAATATCCCCTACGATATAAATACCCTTTTTATACCAATCTGGAAAAAATGTTTTGTTGGTTGCTAGTTTACTGTTGTACCAAATGCAAGAGGTCAAAATGTCTTGATTAGTTTTGACTACAAGTATGTCATTTAATAAATCCCAATATGTAAAAACTGAACACCAAAAGGGATTAATTTTAGAATCTAAGGTTTGAATCCATTTAGTACCTACTCTGTATAGCTTATTTATATCTGCAATAGTTGTTCCAAGTATTTTAAACCAACCTTTAGATTGGTCTGTGTTGAGCTTTTTGAGCCAGCCAAGCTTTAGACTTTTTTCAAAATTGTAAAGATTAATCATTTCTAGCCCACCTTTTAGATAGGTCCTGCAAATGTCTTTTCTGGATACTTTGTCGGGCTTGCCTCCCCAAAGATAAGTATAAATGAGTGTTTCAATTTCTTGTAAAATTGTTTTTGTAACTGGAATGGAAATGAACAGATGTACAAATTTGGATAATATCAAAGATTTTATTACTGTTATTTTTCCTAAGGGCGTCAACTGTCTATAGCTCCATGAGTTGACAACTTTTTTGGCTTTTTCTAAAGCTGTATTAAAATTTAAGTTTGGTATATCAATTAATCTGGTAGAGAAAGTTAAGCCTAAAATTGAAAACTCAGAGTCTACCCATTGCAGTTTTGTAGAGTCCTTCAATTTGTCCTTTGAGTTTTTTTTACTACCTATCCAGATAAGTTTTGTTTTTTCAGAATTTACTTTTAATCCCGAAACTGAACCAAATATCTCCAGTACATTCATAGTTGCCTGCAGAGAAGAAGAACTACCATCTAACAATATTGTGGTGTCATCTGTAAATTGTGTAATTTTGAGTACATATTCACCAACTTTAATGCCCTTTATATTTTGATTTTTCTCAATTAATAAATTTAAAATTTCAGCTACAAGTAAAAACAGATATGGGGCAATGGGATCCCCCTGTCAGCAGCCCCTTTCTATTGGAATGGCTTCAGATAGAATTCCACATTGTAGCATGTGTGCGTTAATATTTTTATTAAATAATTTTATCCAATTAATAAAATTTTTGTTAAATCCAAAATTTTCAAGCACTTTATACAGGAAATTCCAAGAAACGGAATCAAAAGCTTTCTCAAAGTCAATCAACATCAACAACCCAGGAATTTGATTTTTTTCTGTGTAATATATTAAATCATATATTAACCTTGTGCATTCCCCAATGTTTCTTCCTTTTATAAAGCCAGATTGACATGGAGATATCAAATTGTCCAGTACAGGCTTTAGCCGTTCAGATATGGCAGCTGATGCAAGCTTATAAATTACAGATAAAAGTATGAAATAGTTGTGAAGTTAAAAAAACGAAGCTTTAGGAAAAACATCTGACATATACTCCAGTACAGTCACTTCACCTAATATTCACCTATTTATCTACTATTAATCTCTTTCTAGGCATATTTTATCCCAGCCAAGCTTTGTGTTGGCCTTGTCACTCGGTAGGTATACAGGTTCTGTGATCTTCACTGCCCCCTGTTTTGAATTGTTTGGACACTTCATTAAGATAACACTCTAAAAACTTTTAAATAGCCTTTAAGTAGCCATTACAAAGCACACCATAATTTAAGCCACTTTTTCATATAGCTCTATATTCAAAACTACTTATTTTTAATAGGGTTAATCTGAGTACTTTATTTCTGTGCTAAGGTAAGAATTTTAACATTTCAGTAGTTTTTACCTTTAAAATAGACTGTTAAATACTATGAAATCTACTGATTGAACAACCAGAAAACACACAAACACAAATTATGCTGCTGAGAAAGACTAACATTATAATGGGGAAGTTTTTTAATGATCACACATACATTACACTTGCACTTCTAAGTACATCTGCCTGGGCCAGTATGTTTTCTTTCATGTAATAAATAAGTCTGAAAATCAATTCTAAGCATTCTGTATGCGCCAAAAAGGTCTCCTGTAGGTTTCATACACAACGCAGTGCATAGAGAATTAACACAAATATTACTTTTTTATCACATGAAAGAAAACATACTGGCTCATGGATTGAAAGGGTTTGAGGATTAAAAAAACCTGTCCTTAGGTCACCGTAGCACTTCATAGGAGATCCTTAGCGGATCCGTGGCAGATCCGTAAATCTTTTACATGATTCACCCTCATTCGTGTCAGTTTCCATATATAGAACTGTGGGCTATATCAGTGGGGAATCCGTGAAAGTGTAACTGGCCCCCTTACAGATATTGCTCCCTTGGCAACAGAAATACACCATTGTATCAAGACATAAAAAATACTACTCTTTTAGCAGTTAGTTTCCTTTTAAACAATTTGTCAACAGCCAAAACATAGGCGTAGGAACTGGGTGGGGGGCAGCGGGGAGGGGGGGGGGGCTAAAGTTACATAAATTTTTACAGGTAACTCAGTAATATGTAGTCAAATTACAGTTTTATCCTATTCACTTCACACATGTACCATTGTGTAAGCTACCATTTGAACTATAAAATATTTATTTTTATGATTTGCAAAATTCTGTGAAACGTTTCACAGACCATAGCATAACCACATATATACAAATCTTCTACATTTAATTTACCGTATTGCTAATTATTTAGAACTTAGACATGTAGTTTCAGATTCACAAGATAAATGACTTAGCACAGCAAAATTTGTCAGCAGAGAACATTTTTCCCAGAAATCTCTTCTTTCCTTACTGTATGTTTATTGGACCTGGCCAGTCCAATGATTATACATCCCCCTCAGTTTGGGGATTAATCTTTCTAAAAATAGATATTGTATTAGCTCGGCACTTGAAGGAAAGGTCACAAGTTTTGGAAACATGTAGTCAAGATATTAGAAATACCTTTCAAATTCAAAGGTGACTATATGTATTTATATACCATGGCAAGGTCAGGGAAACTTAGGATTAATGTTATCACAAAGATTTCCTTTGGTAAAGGAACTTTGCCAAATAACATCCTTACAAAAGACTTTAGTTAATTCTGATAATTAATAATTATAAATCACCCCAATTGGGTGCTACAAAAATACCCAGTTAATAATGGCATGAGGGATGGCCTCTCTGAGGATATGGGTGTTGAGTCCGTGCAAACTAGTTCCTCGCCGCCCGACCAAAAATTGCTTCCTACGCCCCTGAAAAAAGCAAAAGTTATTAAATTTAGTAAGTTTAAGTTTAAAAACTTTCACACCCCAGAAAATAGATGGCTGTCTGTGAGGAAAGATTTCTGAAATGCGAGAAATATGCTGTTATGTTGATAGCCCCTTAAGATATATTATATATGTCGTTACTCATTACACTGCTACTAAGATTGTATTCGGCAGATATTAGGGACATTTTGATGGACAGGTGATTCAATTTTTTTGGTGACCTAGATTGCCATCTGGATACAACAGTTTATTAATAGCATGTTTCGTCACTGCACACAGCAGCAAACTTGGAGGAAGCATACACTCTCCTAGTGCTCCTTCTTATTTAGGCAATTTTGTACACATGCTACTAATTATCTTAGCTTAACGGATTTTTATTTAGTTTCAAATTCAACTGTCCATGGATGTGCATTCTACACCAAATAAGGAACAATTTGGTGGTTATTAATGTCACCCAATTATTAAGTATTTTCAAGGTCAATATCTTACATTTTAAGCGTATACCTAGGTATAGATGAGTATTGTGCACATAATAAGGAAGTGTGTGATGATTATACTATTAAAATCATCTAAATATTTGAGTATTGTACAGTAATTAGAGCATTAGCTATGATCTCTCAGTGTTATGAAATGAGACTTTGTTCCAGTAGATGTCCCTTCTCAATATCTTCTAAGATTACCCGCTTTATAATTTTACTTCAGTTGGCAACAGTAAAATATTACAGACACTTTATGAACTATTTGTTTGAGGGATGATCAAATCCTACATTTATTTTATGTTTTACAGGCAATAAAACCCAGACTTTAATTCCACAGTATTATTTTATTGGCCCATTTTTTTCTAGATGTTGCTGTTAAGTTTTTTGATTTTAAGGGATCTTGTGATTAGTTCAGTTCAGTTAGCAATGTACGAGCATTCTATGGATAAAGTTTAACAATGTAATATTTGTCCTAGTAAAACATTCCAAATATTAAATATTTTACGTTAATTCGTCTGTGACTTTTTACTGTGGATGTTGCTGCTATATATGTAAACATCATATTTTTAATATTCAGCTTTAAACAACTAAGTGTCTAGTTTAATCGACTAAAGATAAGCATTCGACACTGAATACATAACAAGTTGGTGTTTGATTAAAATCAAGCAAAATAGTGAGTTTTATTGTACATAGATTGTAACCTAAGCTATATTTTGCAGTATTATTTTATTGGACGACTCTTCCGTAGCTGTTTATTAGTTTCCCTTAAAAATTTCCTGTACTCAGTTCACCATAGCATTAAGGTTTGTAGGTTTTACATGGACGTTACTCAGTATCTTAATTTAAGTGATCTTCTACTAAGTTTCCAGATGAATAAGTTATATGGATGAGCATTGCACACATACTATTGAACGATTTGGAAGTTGACTGAGTGAAATCACCCAAGTATTGATTGAGTGCATCACAAAAGAGTCTTCATTTTCCAACTTCTTTTTTGGCCAATTTATTTTTCTGTAAACGATCTTACTCAGTGCCTAAAATGTTAAATTTGCAAATGATTATTGTCTCATTCTGGTAGTTAATTAAATGTATTTTGGAAATGAAATTGTTCAATAGCTTCGTCTTAATATCTTTGTCCAGATTGCAGTTTGATGACAAAATTCTGCAGAAAATAGCAAACAATTTGATTTATTTATTTATTTGGGGTTTTACGTCGCTTTCAACACTGTACAGGTCATATCACGATGGGTAGTTGTAAGGGCAGAGGAAACCAGTACACACAGTTCGCTAGGGTTCTGTAGTGTAAACTGCAGACCAACGGCAAGCAACTACCAGCTTTCCCACTTGAGGCCGTGACGTGGATCAAACCCCGGCCTCAGAGGTGGGAGGCGAGAGTGTTACCACTCTGCCACCGTGGCCCCAACAATTTGATTGAGGTCAGAAAAGTTTGATCAAATATTGCCACTAAATGTTTTATTTAATACATATCTTCCACTTACTTTCAACTTTAAATAGCTATGGATAAACATTCTACTCATAATAACTCACATTGAGGTGATTGTATTATTAAATTAACCCAAACATAAACTGTTTTACAGGAAATTAAACACATTGTCAATTTCTCAGTTCAAATTATTGGGCGATGTTTACACTGAGATTAGTGCTCAATATCATAGTGTTAAGATATTTTGCTTTGCTTTTCCATTTTAATTAGCTATAGAAGAGTATTAAAATAATGGATAATGTAGTGGTTGTGTGATTAAAATCTGCCAAATATTACACATTTTACAGGTATTAAAACCTAAGCTTTGACTTCTTATTGTTAATTAAGTTGACATAATTTTCCCTGTGAATGTTGCTGGTAAGTAGCTTATATATTTTACGTGAGCAGCTTTAAGAGATCTGCTTAGTTCAATCTGTCCTCGTGCATTCCACACATAACAAGATGCACTCAGAGAGCGCAAAACGCTCGACTCCATTTGACCAGTCTCTCAAGTGATATAAAGTATTGTAAGGAAGACAAATAAAACTAAACATGTAAAGTAATCTTCATAGAAATATCAAGTAGAAAGCTAAAGTCATTAAAAATACATTGAAATGGGACCTCTGAAAAATCATGATTTTTTTTGTATCCAAAATAAGATCCAGATCTTTCTTTTAGTAACTTCTTCCTTCAGTCAGGTCCTACCCACAAATTTTTAAATAAAGATCTGTTCATTAGTTCTGGAGTAATCTAAACACACACACACCCACCCACCCCCAGACACCCCCCTCCCACCCCCCACATCCCCCCCCCCCGCAAAAAAAACCCAGACAAATAGACAATTAAAAAATTAGCCCACAAAAACATAAATTGCTGGTGGAGGTAAAAACATTGCTTAAAGGTCGCTTCTTGATGAAAATCACGCATGGTATTTTTTTGTGATGGACTGTCAAGGAATTGAAAGAAAAAAAGAAAATAAAACAGAAAGAGTAATTAATAAAAATGATGAATATACAACCTCCCTCTTTATTATGTTTATGTCAATTTCAAGACATAAAATGAGAAGAAATATTTTTACTTAAAGACAGCGAGTATCACAAGCTATGTTTGTGACATCACAATGACAGTTGCATTGTGACATCAATGAGTAATGACATCATCTGAAAGGAAAGTATTGATTTTTTACATATGTGATGAAGAGAAGCAGTTTCACTGTGTATTCCCAATTAAAAATAAGGAAAACTCTCTCCTGGCTTTAATTTTCACACAAATTACATCAAATTTGGAAGAATTCGTCTGTACCCCATAAAATACACTCCCACCAAATTTGAGCTCGATTGGTGTTATAGTTTTTGAGTTATAAGGGCGAAACGGTGCACAGACAGACAGACGGACAGACAGACAGACAGACAGAAACAAACTGATCACAATAACCCTCTCCTATCGTCGAGCGTTAATAATAAATATTGTGGTTAATGTTTTGGTGAAGTCATGCAAATGTTCAGTGTTTCACAGTGTTTAAGACCTGGACTTTGACCTCCCAATGTTGTTTATCAATATTAAACATTTTACAGGCTTTAAAAGCAAGGATTTCATTTCCCCGTAATTCAGCTATTCTTGGTGAAGGTCTGATTAAAATCACTCATATATTGAGTTTTTAACATACATTAAAACATATTATCCATTTCCCCAGTGTTAATTAATTGAGTGATTTATTTTCTCCTATTGTGGTTGCTCAGTGTCTTCATTTTAAGATTACTTATGCTGAATTTCCTATTTAATTAGCCATAGAAGATGGTTGCGCAGATACTAACTAAAAATGGATTTTGATTAAATTTTCAGGCAAATTCTGACAAATGCATAAACAACAGAAGGTGTGTGTTCGCCTAGTGCTATTGTTTGTCAAGGTGATTTTTCTGTGGACAATATTGATAATTACTTCAATTTTAGTTTCTAGTTGAACTATATAAAAACAAACATTGTGTATATAATGGTTAACAATTTGGTGTTTTCTGTTACTAAAATCAACCAAAGTTAAGTGGTTTACGAGTAACATAACATAACATAACATATTTATATAGCGCAATTCTACTTAAGAGAAAAACAATCATTGCGCTTTTTCTCCACAATATGCCGTTTTAAAATAATGAGTTTTTAGTTTCTTTTTGAAGATGTCCAATGGAAGTTCAATGTTCCTGATATCATCTGGCAGTTCATTCCAATACTTTGGTGCTACAACACTGAAGGCACGGTCACCCATAGAGACAAGTTTTGATCTTTTTTCTTGTAGCATGTATGATTTTCTTGCCAATCTTGTGGTGCGTTGATGTTGCTGGTAGTTAAGCATTGATGTCAAATATGATGGTGCCAGTCGATTCAAACTCTTATATACTAGTAGATTTATTTTAAATTTGATCCGAAACCTAACAGGCAACCAGTGGAGCTGATGCAGGTGAACTGATATAGAATCATGTTTCTTGACATTCAAAACTATCCTGGCAGCCCAATTTTGTACTTTCTGCAACTTATGGATAAGATATTGTGGGAGTTCAGCTAGGAGAGAGTTGCAATAGTCCAATCTGGAAGATATGAGTGACTGTACTATTGTGTGTGCAGCAGACTTAGTCAGGTAAGGTCTTATTTGAATGATGGACCTAAGGTGACCATAACAGGATCTGCATATGGCATTTACTTGTTGCCTGAGTGATAGGTCTTGGTCAATGATTACACCAAGATTTCTGACACTTGTGCTTGGCTTTATGTCAATACCAACCACATTTAATGAATCAATAATGACTTTGGAGCGCTGTCTGCCAGTGCCAGCAATTAAGAACTCTGTCTTTTCTTCATTTAGCTTGAGCCGGTTATTAGACATCCAGTTGCTTATTTCAGATGTACACAATTGGAGTTGTTCTGCAGTTTGTTTTTGGTTTTCAAAATTACTTGGGTCGATTGATTTGTAAAGCTGTGTGTCATCAGCATACATGTGGAAAAGTATGTGAAACATTCTGATGATGACACCAAGAGGTAATGTATATTTGCAGTAGAGATCAGGCCCAAGACCTGATCCCTGAGGCACACAGCATTCTAGAACCTTTTTGTGAGATTCACAATCATCAACAACTACTGATTGAGTTCTTCCTGTTAAATACGTTCTAAACCAGTCTAAAGCTTTGTCTTCAATTCGGAACATTTTCTCAAGTCGGTGCAGCAAAATACAGTGATCAACAGTGTCAAATGCAGCTGATAAATCTAGAAAACCCATAAGTATTACTTTTTGATTATCTGCTTCCAGTAGAAGGTCGTTCATGATTTTGATCAGAGCAGTCTCAGTGCTGTGGTGGTATCTGTATGCTGACTGTAGATTTTCAGAGAGATTATGACTGTTTGTGTGGTCAAGTAATTGGATTGAGACTGCTTTTTCAATCATCTTGGACAGAAAAGGCAAGTTAGATACTGGCCTAAAATTTTTGAAAGTAGGATCCGCATCTGTCTTTTTTGGCAGAGGGGTAACAACTGCGTGTTTGAACCCCTCTGGCATTTCACCTTGTATGAGTGACATGTTTATTACTTTGCTAATACTGGGTAACAGTATTTCAATACAGTCCTTCAGCAATGGTGTTGGGATTGGATCAAGTCTACATGATTTTGGTGCTGCTGATAAGATTAATTTTCTAATATCTTCATTGCTAAGAGGCTGGAAAGAAGTCAGTGGTGTTACATCAACAGTTTTGTCATACTCATTGAATTTACTGGTTGATGGAAATTTAGCTCTGATTTTCATGATCTTTTCTTCAAAATAATCACTGAATTCATTTGCCAACTGAGTCTTTGATGAGTGTTCAGGATAGATAGTTGGATTGTAACACAAGCTAAAATAAATATTAAGTGGGTGTATTTAATACAATCATCCTATTTATCAACATTTAACAGGTATTAAAACATAGTCTTCAATTTCTTGATCCCAATTAACAGGGAAACTTTCTTTTCATTGTGATTATTGCTCAATACAAAATATTTTGCTCTCATTTTGCAGTTTAAATAGCTGCAGGCTAGCATTCCTTGAGAACTGCTCAAATTTGTAGTCTTCTGCTGAAATATTACTTTCACATTGTGATAATAAACTTATTCAGGAGTTATTTGCACTAAAATGTTGAAAACGATGTTAAAACCCAAATAAATAAATAAAATAGCATCATTCAGCCTGCATGCATTCGACCAAGTGTATGAAGAACAAATCCATGATGTTAATTTCTTTCCATATTTCTTTCCATTTATCATGAACATATATTATCAAAAGAAATAAAACTTTATAATGTGGTGCAATAATGCTTACAGTTACATTGACTGTCGTCACTTCAGATGACAGAAACGTAACAGCTCACAGTGACTTGGTGATGATGATGATGATGATTGGGCAATATCACAATATATTTGACTTTAATATATTACAATTAATCATTTACAGTCATTATTTGTGTAGTTTGTAATTAAATATGGAAGTATTAACATTGTAGATGCTTTTCCTGTGTAAAATGCTTTAAAATGATACATTATTTTAAATAATCAAGCAAGAAATGGTAATTTTGCTATGTTTTACTAATGTTGTAATCTGATTTATACAGCCGCTTTTTATATGGCCAATCAAGTGCTACAGAATAAAGTTATTCGAATGTAATAATTGATTTTTGTTTACAGAATACGCCTGCAATTCAAACCAAGGACCGAAAGGGATGGATGTTGTATTCCATGCAATAGCCATACAGCATACCGCATACATAAAAACACCTCTTATATTGTATATTAAATTGAATATAGCTGTTTACCATATCAGGCATACATGTACCGCATGCCATTGTATGGAGATAGCCTTAAACATTCCCCAAGCTGCCCGTAAAAGACAAAGAAAGATTGGGATTAAAATTTGTTACACAACAATTGTACAGACTACTAAAAATTATTACAATCCAGTTACATCATAATGAACTCCAATATGTACAATAATGTTGTTTCATTTGTAGCCCAATGAAAACATGTCGCAGGCCAAAGAACTCAAGCTCAAGATCCCAATAAAGCCAGAAGCAGATATTAGAATCAATTATCATTTAAAGTAGTTAGTATAATAAGTAGGGAATTAGCAGACTAGTTCTGAGTTGCAGTAGGCGTTGAAGCAAACATTAACCAATTTTTATAACATATGAGTTTGCATTAGCATTGACAGGTTGAATTTTATTGGTCAGTTTACAGTGCAGATATCATCTAAGATTGCTGAAATATCGTCTAAGCTTCTTCTAATGGTAGGTCATAATACACAAGGTACTAAGCAGCCACATTTACACAAAAATTACCCAAGTAATCAATATTTTGAAATCGATGTCTAGATTGTTACACTAGGAAAATACTTAGTATTTGAATAATTTTAATCAGACAACCCTTCTGTGTAGCAACATTCACAGAAAAGATCAAATAAATATTAAACACTGGGGAAACAAAGCCCAGTTTAAATGCCTGTAAAATACTAAACATCTGAGCAATTTTTTTCAGAAAGTCACCAAAGTTTGAAACTCAAAGTAGCATCCAGTGAGATCTCGGCAAAAATTATTTCAAGTTGACGATATTTGGTAATAACATTCAGTGAAAAATTGTCCATTGAATTAACACAGAGTAATGCCAGCCAATATTATAATTCCTGTAAAATATATTTAAAAATTGGATGAGTTTTACAAGATAACCACAATTTGTCCATCTTAATGAGATGTTTGTCCATAGCTCATTATTATTAGATAGACATACAGTACTAGCACAATACTTTATAAGTACACTTACAATATGATTCACACTTCACTGAATGACGGACAGTTAATGACAGTGTTGAACTATTAAGGGCTCATCTCTGACGTCATCAAGTATTTGCTTACAAATATTGTATTCTAACTTAAGATTTACAACCTACATTATCACCCTTATTTCTGCATGGATTTTGATCTAAAAGCAGTGTATAAATATGTTTCTAATAATATGTGCAATATATTAGTGGCTAAACAGTTATGAAAATATTTTCCATAAAAACAGGAAAATTATTCAAAAAGACTGGCTTGCCTTTGACATCATCAAATATTTGTTTACCATTATATGTATTTCACTTTCACTTGAAATTTTCAACTTTGATATCACTCTTATTTCAAAATAGATTGTGATCAAAGAAAGACAAAAAAGAAGCAGTGTGTAAGTATCTTTTTAATAGTATGTGCAATGAATCAGTAAGTTAATATGAAAAATATTTACCATAAAATGGAAATTATTTACGGAAAATAAGCAGACACAAACACTCTTTGTAACTGTCATTGTGATGTGAGCAAAAATGTCATTTACGAGATTTTGATGAATAAAAATGACAAATAAAGATCTAATAATAATAGAACTTCCCAAATCATTACTGTCCTGTAGCCAAACGCCCCTCAGGCAGTAATGATTCATGGTGGGCCTGTACCCAGTAAACATTTTTGGGTTTTGCAAACATTTGAAAGGAAACATTTGGCAATGGTTAAAAAATGATGGGTACGAAAACCATTTGTAATAGAATGTTTTTAAAACATTTCTTGAAAACCGTTTATTAAACGTTTAGCGATAAATGTTAGAAAAATGTTTCAAATGAACATAATAACGTCTGAATAATAATGGGGTCAGAGGTCAAATTCACTTTCTTTGTATGGTTGCTCACTATTGAAAGTATTATTTTTATGTCTAAAATTGTAAGATAGTGCTTATAAACTGTGCCCCCTTCAATTCTTACTTTTACAGATTGCATGTGGGGCAATTTTTGACAAAGTCCTCTAAAGTCCCCTATTATTTCTCACCGCCATCTTTGTTTGGACATGTATGAGGGTGAAGGTTTACAATTATAGGTTTAAAAAACATTTTGCATAGAATGTTTTTCAAACATTTCATGATGAATGTTTGAGAAATGTTTCCAGCAAAACTTTAATTTCATCAGCTATTTTATAAATGTTTTAAAAACATTTCCAGTCAAACCAAGCTTCTTGAGTTATTTTCTAAACATTTAATAAACATTTTGAGCAAAAACGTTTGATGCATCCCTAACAGGAATGGGAGCAGTATGGTCAAATAGGGTTTATAGCACCCCAATATTTCAAATCCCAAACTTTGACCTAAAAATAGTACATCTAGAGATGTTAAACATTGTTATAGCACTCCGAGTTTGGGGAAAATTTTGGAAACACTCACAAGTTCACATCCATTGTGACAACATGGCAGTGGTCCAAGTGGTAACTTCTTCAAAAACCAAAGACAAATTTTTGGCAGCATGTATCCGAAACATTTGGCTCCTATCTTCAGTCCTAGATATAGATATTGTTATTCACCATATTCAGGGCAAGAAGAATGTTATTGCTGATTGTTTATCCAGGCTCCATTCTTGTAATCACATAGACAAAAATTTAGTGACCCACCTAGAACACAACTATATTTGGGATCACATTAATAAAAGCTACTTTTCATTGGACCTAATTATATAATTTCAGGAAACTCCAGTGCATCAGCTCCACTCTTCAATGCCGCATGGTCCAGGATCCAGTCAGCTTTTCGACCTTCCACTGTTAAAGCTCATCAGACTCATTTTTCTACGTTCTTAGCTTATCTCATATTCATGGACTTGCCAGTATCCTTATTTGTTCACAACATTCTCTCTTTTTTAGAATAACTGTACCAAAATGCCCTTTCTCCCAAAGTAATCAAGAACTATCTATCTTCTATCTCCTCTGCTTCGAAAAATTTTAATTTGGATATTTCAGCTCTCTCCCATATCTCAGTAGCTCATTACCTCAGAAGCATCTCAATCAACTCCTCTTTTCGTCCCACACCCCGGGGCATTTTTGATATCACCACTCTCTATCATATTTCCAGAGCATGTGACATTTTATCTGACCCTGTATTATACAGGGCCTTATTTTTGACAGCTTTTTTCGGGTTCTTAAGAATGTCGAACCTAGCTCCTCATAGCTCAGCCAAGTTTGACCACACCAGGCCTTTTTTAAGGCAGGATCTTGTCTTTCACCCTCCTGGCATTCATCTTCTTATAAAATGGACTAAGACCTTGCAGGATCACACTTCACATCATCTTATTCAGCTTCCAGAACTTAACAACTTCTTTCTTTGCCCCACCCGAGCCCTGAAAACCCTCATTAAGTCCAGACCCCTCCCTCCCACAGCACCTCTCTTCACCAATAATCTTCCTCCTTTTTCATCTGTCATTGATACACATGTTAGAGATTCACTCAAGAAAATTCTAAAATCACTGGGTATCTCACCTTCTGGCCACGGCTTCCATACATTTCGCAGATCTGGGGCCACATTTGCCTTCGACCATAATGTCCCCTTGCAAAACATTATGGCCCACGGCCTATGGCGAAGCTCTGCCGTATGGACTTACCTTCAAAAGTCTGAGGTCAACTGCCATGACCTTTCACTTTAATTTCACCTTTACCTTTCATGGGGTTTGAATCTTGGCCAAGTTAACTGTGGCTAGCATGGCTATGTAGGAGCCTGGTGGGGCAGTTCACTGGCTACCTTAAACTAGTGGTTTCACCTTGGCTCTATCATTGCTATTTAGTTTACCCAATGAGAGTTAGCTATGCTTCATTACTTCCCGCCTTTCTTTATTTGATTCATTCTGAACTTAGGAGTCAACCAACACACATGAAATTTTCCCACCACCCCACCCTTGCACAAGTACACATCCCACTTTTGGGGGGAGTAAGCAGGGATCCATGAATCGTTAGCGACTTTTGACTTTGACCTCAGTGACTGGGACCCCCTTCTTTACCTCAGACTAGGGGAGTAATTCTTACAAATTTTTGAATTTGTTAGGTCACTGTTTATGTTGAGGTTTTTTTTTTAATGAAAATCTGCTAGTGGCTGGGACCCCCTTAGTTTTGTCTCCACTTAGGGGAGGTCCCATTTTGGGTAGATGTAGGCCACTGGTCAAATTTGAGACTCTTTCGACCAGGTGAGTTTTCCTCCCCTTTCGGATCCGGATGGATTTTAGGCGGGCCAGGCTGTCCCTGGTACCCCCCTCTCGCTTGTGTCACTTTATCCCAATTATGACCAACTCTTTAGAGAATACATTACCATGAGGTTTGGTCTGAGAATGTAGGTTTTGGCCTACCTATGGCTCGATATTGTACTATCTGGCTTGTAAAGCTTGTGTGAAATTATGTTGGCGGTTAACTGTGATATGTATGCTGTATTCACTGTGATATTGTGTGGGTTAACATTTTACAAATTTTCCAGTTTTAAAAATTTCTAAAATCTTTCATTTTAACCTGTATACTAACATGTAAATAAAATTGCCTCAATGTGTTTCACTCTCATCTTTTCACCCAACTGCCATGACCTTTCACTTTAATTTCACCTTTACCTTTCATGGGGTTTGAATCTTGGCCAAGTTAACTGGCTCTTTATGTTATGATTATCTTTTGAACTTTTTCCAATAAAACCACAACTTGTATTTTCCCAGATTATATTACGAGAGTGTAATAAATTAATAAAAGTATTCTTTTTTCTTCAAGTTAACTTTGTAACTTAACATCATGTGCATATAGCTAATGGTGGGTGGTATACATTCTCACAAACCTCTCCCGGGTAATGCAAAAAAAATTGTAAAACAAGGGTGAATAAAGTTATGCCGAAAAAACGGTAAGGTGACAGAATTCCTTGACAGAATATAAAAGTCACCTAATATACATTTTAACATCACATAGCAATGTTACTTAAACTGATTGGCTGCGAACGATGGAAAGGTAGCCTTTGATCTCCCAATCTTTTTCAATTGGGCCAATTTTTTCTTGGTTGTCACTACTAGATATCTCACTTTTAATTTATTTCATATTAAATTTCCAGTTTAATTGTTGATTGAGGATTCTTGTTTACATAAAAATGAACAATTTGGTGGCTGCATTATTAAAAACAAGCAAACATGAACAACAGAGCCTTTGATTTCCCAGTGTTACTTATTTGTGTGATCCTTTGTAAAATACTCCTCTACAGATAATTAAACTGGACCTAATATAAGATTTAAAAGATAAAATTCAAAGAAAAATCACCTAATTGATAAAACTATGAAATCATATACTCTGTTTAAAAACTGTCGATTTATTCATATTTGAAAGATTTTAGTCCTATTCTTGAGTAGTGTACACCATAGAATGGCAAAACAAACTAGAACGGACATCCCTTATAAAACTATGCTATGTGAAACGAGAATTTCGGCCGCCATATTGGAATGTTATATTATTGTAAACTACAATAGCAATATATTGAATTTTGAAAATTCATAAGAAATGTAATTTTTTTGCTCCACTTTGACAAATAATATACCATTTTAAAGCTTACAACACTTGGAATCTATCTAGAGCATACTTTTCACACAATAAGCCTATTCGTAATTCTGATCTTCCAGTGTAAGAAATCCTTGGATAGCACATGAACAAATGGACATGGTCGGCAAAAATAGACGATTTTTTGTCCTCATCTTCATGACTAATATGATTGTATCTCTGGAAATACTTAATGGATTGTTACGAAATAAAAAGCACCAGAAAATGTAATAAATTGCCTTTAAAATGGTGTGAATATTATATTTTTATATACACACTTCATGGTTATTCCTACCCAGGAGACAGAGAGACGTTTGTGAGAGAAGAACCAGGAAGTAGCAAAAATCAGTTTCAGTGGATACTGTACATTAACACACATATAGTTAAAATTATTACTGGAAATGGAGGAATAAATTATATAAATTCATTCTGTGTACACTTTAGAATCTATGAAAAGTTACATGCTGCAGTTTTAATACAATATCTCCTATTTTCACCCAGTACCAGTTGTCAATTTAGTACTATCAACAAGTGCCAATATTTCCTTGATATTTCTGAAACCTACAAATGTGAATATAGAATGTTTCCCAATATTGTTTTATTCAGTAATTTTTCTCTGAATGTTGCTGGTCAATATCTGACATTTTTAAATAATGTTTTGTGTTTCTGTCCAGTTTAAGTAATGTTAAAGGATCATGTTACATAAAATAATGTTACATAAAATAATTTCTGTTTGACACCTGAATTTTCAGTATTTTACAACACTTCAAACAAGGTATTTTGTTTATTTTCCAGTTCAAACAGACAAGCAATCACTACATACTGAAATAAGTAATTTGCTGTTTTTGATTAAAATCACCCAGATATTGAATATTTTACATTGATTTAAACATAGTCTTCAATTTGTCGTAGCTAATTTGTGCATTTTTAAGGGATGGATGGGCTCCATATCTTCATGTTAAGATATGATATGTCCAGATTGCAAGATAAACAACAAACTGCCAAGCATTCTACACATGATAAAAAAATTGGTTGAGGTTTGCTAAAAATCAGCAGAACTATTTAATCTTCAACAGACATTAAAGCATAATATTTGATTTCCCAGTTTAATAAAGCTGGCTGATTTTTTCTATCAATGTTGATGCCCAGTGTGTTAACTTTTAGGTATGTTATTCTTACTCTCCAGTCTCAATAGCTATAGTAGAACATTCTACAAATAATAATGTATATTTGGGTGGCCATATTATTCATATCACCTAAATATGTAGTATTCTGCAGAGATTGAATCTAGTCTTGAAATTTTAGGTGATAATGAATTAGACTTTTCATGGATGTTGTTTCTCATAATCTTAGTTTAAGATGTGTCATGTTCATGTTGCGGTTGATGTAACTACAAATAATCATTCTATGCATACAAATAAACAATTTGGTGGTTGCATAATTATATTTAACCATATCTTGACCATTTAAATGGGATTAGAACCCAAACTTTGACTTCATAGAGTTAATATAGTATCCCATATGTTCCAGGTGAACAAACTATAAAAGATCTATGTTTGTTTTTGTGCCATGAATGAACATTCTACATGTAACAACAAAAGCCTGTGGTGATTGTCTCAGGACAATCACACAAATATTCAGCCATTTACATGACTTAAAACATGTCAAGTATTACAAATTTATAATAACTGTAACTTACCTTTAGATATCGAATAAGTTCAATTTTTCCATTGACATTTCTTCTAAGTATCGTATTTCTAAAATATCTTATGACTAGCTAAAAATTGAATTAGCTGTATATGTACACTACCGAAAATACAAATTATAGATATAAATAAGGAAACTCAGTTTGTTGGATGTCTGATAAATATTGCCCAAACACTGAAAATACATTACAAGCATTCAAACTTTGATATAATAGTAATTGTTGTTTGATTTTTTTCGTTGATGTTGTTGCTCAATATGTTACTTTTAAAATATCCCATGTCCAGTTTGCGATAAAATTAGCTATAAGCGAGCTTTTTGCAGATAATAAAGAACAATTTTATGGATGTCCAATAAAAATAACTCAAATATTTAGTATTTTACTGACATTAAACCTAGGTTATTAATTACCCAGTTTTGCTTAATTGGGCATTTTTCTATGGTGTAGTTAAGTATCTTAGTTTAAAAATATATTATGTCTAGATTACAATTCAATTATTATAAATATAAATACAATTTAAAATTTTTTAGTAAAATCACCTGCATTGTGAGTAGTTTACAGGGATTAAAACAAAATTTTCAATCTCTTAGCCCTAATTAATTGGTCAAAATTTTTCATGCAGTTTACATGGATTAAGCTTTAACTTGCCAGAGTTATTTAATTTGACTATTTTTTCTGTGAACATTGCTACTAAGTGTCTTATATGTTGCAGGTGAACTAAGTTAAGACATAAGCTTGCTTTTATGCTAAACACAGAGATTTTACAGATAATAATGAACATTTTGGTGTTCCTCTGATTAAAACTACCTCATTACTGAGTATTTTGTATGGTTTAAAACCTTAACTCTAATTTTACAGTTTTATGTTAACATAAATAGGACATTTTTCAGTAAATGTTTTTGCTTTATGTTTTATTTTTTTCAAGATATCTTATGCTCACTTTCCAGTTTAATTGTTAAGAGTATTGTATTGTACAGGCAATAAAGAATAACTTAAACTTGACCAAATTGAATAAATATTGAATAATTTGGAGGCTGAAAAACCCAGGATTTCATTCATCAGTTTTATTTCAAGTGGACCATTTTACTGTGAGTGTTTATGCTCAATATCCTAGTTTTAAGATATATTTTGGTCACTATCCCGTTACTCTGGCAATGGTCACACATTGTACACCCAATAAAGAACAATCTGGTGGTTGTCTTATTAATATTTCTATATATTAAACATTTTACAGGTTTTATAACAGGTTTTGATTTCTTAGAATGATTTCATTAAATATTACTGTGAAAATATTAATCTTAAGAAGATATTTTGTGTGTGATTTCTGTTTAAACGCTATAGATAAACATTTTACACATATAATGGAACAATTTGGTGATTTATATTATTAAAATTACCCAAATATTTAGCATTTCAACGAAATTGTAGCGTAGCCTTTGCTTTTCTAGTGTTATTTAAATTGGTTATATTTTCTGAGTTTTGAGTATTTTATGGCCATTGTATTATAGACTTACTATTTAATTGTTCAATTTATATCTATGTATATTGCTTCTCAATATGTTTTTTGGTCCTAGTTTCTGATTAATTAGCTATAGACGAGTATTATAGAAATAATAAACTGCAATCCAGTGTAGGTCTCATAAAACTCATCTAAATATTTAACACACAATGTTTCCGCCAATAAAATCTAGGCTTTGATTGACCAGGGGTGTATAATTGGAAGTCCAATTCTCTCACTAATTATTGAAAATATTTCTCTCCTATCTTGCATACATGTACTAGGTCAAAAGTAGATTTCCTTGTATGGATATCAGGCCTGGATATTTATTAATTTCTTCATTTTGGAATTTTTAAAGTAATTTTTTATTTATTAAAATTCATGGATTTATGAGTAAAATCACTTGTAACTTGAAAAGTATTGCATTTAGAGTATTTTGTTGAAACATGTTGTTCACCTACTTTTGGGTCAGCTAAAACATAGTAAAATTGAAGACCAGCACCTCATTGCATAGCTGATCAACACCTATTTGATATACATTCTTGTCTACTTTCACTTGTACTCTGAAGCTTTAAAAACAAAGTCAACTGACACTGAGCCCAATCACTGGCACTGATTGCCTGTTAAACATCTCTTTCAAAACTCTGTAGGTAACTTTATGATGGGTGGTTCTATGGGAAGAGGAAACAAGCACATACAGTTGGTCATGGTTCTGTACTGTAAACTCTCAACCATTGGTAAGCTACTGCCAAGTTTCCCAAATAGGGTTGGGGGTTTGATCCGCAGAGGTAGGAGGCAAGTGTGTTACCATAAGAGCCATAGACCAATAGCCACTGTATATCAGTACAACATTGGAATGATATCTGGATAAACAAGAGAACTCAGAGTGTACATACCTATGCCTAGGTTCAATGTGTCCTGTATTCCGTATGAGTGCAATGATAAAATGCATTTTTGAAATTGTAATGGCAACCCTAAAAGTTTAAACGACA
This sequence comes from Sabellastarte sp. h YS-2021, assembly GCA_964017235.1. Taxonomy (NCBI): domain Eukaryota; kingdom Metazoa; phylum Annelida; class Polychaeta; order Sabellida; family Sabellidae; genus Sabellastarte; species Sabellastarte sp. h YS-2021. The sequence continues at coordinate 1,466,003 of OZ024937.1, read as the reverse complement.
AGAACTCTTCCATTTATACTCAGACATTAATAGCCTTAAATCAGTAAAAAGCTATGATGCTGACTTTCAGGTAGCCTTTATTTGAAAAAAAATATCTGTCGAAAAATCCAATAGTTATTCAGGATTTAATGTCCCTTTTAATCCATCACTGTTGATGTATAATTGCTTTAGAAGCAACATCTTATAAATCACAGGTTGAACAATGTGCTCTTATCTAATTTGCCTGAAAAAATTTAAAGAAATGCCAGGGAGGAAAGCGTGAAAACTGTTTTCATTTAATTGCTTTATCTAAGTGACTTCATATTAGCCTGGCAAAAATGTGCAACTGCCTTTTCCGCTGTTTTGTCGAGTTTGACTTTCAAAACTTAAATCTCCCTGTTCTTCAACTATTGTCTGAGGTTTGCGTATGACCGTGTGATACAGTGGCTAAATTTTCATAACCTTGTTTGTCCTATGGAAGTCTTTAAATGGTTGAAATTTGCGCCTCTGACTTTAGAACTGTGAGCATGTGCAACCAAAAGCGAACATGTGCAGATAAATTTCTTGCCATGGTAACTGCAGGTGAACTCCACAGTGTATATAAGGGTGTGACGTGGTCATCTTTCAGTGTAATATGGTGAAATTAAGCTAGTGGAGGTAAATAAATGTTTCGCCACTGTGTCACAACATCGAATATGGACTTTGGATGGTAGTTGAAGCCTATCAGCACTGATTACACTGTTGTTGAGTTAATGATACCCCAAACCTCGGAAAGTACAGCAAAAAGATAGGATATAAAATCAAATATCTCCATCCCTGACCTACATGATACTTCAACCAATCAGCAAATTTGCAGAGATTTCTGTGCGGATCCCATCACATGATCCTCAAAGGACTGTAAGCACCAGCACACAGAATTTTACTGTTTACAAAAGTATTCTGTTATCATTATATTTTCTTATTGCACGTAAACTTGTTTTCTTAAGTTTGTGCACCGATTCATGATCCAGTGAGACCACTGAGTATTACTGTACACCATTATTACTACAGTTATTATTATTTAATTACAAGTATACTGAAATATATAATATTACAGATTTTGGCAAACTAAAAGACTTTCCATGTCTAAATTACTATTATGATAAGATGAATAAACCCACAAGTAATCTACTTTAATGGTGTTAAATGTAAATTTCAGTTGCTGATTTCAAATATAAATTCTATTAGTTTCCATTAAGAAAACACTTTATTTGTGAGAATTTTATGAAAAAATTGTATTTATATCAATCCACGTTTATTTTGACCAAAAAACATGTTGCCAAACTTTAAACAACAAGAAGTGAAGAATTGACTTGAAAAGACTTCCCTGCTGTAGTTTGTGGGTTAATGGGGTTATAGTACTGAAAGGGTATCATGTCATTTGATCAGAGCACTACAGCCATTCACTAAAAACACAAAATAAATGGAAGAGATCAAAGCAATTCAAATGTTACAGCGTGAGAAGAAGTGCCTGAGATGTTTGAATCTGTATTAGTGACACATTAAACACTGGCCAGTGCACAAGTAAACCGTGGTGTAGAGAAGTAAAGAAGGAGAAGGAACTGATTCATTTTGAAACAGTAAACACAATGCAATGATAAAATGATGTCAGGTGGGTATATGACCTCACAGAAACTGTTCTATACTGAAATATTGCAAAAAACAATAACAAGTGTGGCAACCTGTACACAACCTACACACAATATGCTGTATTATCTGATGTAAATTATAAAAACGCTCCAGTATAGGCAATGTACCAGCTACGATTAAGGCATTGGATCCAAATGTAAATTCACCATCCTTGACCTACATAGCACTTCAGCCAATCTCAGAAGTTACAGCAGTTTGTCTTTAGATCCCTTCATGTGATTTGGAAGAAAGACAATTAGTTATTTGATGGTGTGTTTTAATAGTCTTGTGTGTGTAAAAATGACAAATCAGCGAACTGGTGACATATAATTGATGCATTGGCCTTCAACTAGTGTATGCAGAAAATGGAAGACAACACAAATCACGGTAAGGGATCCATACACAACCTGTTCTTTAGGTCAAGGGCAGTAGATTGGGGTTTTATTCCTATCTCATTATTTTTACTCATCCAAACTTCAATAATAGAAATATTTTATTATTGTAATATCATGTAGCCTGTTTTGGGGTTTTGTATAGAACAAAGCATACTACCACTACAACTGTTTTACTGGGATTGTATCCTACAAAGAATTTCGATCACAAGCCAATGCATTTTATCCCAAATTCAAACATCACATCACAATGTAATACTTGTAGGTTGTGTACAATGTCAAAATGAGGGAATCCTGAGATCATTTTTGTGATCTGTAAATAAAAAGAATTTATTTGGTAGGTCAGTTTTGTAAGGTTACTCACTTCATCTCACATTGTGGAACTGAATTTTTAAAATTTATTCCATTGACACATTTCTTCCTATTGGATGTAGTACTGTCAATTGGTGATGTGACACGAACTGGCTAGCAAATTAGAGCTATTAAAACAAAACATGTGGAATATAATAATTGATAGTGAAATGATGAAAATGTATATTCTGGAAGTTTATTATTCTTTACGTTCACTCACCCCTATTTATTTTATTTAAAAACTACATAATACAAATAAATATGCCACAACCCCATAGGCAAATAAATATATACACAACAATTTGGTCAAGTTTCAGTTCACTATATTTTCCGATATGATTACCAGAGGCCTGTTTACAAACCATGTTTCTTTTGTATCACATCAAAGAAACTACATTGACCTACACTCTTTCATATGGATGTATTGCTAAACCATATAAACGCATCCACTTCAAACATAACATATCTCTTAAGCAAATTATTTAACTTTGCGTGCCTTGTAAATGTTGTACTAAACCTCTCTAGTGTATTATAGATAACCTACATGTGTACATTGTGAGCCCAGAGTTCACGTGCACTGCAGTACATGTAAAATTCTGCAGTGTGAAGTCAAGCTATTATGTTGTTGTTAAATTTGAATGACGGCTCATAGTATGCATTGATTCACAAGTGGTACTAATTGAAGATGATTTGAAGCAAATGTTTGGTGTGATTTAATTACTTTCAAAGTTGATGATTGTCCAAGGTACACAAAATATGACAAAACAAATAAGCAAGTTTGTCTTGCATTACTGTGTTGTTGTCTTTTAGTTTGTAGTTCAAAGTACTAACATTGACATGTATTTTGCCCCAGCCATCTGGAGTGAAAATTCAGAGGAACCAAGTCCTCATTCACATCAGTATTTGAATAACTCTAACAGTTGCCTTAACATAAGATTTGTATGTTTTCTCATGTAAATTGAGCTGTAACTTTTCATTCATTTAAACTGTGGTTGACCTATGAATGACCTTTTGGCTTCACCGTTTGTATTATTTCTGAAGGGTTCATTATCCTTGTTATTGTTGAAATAGTTCGAAGTTTAACCCCAAGGAAAGAAGCAATGTATATTCTGAGTGTATCAGCAGTTTCTTTGTGCATTTATATCCAAATTTTCTGGACCTCTGTTTAAGTCCTCAATATCTGAACATAAATGATGGACTTTTTCGATAAGATGACAAACTGTCTCTTTTGATACTTTGCCCTTTATTAAAGCATATTTGGTATTGTCAATAGAGAGGTTGCACACATATTTCGCTTCCAAAAATGTGGTCACATAAATTGTTGTGTGAAACGCCATGTCTAGACAGACTGGGGGTATGGTTACTTGGGAACCATACGCTTCAGTTCTGGTACCAGTCTGAAATGCTGCATTGTGGGATGTTATGGTCTAGTGATTTTTACTATAAAAGCTTGTTTGCATTCAAAATTTGGCGCCACACTCTTTGGATTTGAACAGTACACATCAAAAATTTACACTGAGCTTGATATTTTCGATTTTATGTCTGTGTATATTTTAATGGTTTTAGTCTGTTTTATTCTTGATTTTACATTATTGTTATTGCTCAGTGATAATGCCGAAAGCATTTTACTGTTCTAAATGTACTTCACAGCATCCACGTCCGGTGGGCAAGAGGTGCCAAGTGGCAGGTGAGTCCCTGGTTTCGGATGTGGAAGCCGTTGCACCCCCCTCCCCTTCAGTGTCCGGTATAAGTTCCGTATCCGGTCAGATACTGCTACAACTCCAGCAGTTGGGTGAGAAGATGGACAACATGGACAGGCGGGTGCAGCGGACTGAAGCAGTCCTGGATCAGGGCAACTCACAGGCAAGTGGTGCTGTTTTTTCTGCTAAAAATTCACTAGAAAAAAATTTGATCCAAGCCCCTGTGCCGGACAGTATTACAGAGAGTGTGGTCCCCTCATTGGGTTATCTAAGGGAGAATGAATCCGTACAATCAGAAGTAGATAAGCGTTTGGCTGAGCTGGAGAAATTGAATGAAACAGCTACTAGAGGTAGATTGAAATCACAAAGAGGTGGTCCGGGCGAATTTTCGGTCAAGAGAATGGTCGATTGGCCTCAAAATTTTATTCTTACTGGTAGTAGAAAGACTAGACCCACATATGACGACCTCACTATCACTCAGTGGGTGTCTGGGTTTGTCCGGTGTATCCAGGAGGAGAAGTCAGATGTAGCCAAGGAATGTATGTTGGATTATTTGGGTAATTTGATGGAGGATGCATCTGACTTCTCCTGGGAGGCAGCCAAGGCATCCCATGCTATTGCTTTGACTAATATGGAAGCGGACAGGTTAAAGTGGACAGACACTGATAAACTTGATAGGATTCGCAGGGCACATGCTCAGAGGCATGTAAATGTGGGTCAAATGGCAAATTCCAAAGGTTCATATTTGAAAAAACAAAAGACCAGTAGTTCAAAAAATGGAATAAATTGTAGATTTTTTCAAGAAGGGTCATGTAAATTTGCTACTCATCATAGGACTGCTGGGCAGTATTTTAGACATGTTTGTGAGTCATGTGATGGATTACATGTCACAAAGTTGTGTACTCAGAAGCCAAATTCAAAAAACTAGGTAGCCACTGCAGTAATGCAGTGGGAAGTCATGATAACAGGAGATTTTCTGAACGTTGTATTTATAGAACTGGTTTTGTAAATAAACAATTGTTTGATAAAGAGTATATAGCTAGATTATTGTCTGTATGTAAAAAAGTAAAACCATCACTTTCTTTTGCAGCAGTAGTCAAAGGTCAAAGGGCTATTAAACATGCTCATGGTTCCCCTTCTGTGACAAGGTCGGATAATAGAGGCCAGCAGTCAAAGATGTTAGGTCGCAGAAATGCAGTAGTTTATGGTAAAAGTAGTCATTATAACAAAGTAGTAAATCATAGTAGTGGTTCTAATTTGCAACAAGGTGTGTCACACATGGGTGGAGACGTGTGTGCACATGTGGAAAATAAAGGTAAACAGAGTTTAATATGTAAAGATGATCAGGTTGAAAGGTTTGTTCACAAAAACCGGTTCAAACTGTTAGAGCAAGATGATACTGAAAGTAGTATTGAAGGTAAATGTCAAAATACTGTCAGTGCACGTGTAAAAACAGACTGTCAAGTAGGAGTTTCACCAGTAGCTCTGCTCGTGAAAGATGGAAGTAAAAGTGTCAAAGGTAAGAAAACAAAACCCTTCAACTGCAGTAAGCTTGCTGTCGACAGTAAGTACTTAGACAGTGAAACATTCAGTGAAAATACTGTAACAGAGGGTTTCCCGGCTTTGAATGCGGTTGACATAGTCACAGATGATCAGTTGATTCATACTAGGTGTGCAAATCCCTCGGAGAGTGCAAACACTGCTATTAACCGGTCATTGTGTGCTTCTAGTGTTGCAAAAGTACTTGACACAAAAGGAAATAAAAAACCTATGGAAAATGGCTATAAAAGTACGGTTGAGACTATCAATCAAATAATAGACAACAGTGCAGATAAGTACGCGTTAGAATTACAAACCTCTATGAAAAAAGATAAACTTAAAGTGGCAAGGCAAGCTCATGATAATACTTTATGTATAGCCCAGAACGTACCTTTGTTTGGCTTCATACCCATTTATGGGCTAAAAGGCCAGGTAGTGGATAAATGTCATAACAGAAAGTGCAATGATATATTGCAGTTGCATAAACTGCTACGAGAAGATGGCAGGTACAATTATGAGGGCTTGCAGATACCAGTCCCTTCTAAATTGAACCATAAAGCATGGGTACAGTACTTGCAAGAATACTGGGACTGGCAGTTGCCTTTGCTAATTAAATTCGGATTCCCGTTGGACTTTGATAGGGATAGGGTTATCAATTCTCATGATATAAATCATAAAAGTGCCACAGAACATCCGGATCATGTCTCGGTTTACTTGGAGGAAGAGCTACGGCATCAAGCGATTTTAGGTCCTTTTAAACATCCTCCCATTGAAAAATTGCATGCCAGTCCATTCATGACCCGGGATAAACCTAATTCAGCCAATAGAAGGGTCATTATTGACTTGAGCTGGCCCCATGGCAACTCGGTTAATGCAGGAGTCTCTTCTGACAAGTATTTAGGTACAGAATTTGTCCTAACCTACCCTTCAGTAGATAATGTTACTCAGGAAGTACTTCGCTTGGGGAGGGGTTGCAAAATTTTTAAAGTAGATATCAGCAGAGCCTTCAGGCATGTTCCCATTGACCCTGGGGATCTAGATTTATTAGGCTTACATTGGGGAGAGTATTTTATCGATCGATCGCTGCCTTTTGGGTTCAAGCACGGATCTTCCATCTTTCAGAGAATGTCAGACGCGGTACGCTTCATTATGAGCCAGGAGGGCCACGGTATCTGGAACTATATTGACGATTTTCTGTGTGTGTCCCTGCCGTCCAAAATAGATGTAACTTTTAATAGACTGCAGGAATTGCTGCAGGAATTGGGTCTTATGGTTAGTGCTAAGAAGCTAGTACCCCCTAGCACTCGGGTCACTTGCCTGGGTATTGTGGTGGATACCGTGGCCCTTTTCGTATCTATACCGGCTGAAAAATTAGCAGTAATTAAAAATGTTTGCTCAGAGTGGGCTAGCAAACAAATTTGCACCAAGAAAGAGTTGCAATCATTGTTAGGTTTACTGTTGTATGTTGCTAAGTGCAGAAAGTATGCTAGATATTTTTTGAATAGGATGCTAATGCTATTGAGAGATAATACTCATTGTAGTCGCATTCGTCTTACTGAAGATTTCAAAAAAGACCTCAGGTGGTTTAATGCCTTTTTACCTGTGTTTAATGGAGTGTCAATTTTTAGACAGCCTCCTAATAAGTCAGTTCACCTGGATGCTTGTCCTTCGGGCTTAGGTGCAATTTTTGATCATCAAGTATATTCCCTTCCCTTGCCCAGTAATTGGAAGGACCTGAATATAGCGTATACTGAGCTTATTAATATCTTGGTGGCCTTAAAGGTGTGGCATACTCAATGGGCAGGGTCTTCAGTATTAATCAGATGTGACAATTCAGCTGTGGTCTCGGTTCTTACAACAGGAAAGACCAGAGACCCTGTCATGGCCAAATATGTTAGGAATATATTTTTATGGCTCAGTGCATTCAACATAGAAATGAAAGTTGTTCATATTGCAGGTCGCCTCAATCCAGTAGCAGACCTCTTGTCCAGATGGCACTTGACCAGTAATAATTTTAAAAAATTGCAGGAATTAGTGCATCCAGTATCATGGGCTAATGTATCTGTTGATTTGTTGAAAGTGAATGAGTCAATTTAATTTGTATTGTAGGTTCGAATCCAGTAGAACAGCACCTGGCTTCCCTGGCAACATCTAGGCTTTCTACTGCATTTGCGGCCTCCACCAAAAGAGCCTACACCACCATGTTCAGGACCTTCCTGGCCTTCGTGGTCTTTATGTCCCTTATGGGATATACAACAGGTGACTGCAATCCAGCTTCTCTGCTTTCTCGAATGCTTGCAGTGTAATGGTGTTAGGTCCTCTCAAATGTCAAATTACTTGTCAGCCATTAAATCAAAGTTACTTATTTTTGGCCTAGATGTTGCTGGGTTTGCTGACGTTCGGTTAAAATATTACCAGAAAGCTATTCAGAGGCAGGCCCCCATTAGAGTTAGTTTGAAAAAAATCATTGATGTCCCATTGCTAAAGTTAATTGTTAGTCAGTGTGACTACACTTTTATGGGTCAAATTTTCAAAGCATTGTACTTACTTAGTTTTTATTCTTTCTTAAGATTGTCTAATCTTGTCCCACATGCTGTGGCTCAGTTCTCACCTCTTAAGCATCTATGTAGAGGGGATGTTATATTTCGCACTGGCAAAGTGGTTATCTTGGTTAAATGGTCGAAGACTATGCAAAGTAATGACCAAGTGAAGCTTATCACTGTACCCAGGATCGAAAATTCGACCTTATGTCCAGTTTTAGCTTTGAGAAATTTATTAATGCTTACACCTAAAGGTGCAAATCTTCCTTTGTTTCAAATTAAAGTGGCTCGAGAGTGGGTCCCCTTAACTGACAGTAGAGTCAGGAGGCATTTTGACATTATACTAACTAGACTCCCGTTGAAAAACACTGGTTATACTCCACACGCTTTCCGTCGTTCAGGTGCCACATTTGCTTTCAATAACAATGTAGCTCTGCAAAATATTCAAAGACATGGTACCTGGACCTCGGACTGCGTGTGGAGGTATATCACTGACTCAGCTGATGCTGGTGAGCAGGTGGCAAATATGTTCAGGGATAAGCTTGCTTCTTCCTAACACTACTTTCCCTTGGGATTTGGGTGGAAAACTTATTTTAAAAGTTTTAAATTTAATTAATATCCAGTAAAATATAAAATGCCTTCAGTAAATATATTAAATTCATAAGGTCACCTTACCATAATGTCCCCTTTCATATTTTCTTCCTAATTTACTTTCTAGTTAATTTGGTTACCTTAACTTTATCAGTTTTCAGTAATGTTCTAAATTGGGACTAGTGGTAAGGTGACCTTATAAATCTGGACTTTAAGTGTAACATTTTAAGTATTGACTTAAACTGTCATGGTCTGTAAATAAAAAAAGTAATATAGAAATCTTGTTAAAGAAATAAATAGATATTTCTCCGCAATGCTGCTTTATCTTGTTGACACAAGGTCATAGGTCAAGGTCACACACTTACTGGTCACCGAGGAACTGTGGGGGTATGGTTACTTGGGAACCATACGCTTCAGTTCTGGTACCAGTCTGAAATGCTGCATTGTGGGATGTTATGGTCTAGTGATTTTTACTATAAAAGCTTGTTTGCATTCAAAATTTGGCGCCACACTCTTTGGATTTGAACAGTACACATCAAAAATTTACCCACCCACCCCCTTCCTGTGTTATAACTTGTATACTGCTCAGTGTCTTGGTGTTTTTCAGGTGTAAAGGTCTTGAATTAGCAGAACTTCATGGTTGGAGCAAGGCCATGCTGCTGCTACCTGGAGCAAAGCTTGCTGTTTGAGTTGGTTGTCATCTGTGTGCTTAAGCTTAAGATGCTTAAATGTAAGACAGTGCTGGGCTCGTGTCTTTACCATGTAATGGTCAGTAGTCAGCTTCAACGTTACTGGCCCCAAGTTTAGGGATGAGAGAGACTGGGGCTGTATTGCTCAGCCCTCTAGGGTAGCTTGGGGTCTTTGAAAAGAAGCTGCAATTATAGGTAGCAGAAGCAGCTGGGGTAGTCCCCATGGTTAAAAAATTGTATAGCAATTGTAAATATTGCATTGGCAGTATTAGTAGTGGTTTAAAGCGAAACTATATAGTCGTATGTGATTAAGGTCTTGCTCAATCATGTGGATGGTGTGAAGTAGCTTATATATATATAAAGTGATTATAGCAATATTGTTGTACCAGCATACTGATAGCTAGTCATGGGGTATGCAAGTACTGAGCAGTAATTATTGTTGAGGTGGCTTGAAGTATTTTTAATAATTTTAGTTTATTGGTGCTTTTGCACAGCTGTACACCTCTTATTGATTTTAATTTATGTGTAGTCACTGTAGTATGTATCTCATGTATTAAGAATGTCAGGTATAGCATCACTGGATGCATGGTTAAATCTAGGATATGAATAATTGTTAACCATGGCTATGTAAGCTGTAATGTGCATAAAAATAGCATGGTTTGCCTGGTATTGGTCGTGATTACACATGTAAATAATTATGCCCAGTTACAGGGGGATTAAGTAGTTTTAATTGCTGTTATCGTGATGTAACTGTTCTTATTTAGTATGTGAATTTAAAGCTGAACAGCATAAACAAGCTTCAGCGAGTATGCTGCTAGTAGAGTGTTGAGGTACATGTAGCCTCATAATTACTAGCAAAGTATAAGGGTACGCCTTGTAACAGCTTTGGGTTATGTATACTTGTGTAAAAGTTGAAGTGGTCTACTTATGTTTTTTTTTTTCTTAATGAAGTGCCTTGTTGGGCAGGGTGGAAAACTTATTTTAAAAGTTTTAAATTTAATTAATATCCAGTAAAATATAAAATGCCTTCAGTAAATATATTAAATTCATAAGGTCACCTTACCATAATGTCCCCTTTCATATTTTCTTCCTAATTTACTTTCTAGTTAATTTGGTTACCTTAACTTTATCAGTTTTCAGTAATGTTCTAAATTGGGACTAGTGGTAAGGTGACCTTATAAATCTGGACTTTAAGTGTAACATTTTAAGTATTGACTTAAACTGTCATGGTCTGTAAATAAAAATAGTAATATAGAAATCTTGTTAAAGAAATAAATAGATATTTCTCCGCAATGCTGCTTTATCTTGTTGACACAAGGTCATAGGTCAAGGTCACACACTTACTGGTCACCGAGGAACTGTGGTACAATTTAGCGTTTTAAGTCAAGTGAGGGTTGAGTTATAAACATAGGTTCCTTCAATGTTTTTAGTGTATTTATAAATTTTATATTTTAAAAATGAACAAATGACAGATTGTACAAAAATTATAACCTTCGAGATAAGTAAAATGATCAGTAAACTAATAAATGTTTATAACCAACCAACTTCATCAAACTTGTTAAAGACTTTCATCAAACGCCAGCATATTTAAGGCCAAGTTCATATAAATTATTGTTATACAGTGTCATTAACAAGTTATAGGTTAATTGTTGAAACAATTCTGTGGCACAAGTTGCTATGAAAAAATGCCACATTATTATTTCCGATCTATGATCATTCTATCAAGGTTAAACTTAAGTCATAAAATTGAAATGCCTCATGCTTCTGTAAATATGTATGTTTGAAATGCTTGGTACTTGAAAATATATTCAGATAGGTTTGTCCAAGCTCTACTGTAATACGACGGCAATGTGTCAGCAGAAAAGCTACTTTAACATAAACTTAAATTTTGGCATATTTACATTGCAGGACAACAAACCATAGTGTACAACCTCTTTCTTTTCAAAGAGGGCACTGAAATATATAAGAAATACAATCTCCTGTGTATGTTCATTTTAACCATACACATATCCTAGTGAATATTAAGCCAATTTATCCCTACAAAAAATTTAATTTGTTAGACTTGTAACAAAAGCTTAATTTTACCGCTTGAGTAATGTATAGGTATAACTGTATTATTACCAAAGGAAATCCATGCTACAATACTTCAAACAAACAACAAAGCAGGTCATTGTTTCCATATTATCGCAAAGTGCAAGAGACAGACTGTACTATTTTTTGTAGTTTGTCAGTTACTAGGGTCCTAGTACTTGAAACCTGAAAGAGATGACATCATCTGTACATAGTACATCCATTCACAATAAAACAACATGAATTGAGAATATCCAAGAAATACAAGTGTGACAGTATGGGAACAAGTGACTGAGTTGCATGAATCTACATTGTGGACTTATTTGACAAGTACTGGTCTGCGATATAACAAGTGTATGGTATTGTTAGTCATATTAAATGTTAAGGACAATGTCATTGTTGTGCATTGACTGTCTTGTAAGTATTCTTTAATACTGAAATATGAAAAGTGTATTGAAATTTGGACTCTGAGAATGTGAACTGAGATTGGTGAAATTCTGTGAAGAATATTAAAATATTGTTTGTCCACTAACATAATGTCTGTTTGTGTAAATAGATGTTTTAAGCAAAACAAATCCACCTTATTATAGAGAGAATAAATAAAAAAAGATTTTTGTTGACATAGTCACAATTTAAAATGAGGGGGTTATTGAAGTGACTGTCATATAGAGAAGGGGGAAACCCAATTTATATAAAACAGGTGAAAATACACCATACATGACGTCACATGAATATATAAGATACCCAAAGAAAACTCCCTTATAATAAACAATAAATTTCTGCATATTTACAGGGCCAATAATTCAAAGTCTTCATCCTGCCAACTAATTTGTTAACTCTCAGTTAACTGTACGTGCAAATCTTGTGTAAATCAAAACCTTAGTTTAGTTAAATACCCCACCAATTTAAAGATAACTCCGACCCTGTCATTAAGAATGCTGCTTTTTACAAACTAAATTCTTACTAAATTATTTAGTAAGAGTGTCTTTGCATTGTCTAAAAGTATTCGTTAGTTTGCTGTTTTATGAATGCTTCCATTTACAGGCCCCAGGACAAGAAACCATACTGCTTGGCAAGCAATAATGGTCACAGTAAAAATTATGGATACCCAAAGTTTTCTTACACCAATCCCTGAAGTTTTGAAATGTAGCTAATGTTTTACAGTGGTAAATCAATTTACACAACAACAGAAATAAAATTGAATCAGATGTTAAACCCCAGTGCTTTATATTTAAAAATAAACTTAGAAAACATGTGAGGTGACCATAATTGATGTACTCCCCATAATTGTTTGGCAAACGGTAGTACACATCACCCGGAGAAGCCAACAATTGAATGATAAAGAAGAGTATTTGGTTTATATATTTTTACTATTATTTTTGTATTTTATCATGACGGTTTAACACATCTAAAATGTTTGTATTTAAAATGAACCCAAATAATATACAAATTACATGGTTGACCATAATGCACTAATGTAATGTTTGTGCACAAGGTGCCCACTGGGAACCAGCGGAAAGCTTGTGACACAGGCCATGGAGCATAGAGGAACAATTTTGAGATGTTGAAGGGTTCAAAGACCCGGAAGTCAAAGGGTCAAACTAGAGGTCAAATACAGCCCATGGGCCTGATAATGCAAAATGTATCTACACCCAGAAGTGCACAAATGTACTATACCTTTGAAAGAATTTAGACTAGAATTTTGTGAACAGGCAAGTGTTCGCCAGATGACGCCTGGGATAATCTGTGAAGTGAAATATATGAATTTTGCAAAGAAAGAAGCCCCCAGTCCAGGGATAAGCTACAAAATGTGAAATATTAATGGGAAGTTCCAATTAAAATGGTAAAATCGAGGGTGAGATGTGAAGTAGAATAACAAAAATTAAAGAACAACCTGTAAAGTCAAATGTTCAGGCAAATGAGACTCGAAAATGAGGTCAAAGGTGAGATTGAAGGTCAAGTTAGAGATACATTAATCAGTTCCTGTTAAAGTGTAGTAAAAACACAGAACCAGTGTGGTCAGGTAAGCAAAAGACTTTTCTTTTAGGAAGATACCATGACAGTATAAGTCATTAGATCTCTGAATAAAACCAGCACAACTTACCACAGTTCAAAAACAGGAAGTTCAAAACCAGAAGAGTAAACCAAAAGAAATGTAAAGTAAATATGCAGATGCTTGTTGGTGCACAATGAAACAACAAATATAAAATTTTATTTATAATAATTACACACCCACTGCTGTTACATTTCACCTAGCTGTAGTATATGTCACCTTATTACAGCCGACCCTACTATCAAAAAATAAATTAAAATCATACGGAATCCTTGACTTGAACAGTGTAATGGTGCAATCCATTAATTGTAAATTTTATAAATATAATAATCACATCACTGCAAACATGAACAAGCTGCTACATCTCAACTAATAACGTCACTGCTTAAAAAAGGCCCAGAAGAGTGCAAGGAAAGCATAAGTCCCCCTGACAAAACAACATTCCTCACAGGTAGCAGCTCATGACAGGTCAGCATCCAATAATAAATGCACACAACACATGATGCTCATCAGCCCGGACTACTGCAGTAAGCAATAGACAAGATGACCACCATATGAGACATCTCTCCTGCAGGCACTTCCACAGTAGAATTAATAATCCTCAGCATATATGCATATCCATAGCCAGCATTTGCTCCCAAGTTATCACCTGCAAATACATGAAAATAAACTACAGGGTAAATTTGTCCATTTGACATGTGTCCCCTTGAGTGTCTGCAGATGAAATGGCAGAGTTAATGGTTCAATTTTGTGATGTAATAAGGTCAGCCAATCAGAGATTGACACACAAACATGGTGTGATAATAAATTACCTAGCAAATTCAAACCTAATGGATTCCCCCAGTAATGATCTTGCTGGCATCCTAATGCCAGCCAGAACATTGCCCAGGGGAAGCCAACAATTAAATGATAAAGAGCAGTAATGGGTTTATATATTTACATTATTATTTATATATATTTTTTATGATGACTATTTAACACATCTAAATGTTTGTATGTAAAATGAAGCCAGTGAATACTGAAGAGAACTCTCAAGTATAAAAAAATTAAAATCCCCTCTGCATGATGTCAGATGGATTGATGAGACCCCCACAGAAACCTTTTTATACTGCCATATTGGTAAATTTTAGTACAAATGTTTAAGATGCGCAGTATGTTAAATAATTCTGGAAGAGATATGTTTCAAGTTAATGTGCTTACACGGTCAGGGTTTAGCAATATATCCACATAAAGGAATTCATTCATAGTTTCTATGACATCTGAAGACACAAGCATGATTTGTAAACAGGCCTATGGTATTTGCGTATCAACATCTCTGATTGTTTAGACTGCCACTGGGGATAGGCCCAATTTCAGGGGATTGGCACTATCTATCTACCCGTACGTTGGTTTGAACCCACCTCCTGTGTGTTTCTAGGCTACTTTGTAAGGCTGCAGTGGCAGGTAAAAGATAGATACAAACGTAGTGTAAGTGAAAGCTAACTGAAACTTACAGCCCTTGAATTTAAAAAACAAGTTGGGATATTTAATGAATGCAGGACCTGGGCTTTGATAAATTAAACCTTCTGACATTTTTGTTATCATGTGCATTCTATAGAACAGTATAACAAGTCAGCCTAATGTCAGAAAATTGTCTTATGTTGCCCAAATATAACCTAAGTTAGTTTTAACTATATATGAACTTAGATATAAGAAATTGAGCATCAATATCCACAGAAAAGTCTCACAATTAAATAACACTGTAAAATCAACCCTTGGATAAAAGCTATGTAAAATGCTTAATATTTGGGTGATTTTAAAAAAAACATTGTAATGTTAAAATTGACATAACATACCAAAGAAATTGTGATATTGGGCAGTAACATCCACAAAGAATTGCCTAATTAAAAGACAGTCGGTAAATTATTTAAAACTAAGTTTAAAGACGTGCAGAATACTTAGGTGACTTCAATGAAACAAATGTCAAATGTGTTCTTACTATGTGTCAGATGATCGCATGAAACTATTTTATCTAGAAACAAAATAAAAGGTGTTCTAATGCAGTGTTTCCACTGGAACCAACCCTGTGACCGACCCTATGACCCTAGGGTCGGTTGCAAAAGTCATAGGGTCGTAGTAAAAAAGGCGCAAAAATGCTGAGTTGGCTATGAAATCCCTGACAGGATGGTCCACTTACACACAGGACGTAATGATCTTCCTGACAAGACTTAGGGTCGGGAACGTTTATTGCATGGCCAGTTGTAGAAGTACTACGACAAGCCCTAAACCCCTTACTAGGTCCCGAGAAGCCATACCGATAAACATACAGGACTAGAGAAACATACAGGACCCCACGACCAGACTTGCAGTCTGTATTGTCATTACAGTTTTTGATGAATTTTTGGGAAAAAAGAGGATCAAGTGTGGACCAATAAACAATTCTTAAACTAAGTCAAGGCTGAATGTTTGGATCCCATCACGGGACCAAGATGTCCAAATTTATTTTTTGTTATTTTAATTATAGTTTTCACGTGTTTTTTTGCTTTAATATAAGAAATAAATCAATGTATGTCTGCTTCAGATTATGAATGAAAAAGCCACTTAAATATGAATTTTTTATTTAAAATGTTATATCCTGTGCAATCAAGCAGAGAGAGATGTGCTTCTAACAACATGTCACATGATAATGAAAACCCTCTCACTTGTTGCTGTTTTTTATACTCCAATTTCGAGCTTCTGGGAAGGACCCCTTCAAAATTCCGTCCCTCTGAGCAATTATCTTAAACGTTTATACAAAATAATTTTGAGCCTCAGATAAAGCATATTTTTCTGGACATGAAGGTAAACATCCAGTAGTTCTGGTCACGTGATGGGATCCAAATATTTAATAGTGACCTTGTTTTAGATTTGTTGATTGTTCTACACTTGATCCTCCTTTTGCCCAAAAATGTCTTTCCTGAAAAAATGATGATATTTTATTTTTATTTAACCAAATTAAAAACACTGTTTAGGTTTTTTCATATTTTTTTACTTCTCATCATGCTGGAAATGGACTGCAAATGAGCAGTAGTTAAGTTGCTAAAGACCATCCACCTAGGTGGATGAATTTAGGGTTGGATACAAGAAATATCACACATGTTTGACATTAAACCAACTCTCCCCCACAGGCCGGGAAACTACAACTGACCCTAACCGACCATGTAAACATTGGTCCCGACTCTCCAAAAATGCATAGTTACCGACAAGCCGGCCCCAGTGTAACACCTGCATAAACTAGTGCCGAGGTGACCACATCTATATCACAAGATGAAAAAATAGACTATGAATCAGGGTTTACTAGTTAAATAAACAATTGTGTGAATTGTATCTGTCTATCTGACACATACATTTCAAATACCTTGACTTTACAGTCTCCACATCATTTTGTAATAAACTGTCCTCTAAAACCATTTCTCACAAACATCGTTATTTTTTTCATTTATAATGTTTGTGTGCACATTGTTGATATATCCATCCATCTGTATGCAAACTATCCTGACAAAATTTCCATGTTTATTTATTGTTGCCATTTGTAAAAAGTTCACTGTATTTTGACACTGTAACAATAATTTGATAATTAAACAGTAGTCTGTCTACACCAATGATGTCATCTGTCTTTTGAATTCTGCTGGATTTTTTATGTTAATTGCAGCTTTATATGCCTGATTACCTGTCCAATGTTCATAATTTAAAGATACTTTTAAACATCTTTAAATTTGAAAAAATCCACGTTATTCACCACAAAGCAAGCACAAACAGAGTTCTAAATTTACATCAATTAAGATAATAAACAAACTTACTGATGGAAAATATGAATACAATTCACACAAAACATCCTTATAATGACTAATATTACACATTTATTAACTGTGGGTTGCTTCATATCCACAGATGTCATACGTTTTGCATTTCCCTCTTCTGTATATGTATGTAAACTGACTTTTAAAATACTTCAACATCGTTCAGTGTTCAGTGTTGTTTTTATAATATTTAAATATTAAAACACTTCCTATGGATGTCTGATATATCCATCTGACATCATGTATGATGTAATGTTGTTTATTGTTTTATTATGGATTGGGTTGCCCCTTTCTATATATATAACAGTTAATTCAGCACCCACCCCACTTTTGATTGTAACCATTTCAACAGAAAATCCTTATTTTACTCATTCTCTATATAATGGCATGGATTCCTTGATATATATTGACTCAAATGCATGATACATTTATGAACAAAGCATCTTGTAACATTTTATATAGATTTTCACATTCTCAACATCAAAAGGTCAAAACAGTTTTCATATTTCAATGTGAAAGACTAATTAGAACATGACCATTGCATAACAGTCTTCCAAATTGCGCTGAATGTTCAATATTAATTCTAAAATGGTAGGCTGCGCAGAGAATGTGGACACATCTTTTGCGCAATGCTAGAATCGTGAATATAGAACGATAACTAAAACAATGCTGTTGAATTCTGTGTGCATCGTCCCTTCGCATACAAATGTAAACAAACAACTAACGGTAAAATAAAACGTAAATTATATGCAGCAAATATAAAGTTAGATAATTCAGTGGGGATTTTTATCAATATTTCATTTAAAGATTGACTACTCATTAATATTACATTAAAGAATTCTGTGGGGGATTAAATTCCTAACAATAGACCGTTCCATAGGCCACCCCCACTTCCTGGTTTAGTTGTCGTAGTCTGACAAACGGAAAAATTTATGACTAATTTATGGGATTTACCAATACTTTACAATAGTGAGGATTGATTATTGAATTTTTATACACAATAATGTTGTGTCTACTCGTTTTTGTCTAGTATGAGTACAATAATCTTTACAAATATTTAACAAAAAATTGTCACATTTTTCTGTTTCAAAATGTGGCCTGTCCTTGACCTAAGTAATGCTGTAATATGACTGGTTGTTGCCGTTGTAGTAAAGGTCTTGTAAACAGGATATTTGCCAATTTGCGGTAATTTGACTGACACCTTGGAAAGGTCAATATTTTAACCAAAAGGCTGTTTGCACATCAATCACTATGCACGTCTAGTTAATGGAACAGCCAACATGGCGTTAGATTTGTTTTGAATTTTACGTAAGATTTACTGCTTATTTTGACCAAAATATTAGTGTTACCATTTTAGAATAGAAATAAAAGACAAATTCTTGTGCTTTATGATGATTTCATACTATCGATCTGCTGTATTAAAGCTGTATTTAATAGCCGATCGATAGTTTAAAACCATTATAAAGCATTCGAATATGTCTTTTATTCCTATATTAAAATACCATGCATTGTTATATTAATAGTGCACCATCGAGTACTTGTCTAATATTTCAATATTACACATTACACATGACGTCACCTCTTTGAAGTTTAAAGTACAATGGCACAATAACCCACTAACTACAGCACACTGTTCTGTGATGTTGTTACACTGTTTGATCTCATTATAAAATCCTTCACCATTAACATTATATATTATAATTGCTACTTTTAATTGTGGTAACCTGAATTTTTTTAGGTTGATATATACGTTGGATTGCTGTAAATAAGACTTTTTTCAAAAGAAATGTGTATTAATTAATCTTTTATAGTGTTTTGGGGGAGAAAATAATAAAATTGATACTTAAACTCAACATGCACCTCATTTTTTGGTGTTAACAACATTTTAAGCAGATTAGCCAGTCATCCTAATGGTATATCAATGAAAAGTATTTTAGTTAGTTAGAATTTCAACTGCAATTTATTTCTGTGCAGGTGGAATAAAAAATGGTAATGATTTTAGAAGAATAATACAGGCACTATAGCGTGTAACCAATCAGATTGCAGTATTTAGTCACGTGACCGTTGCATAGCAACGTGTCAGGTGACTGGTGGAGTGGGCGTGGCTTAGTGACGTCACGGATGATTGACAGGTGGAGGTCGGGTGACTTGTTGCGTAGCAACAAGGTCACGTGACTCTGGAAATGGAGATTTGGTTACGGGACTTTTGAGGTTGAAAAAAAAGTATGAATCGGGACTTTTCACCTTGAAAAAAGCGTTGCTAGGGAACCAACGTTGCCATAGCAGATGACGTCACAGGCCAAATGGACCAATCAGAAGAGAGCAAATGACGTCACGTCGAGAGCACTATATAAGAAGCTGCGCAGCAGCTCCCACCTCATTTGCCACTTGGACGTCGAAGAGTGTACACCTCTGTTTTTGAAGCGACGATATGACTACTATGACCAGCACTATGATTGGAGACCCGACTGTGTCGAGCACCACACCACCAGTGTACAACCCACCACCAGTGACCCGTGCCCCTCAAGGTCACCCAGTGACCCCTGCACCTCATCAAGGTCAGCAGATGACCCCTCATCAAGGTCAGCAGACGACCCCTACCGGTCAGGCAGCAGCATCATCGAGTGGAGGAGGAGACCTGTTGAGTCGTGTAAGTGTCACATCCGACGAAGTAGCCATTAATGGGGATAAATGCATGTTTACCTTAAGTCCTGGCCGATTTGCAGCTGTGTCCAAGTACAGGGGGAGGGTTCTGATACATGTGAGGGATTACGTCATCGATGCACTATCTGGTAAAATGTATGCCACAAAAAGGGGTGTAGCCATGAAGGTAGATGAATGGGAAAATCTCAAGTCGAACATGTATGCTATAGATGCAGCCATAAGCGTGCACTTACGAGAAAAATAATTTTTAAAAAGTGACATTTTGTTTGAGCTGATCTACACACACACACACACACACAGATGAATGTGAAGTACATGGACGTGTTTTTGTGTATTGTATATTTCCAGTTAAACTACATAGATGAGGTGGAAAGCTCTGTGATCCAGGCCATGCTGGTGCTGAATTTTAAGAAGATCTTTGCCATGCACATGGTGAGTGCAATTAAAGAGGCCATCAGGCGCCATTGTGAAGGATGCCAGCTGGAGCTGCCTAGCCAGCTGGATCATAAGTGTTTGGGTGAAAATGTCCTGACCCATATGAACAGTTACTGGGCTGAGGCGCTGGAGGAGATACTTTCCCAAGGCAGTGTAGTGTTCGAGTACTTCACATGGTGCCAGGCAGTAGGGCTACCGGCTGACCAGCTGTCCATCACCGAGGCATTCTATGACGCGGGAGGTGTTTGGACCCAGGACATTAAGGGACTGGTAGCCAGCTACTTTTGCCGATAATAGTGACAATAATAGTCATTTGTGTTTTTTTTTTGTTTTTTTTTATTAATTTAAATTTTTTTCTAGTCACTAGGGGTGAGGGAGGGGGAATAAAATGATGGAGACAAAGACAGCAGACATTTTTTTGTGCGTATATAGAAAGACATTTTTCTGTACTAATATAATCTTGTTCTGTTTTATTTTCTTCTTCTTATTACTCATGTGTATATGTTACTATTGTTGTTATTATTATTATAAATAAAATAAGATACGTCATCATTTTTATATTTTTTATTTTCAATGCAAAGAACACACTTACGACTAAAACAAGAAAAAAAAATTAATCTTATATAGATATCAAGAGAGAGGAGAGAGAGAGAGAGAGAGAGAGAAAAAAAAACAACAACAAAAGAACAACAATAACAACAACAATGCATTAATGCAGCAGTAATATCATATGGAACCAGAGTGACAATCGATAAATTGCTCAAGTCACTAGTTATTTGGTGATGAGCACAGAAAATGTTGATTTAAACATTAATATCGAGTATAAAACAATGCTACTACTAATACTACTACTACTACTACTAATAATAATAATAATGATCAATGAGTAATAACAACAACAAACAACAACAACAACAACAACAATAATAATAATAATAACTTTGCATTGTTTCCAACAGCCAAAAACAAAAATTATCATTGAAAATTGAAAAGAAACTGAAAAAAAAAAGTTGAATTAATACCAGCAATGTGTATAAAATAGTTGTGGGATGATAGCGTTTTTTTTTCATTCCAATATCCCATGAAGTAAAAAAAAAAAAAAAAAGCCATACCGAAAACTAGGATTCCAAACTTAAGTTGTCTCTAGCAAGAACCAAATATAGCATTTACTGCATAATGTAAACAACATGATTGTAAATGAAAAAAAAAATGACTATAATACTGATATTTTATGTCATATGAACCATCCATATTGCAAATTTGGTATATAGCAATACATCAATCCTGGAGTTCACTCCTGGTAGGCTGCATTTTTTTCATGTTAATACTTATATACAAATATATATATATATATATATATATATACCGGAAATACTAACCCATTCCTAGTATAAAACAGTGGTAATAATAACAATACAAATAATAATCAATGAGTAATGTAAAAACAAAAAACAACAATTGTTCATACAATTTTTGGCATTGTTCATACAAAAATTCTACCACCCATCCAGTGCTAAATCGGGTCTTCCAACATAACCAAAGGGAACTCTGGTTCTTCTGTGTTCTGACATGACTCTCTTATCAAACACAACTCTGTAATTCTTTGTGTTTGGCCCAGTGAACAACTTCTTTGTCTTTATGTCTCGTTTAATGGTTGTGCCCATTTGAACTTCTATTTTCTTTTCCCCCTGTTCTTTCATGCCAATGAGATTCTTTACAGTGACAAAGTTCAGCGATTTCTTGGAAATGTCATTTTGGGTAAAGCCTCTTACTTTCATCTTGACAACGCCTTGGTTTGTCTTGTATCCATAATTTTTGGCTCCTGCTGCCACAAACTCTGTGATTATTTCATCTGGGTGCAACTCACTTTGCAGCTCTCCTAGGGCATTCCCTTCTTCAGGATTAGCCATATCTTCCCTGCTTATGTATACTATTGAATCTGTATCCATGTATATAGCACGGTCTCCAACCACATTTAGTGCTTTGAGTAATTTTAATCTAGCACTTGCTGTAGTGAAGGCTGCTATCACCAAGTTACTCGTTGGCAATGTTGTCAGGAAATTTTGTTGTGTTTTATGTCTCAACTCTACAATTTCATCATTTAGAAATATCAACTCATGGACAGTTTCTTTCTCAGACATAATAAACTGGAAAAAGTCTTTGGGATCACTAACCATGGTGCTTTTTGTAACATCGGCTCTTTGGGCAAATTTTCCCCAAAAACTGTTGAGACACAACTTTGCAACGTATCGCCTTCCAGGATTGTGAATGATATCCTCTGGATTCAAATCCACCCCTGATAAAAAAAAATGTTATATATGTATAAATACCTCTTAATTGCAGGTTATTTTAGAATTATTATTTATTTATTTTACCTTTTCATCCACTTAAATTAATTATTACTATTATTTTTATTATAATTATTAAAAAGATTTATAGATAGATCAATGTAGTATTATAATAACATAACACAGACACACCTTCAGCGTGTTTAATCCTCTGGATACAGCCCCTCTTTGAATCTTCATCAATGCAGTCACTAGGCCAACCCTATGCTTCTATCTTGACTTTCAAAAACGTGTCCACATAGTTCTTGAAGAGGTCATTGCTCCTCTCTTCCCAGTGCCAGACTTCAATGATGTCAACAATGGTATAACCTTTCCTCAGGGCTTCTTGAAGTTCTGTGGAGACCCAAACACCAGTAAACCACCTTTCCTCTTCGGAGTGGCAACAGCTTTCTTTTGATGCATTTTCAGTACAGGTCCTACACAGTGAGAAGAACAGTTTTTGCCTGTGTCTAAAGGGCAATACTGGCATAAATAGATCTCGAGGGGCTAATACCTTTGCCTTGACAAGCCCAAAGTACTCATGAATTGTTTTGTTTTTTACATCTGGACCTGTCAAGATAGTTGGATGTCCCACAGGATCTGTTGCGTACTTGTTTACAGATGGGTAGAGAGACATGAAATCCAGATATTTTCCTTGACCACCATCAGTATTTTGATCATAGAGTGGTCTAATGGCCTCTGTACGACCACCATAAAGTGCATCCCCAGGTGCTATTGGCTCTTCAACTTTAAATTCCGAAACTATATGTTGTGCTAGGGGATCCTCTTTCATCTGTTCATTCCATTCGTGTTCCCAAATCTCAATCACATTGTGACCCTTGGCCTTCAAGTTTTTGGTCCTTTGAAGTGTTGCATCGAATAGTTCTCCCATTGTTTTATCTGCCTTTGGATTGATGGTACTTCTACTATAACACTTCATGCATCCATGCCAGAAACATCCATGAAATGAATAAACACAACCTGTGTCTTCACAAAAACCATCTACCCTGTAGCTTTCCACTCTGACTTCTCCACCATTTCTTGCATGTTTTATGGTGACCTTGTCCTTCATTTCTCTGTAAAAAAGCCAATAAATGGCTTTTCTGCTATGTGCTGTCAATTTTCTTGATTGATTATCCAACACTGCCAAAGTTTGATCCTCTAGAAAATATCTTCTGAACACCTGCATACAGGCACTAGGAATGGTGATGGCACTCTCAAAGGGATCTAGCCTTGCTGTCATTTGGAACTCTGTCTGAAACGCATTCATGCTCAATCTCAACACCTCAACATCATTCATACAATAGCTAATTACCTCTTCCTTAAAATCGAAAACAAAGTCTTCACAGATCTTCTCATGGTACCATGCCTCAAATTCCTCTCTTTGTTTTGATGACATTTGCTTTGGGATCCAAAGGTGCCTTGGGGGCATGCTTCCATGGTAATCCTGATACTCGGGTCGATTCATCAGGTGAGGAAAATCCCCCTTCTTCTGATTAGGAATACCGAAACAGTCCGGAAGCTTTTGCAATGGCAGTGGTACAAAGATATAGCTGTCTAAGAACTTGATTTCCCTTCCTGGAAGAGACAACGACAATATTCTTCCACCTCTTGGGATGATCACAGGGCAAATGCCTTCATCAGTTAGCCCCTTGAGTACAAAATAGCTATCATATCCTCCAAAATTGTGTGCAATCATTGTGCAGTGGGATTGTTCTAACAACCACTGAATAAAATCCTTTAGGGCATCCTTTCTATAAAAACATGGTCAGTGTCACCATTCTGGGATTTCAAGCAAACACAGTTGCATATGTGTTCACTGGCACATTCAGCTTCAATGTCGAAATAATATATAGCTTTCTTGGTCTTCTTTTTCTGCTTATTCTGAATTTTACTGCAATCTTCTTCTTCTTCTTCATGTTCCTCACTTTCATTGCCTTTGCTTTCACACTCATCTGAACATTCTCCACTTGTAGCCTCTCTGATTTTGGAAATAAAACAAAGGTGCTCTGTATCAGTAATTCTGATCCATTGTTTGCAGGTGGTACACCTTTTAAGTCCACAGTGATGCTTCTCAGGTAGTCTGTGTCTAAAGGACACTTGTTTTTCACATTTAGGACAGCTTTGGATTTCCTCACAGATAGATCTTCCATGTCCAGGCTTCTGGATGTGTTTCAAAAAGCACTCCTGACTGCCAAAAGACCTTCTACTGTCACTACAGATAACACGGTTAACAGTACTTTTGTATGCCTTACAATTTTGGGAAAAGCAATCTCTACACCTGTGTTGGCAAATGTGTTCACACTTCACACTGTATCCCTTTTCGCAACCAGTACAGTAATAAGACTTCCCTAAAAAACCAGTCACACTGGTTATGGCATCAAAATGTTCATTGCTGTGATATAGGTAGAGTCTTTTCTTTTCCTCTTCCTTCTGGCCTCCAGCATATATGATACCATTGAGAAAATCTCTAGAAAAGATAACAATTTCATAATCAGTCAGCACATCTTGGAATTTTTGTGCTTGTTCTAGCCCTGCCGGTTTCCCAGTATCAACCCCGGCTAAGCGACATAGATCTTCTGCCATTGTCCTTTGAGTCATATCTCTTCCTGGGCGACTATCTGAGATGGATTTATAGTTTGGGTCATTACTGGCCTTGGCTCTGGCCACAACAAGAGCACGGGGCATGCATAAATTATCCTTGTTCTTAATCACAACTACAGACTTTTTATCTTTTAAAAGCCTTTGTATGGGAATGTTTCTGGTCACATAACCTTTACCTTGTGGAATTCTGATCTTAATAATGTCCATGATAAAGTTTTCATCCACTTCAAAAGCTTCATTTGATTGTAACACCCTTTCAATTTCGCTTATGATCCTTTCTGCATCAAGATCAGCTAGCCTCATCATTGGCAGGTTAATCGGTCTATTGAGTCCAGGGTGCCTGATAATGACCCTGATCCTGTCATAACCTTGTTGCTTGCATTCCTTTCTTGCTTTTCTTCTTCTTCTCCTTTTTCTTCTTCTTCTTCTTCTTTCTGTGGCACATACTCTGCTTGTTTTGGGCCTTCTGTATCTTCTCCAATATAAGTTAATTCACCAATGATTTTGTCCAACGTCTCATCAAATAATTCATCATCTTCTGAGTTGTTTTTGTGTTTTACCATTTTATGACTACTCCCAGTAACACTTTTGTGGCTCCAATGGTCATCACCGTCATCATCATCACTGCTTCCTCCTCCTCCACCATCTCCAGCACCACCACAGCAAAGCTGTGCCTTTTCCTCTTTTGGTGTACTGGTAAACATTGGTACTAGTAAGCTCGATATATCCAAACTGTGGCCATTATTTCCTCCATCCCCTGCATCTCCACTGTGTGTTCCACCACTGGAAGGATCTGTGTAATCTGTACCATTATCTCCACTAGATCGTCTTTCATCTTCTACACCATTCATACCATCTGTTCTATCTCCTTGATCCACATGATCTCTGGTTGATGATATGTTTGATAATGTTGTAAAGTCTTCAGTAGTTTCATCATCATCGGGAGTATATCTTGGTTGGAAAGAGAAATGTGAGTTGGGGGAAGATGATGATTCTGTCATAGCAAGGGCACTGTCTGACTCTAGGGCACTGAAAAATACATAAAATATTCTTGTTGCGGATAACATATTGGTTAACATTTGAAATCTGGCTTCAATTTACTGATAGCTTGTTGCATTACAAGATTACAACTATGCATATTTGGCCAACATAAAGCAACTTCAAAGTAGCTATTGCTCAGTTATAGAATGATGTCCAAGGTCTGCCACTTCATTATGTTGTGCTTTACCTCAACAAAGGTAAATAATGTACTCGAAGAAAGTTACTATGTGCAATACTTTCAGAAAAATTTGAACGTTCCTCCTTTTTAAAAATTTGTTACAAATCAGAAAAAAGAAGTAGCTATTACTTGCTTAGCTAGTGTAGCAGAGCTGCAAACTTTGCCCCATCTTATAGGTAAATGTAAAGTACCTGAACAAGATATTTTGCAGAAACATTCTAAATGCAATAGTTTCAGAGTTATAAGTCATGTACTCAGAGTAGCTAAAATGGTTAGGGCTATGTGAAAATGCTATCGACAAATTTGGTCCTTCTCTCTCTATTCTGACATCAGAAAATATTATAGTGGAAAAAAAATGAGAAGCCTAGATTAAAAATTTTGGCCCTGGTATGTGCTAACAAACATATAAATGGACTGACCAACATACATCAAAATCAATATTCGATTTTGATGCAAAAAAAAAAAAAAAAAATTTACCCAGGTGGCAATTCATAGGTTGGATCACTCAGGTCAGCATCACTACTGTTGACATAGGCTGAGTCAGAAAGTTGTAGCATGTTGGCTGGCCAAGGATAGATTGATGAATCATCATCAGATGATGATGAATCTTCAGATGTGGCTGAGACTTCTATTGATGTAGAGTCTGATGAACTGCAAAAAGCAAAACCATATATTTAATAATTTTTTAGATTTCAACATTATTTTATAGTAATACATATATAGCAATTATACTTCTTTTAAAACATTTTATACTTACTGATTTACTTGCAATTTTAATGCTCACCAGGTGCCAAAAAAAAAAATTGGTGAAAATTATTCATAAGCTTTATTCCTTGCCACTGCGCGGACAGTACGGTGCCAACTGTAACACACACCCCTCCAGTCTATAGTGGCTTGGATTAAAAAAAAATCAAATAAATCAAAACTCACATTTCTTCCATTCTCAATGGACTGAATGCCGTAACCAGGGGAGAGTACTGCTGCTGCTGCTCTGCTGATGTTTGTGTGTGGCATCTGAAAAAAAAACAACAGAGTAACTGAGATAAACAGAAATAGAAGGGAATAAACAAGAATAAATTTTTTTTGAAAAAAAATGAATAAAAGAGAAAAAAAAAAAAATTTCATTGAAATGAAAAAATTAAAAATCGTTTTGTTTGGTGGATGATTTACCCCCCGCCCCCCAAATCAAAGGATTAAAGATTTTAAAATGTTACATACAAAGTGGAATCATCCATTGCCAAGAGTTCATCCCTCTCCCTCTGTTGTCTCTCCCATTCATTGTATGCTTCAAGAATTTCCTCGTCACTGCCAGTCTCCATCAAAGTAGAATTATCTGTTGGCAGTATCTCATCCCTTGCCCTCTCTTGCCTCTCCCAATCTTTGAAGACTTCAAGTACTTCCTCGTCTCTGTCGCTGTCCATTTGTCTGTGTGAAAAAAATACTTGTCTATTTTAAAATGTGGAAGTGATAATACTGGGGCATTTCAAAATATTTGCCCCTTTTTAATTACTTTTACAAATCATATTCTATGTTTTAATTACTTTTACAAATCATATTCTATGTTTTATAAATATATGTTTATGGTTGAAACCATAATGCAATATGCACAAAAAAAAGATAATAAAAAAAATAATAAAAAAAATAATTTGTGCCCCAGCTGGGATTCGAACCCACAACCTCCAGATGATATGTGTGTTTGATTAGGCTGTAATTTAAAGACAAAATGATAATAATAATAACAATAATAATAATAATTATAATAAGAGATACTCACCAATTTAAAAAAAAAATTATGCTGTGAAAAATTAAAAAAAAAAAAAAATTGTGCCCTAGCTGGGATTCGAACCCACAACCTCCAGATGATATGTGTTTTTGAGTAGGCTGTAGTTTGAGGGAAAATAATAATAATATTATAGTAATAATTATAATAAGAGATACTCAATAATTTAAAAAAAATATGTGGAGTAAAAAAAATTAAAAAAAAAAAAAATTAGAGCATACCTGGGATTTGAACCCCACACCTCCAACTCACAAGTCCTGCACTTTAACCACTAGGCTACAACTAGGATTAGGAGGATTAGGACTAGGAGGTCTTCACTCTTTAAAATATGGGCAGTGAATAAAACTTGAGAGCTGTCACATCTGTTTATATATATAAGAACTCCTATCTTGTGACATCATTCGTGATGTCATGAAAAAAATCAATACTATGATGATGTCATAATGATGTCACGCGTGACATCACACGTGATGTCATACAAGATGGCGGTGAGCAGCAATAGGGGATTTTAGGGAACTTTGACAAAAAATATCTTGGGATGGGGTGCCCAATACCCAGAATTAAGTGACCCCTCAATTTTTAACCCACTATTTTGCAATTTTATACATAAAAACACTATTCTTACTATAAATTCACCCTTATGGAGCTTCTTATCTGGCACCATTATAATCATTATTTATTATTTTTTATTATCCTGCATGGATACCATATCTTCCTATTTAACCGCCACCATTGTTATTGTTATCACCTGTCAATTACTATGATGTCACTGGTCAGGTGTGACTGATCAAGGATCTCTCCTAGGCTCCGCCCACTACCTGCCAATCATCCGTCATGTGACTGATGACGTCACTGGTCATGTGACTGGTCAAAGGATTCCCCCTAGGCTCCGCCCACTACCTGCCAATCATCCGTCATGTGACGGGTCAAGGGATTCCCCCCTAGGCTCCGCCCACTACCTGCCAATCATCTATCACGTGACCTGTGACGTCACTGGTCATGTGACTGGTCAAGGGATTCCCCCTAGGCTCCACCCACTACCTGTCAATCATCCATCACGTGACCTGTGACGTCACTGGTCACTAAGCCCCGCCTTCTACCTGTCAATCATCGGTCACGTGACTGATGACGTCACTAAGCCATGCCCACTCCACCAGTCACCTGACACGTTGCTACGCAACGGTCACGTGACTAAATACTGCAATCTGATTGGTTACGCGCTATAGTGCCTGTATTATTCTTCTGATTTTAATAATAATAATAATAACATGTAATGACAGTTGTGTAGATCTCTCTGGAGCATGGAACTGTACTTAAAACTAAGAAAACGAGATGTATTACAATCATGAAGACAGAACCTGTGTTGCTGTGTACAAGAATTTTTAAAGATCACATGATGGGATCCAAATACAAACTGCTGTAAATTTTGTTATTGGTTCAAGTTTTTGTAGGTCAAGGATGGTGACATTCCATTTTGGATCCCATTTTTGCCTGCAGCCTGTGCTGAAGTTTACAGGGAATTCAAGATGACCTGATTGGATCCAAATACAAACTGTTGTTAATTCAGTAATTGACTGTAGTGCATAGGTCAAGTTTGGTCAGTTTGAAATTGAATCCTTAATACTTTATGTAACTTTTATATCACTAATAATATTACAATTTGCGCAAACCTAACACTACATTATATCACATACATTGTTGGGTTTAGGTATGGAAAGTGTTTGAATTTGTCAGAATTTTTATAATGCTTCACTAACTGGTACATTCTCAATTGCCCTGACCATAGTAAAAAATGGTTAATTTAGGTGAAATAAAACGAATGAATATTTATGAAATAAAGTTATGAATATGAATTATAAAGTCAGCAAAATACACTAGGTCAACAAAGTCACCAAGAAACACCAGATAGACAAGGTCAACAAAGGAGGCATTGTCAAGTAATAAACCTGTAAAAAATTTTAAAATGTCAATGTCTGTGGTTTTGGTCATTGTAATGTGATTCGAATGTATTGTTGACCGTCCTTGACCTAATTTCATCATGTGACAAAGTTTGGATTTTTTGATTGGTTGACACTTCATCCATCTTATTTCCAGAAATTCTTAGCCATTACAATCAAATAATTTCTGGAAAATAGAATGATCAAGCGCTCACCAATTAAAAAACATGATCCCATGATAAAATTAGGGTAACAAAATATGCGGATCCCATCATGTCACCAGAACTACAATATAGGCAGTTTTACTTTTGTCAGGTTTGAACTTCAAAATTATATCAATATGCAACAGTCCATTTCTTACTCTGATCTAAAAATAAATCACCTAAAATGCATTTTTTATTAACAATACTACATTTTGTGCCAATATACAGAAGGAGATGTACTTCTAGCAATATATCATGTAATATTGAAAGCCTTGTTGCTTGTTCTTGGTTTTTATACTCAAAATTCAGACCTCTGGGAAAGATACCTCTAATATTTTGTGCTTGTGTGCAATTTTCCTACATATTTATACCAAATAAATCCTTGCCTCTGGAAAATACTCAATTCTGGACATAAGGGTAAAACATGCAATGACGATCATGTGATAAGATTCAAATGTTAATTACTGTAATTTCAACTCATTAGTAATTTGAAAGAAATTGTTGTTGATATATATGTTACTACTTTCAAATGTTAGTTACTGTAATTTCAACTCATTAGCAATTTGAAAGAAATTGTTGTTGATATATATGTTACTACTTTTAGCAAATTTTCACACTACAAGAAGCAAGTAAGATCGAAACATGAATTGACTGTATTTGGAGGAGCTGTCACAAATGAAAGTCCAAGACAATAAATCAGTTTCAGCTTAGATGTGCCACATTGTGTGTTTGCCATGCTAGGTTGAAAATAATTTATTTTCAATTCAATAGCTTTACAATCACATTTATAAAGATTGTACCAACATATCCATATCAACAAGAAATTTTTACTCTGCATTGAGAGGTGATATGGTGTTTGTATAATGAAAGTTTCAGCATTAATGACAATGTACATGCGACAAGAAGAACATGTGATCCAAACAAGAACTGACTGTTCTTGACCTAGTTATTACTTCAGCCAGTCACGGAATTTACGGCAGCCTTCACTTGACCTGCAAAGTAAAAGAAAAAGCTCGGGTTTTACATCCGTTTCAATGACCAGGATCATATTGGGACAGGCCCACAGCATTGAGAACATCAGTTAAATATTCATAAACAGACTCAAAACTTATTTGGTTTAATAGTCAACCTGTTTGGCGCTAATACAAGCAAATGTTTTGTAAAGTATTCAAATATTTCATTTTTAGTTCCTTATGAAATCAAATAAAATTAATGCTAAATATCTGTACCTGTTGCAATAATAATAAGTGATTTTCTATGAAATTTGTCCATCTTTCCCACTGTTTTAATAATAATTAAGTGGGACTGTGGTTTTATGTTATTTTGGACCATTAAGGCCTGGTCACACCTTTCCTTGACATTATAGCAAATTGTATTTTAATCTTTTTT
This sequence comes from Sabellastarte sp. h YS-2021, assembly GCA_964017235.1. Lineage (NCBI taxonomy): Eukaryota > Metazoa > Annelida > Polychaeta > Sabellida > Sabellidae > Sabellastarte > Sabellastarte sp. h YS-2021. The sequence goes on along the minus strand of OZ024937.1, from coordinate 1,434,055 downwards.
CAAGACAATCCAATTCATATAATCATTCCATCCTGCTGCACAGGCATGTACATTTTCGTCTAGCATGTGAGAAGTTTTTCAAATACTTTTTGTCCTATCCAAATGTAAATCTTCAGTTATGAAACATTACAGATACTATCAAAACACGAAACTCATTGATCCAAAAATGTGTTCCATAGGAGTTACATATTGTTGGCTTGGCTTATACATATCACTTGAGGCCAGCACTAAGCAGTGTGAACTAGGTAATACAGGTCAGTGACAATTTGCAGTAAAAATGGATGAATATTCTGAGTTTCACAAATGTGGGTTTGTTTGGCAGATGATAATTGATGAGTAAGCTTACACATGAAATAACATAAAACATAAAAAAAATATTGAAGTTGTGATCAATAAACAAAATGAAACATGGAGTTTAAAGGTGTTTCCAAAGTTCAGATCTATTGGATGATGCAGAAAATTGCTGTAATATTGCCTAAATATTGTCTAAACATGCCTCAATTACGTTTAATTATATCTTCAATTACGTTTAATTATATTTTAAATTCGTAGAAACAATCGTCAAAGTGGATAACACTGAAACATCAAAGGCTATGTCGTAATCTGTACAATATACTGACTATTTGAGTGATCTTAATGAGATAACCAACAAATTGTCAGTATCTGTAGAATGTTCACCTATAACTATTTAAACCAGGATATGAAATGTAAGCTTTCAAATTGGATCCTTTAGCAGCAACATCCACTAAAAATGCAAAGTTAAACTACACTTGGAAAGCAAAAACTATAGGCCAGAATCAAAGCCTATGTTACAATCCCTGTAAAATACCTACAAGCATGAAATTACTCTTTATTATGTGTGGAATGCTATTTGTTACCTCTTTAACAAGTGCAATATCATCATCATCATCATCATCATCAAGCCTATGTTTGGGTGATTTTAACCAGACAACAACCAAAGTGTCCCTTAATATGTGTAGAATATTCATGCATAGCTCTTTAAGTAAAACCTAAGTATTAGATATCCTTAAAATAAGATACTGATGAGAAACAGCCGCTGAAAAAATGTCCAGTTTATTTAAACTGAGAAATCAAAGGATATGTTACAATTCATGAAAAATACTTAATAGTTGGGTGGTTTTAATGAGACAATACACCAAACTGTCTTATTATGTATAGAATGCTCGTTTTAGCTATGGAAATAAAAAGCAAGTATCAGGTACCTTCAACATAAGATACTGAGCAGCAACATCCACAGAAAAAATATTTTGCGACTAATAACGCAAGGAAATGAAATGCTATGATACAATATACATAAAATACTCAATATTTGAGTGATTTTCATGAGACAACCCCACATTATGCCTTACTATGTGTAGAAGACCCGTCTGTAGTTATTTTAACTAGAAACTAGAAATTAAGCATACAATGTCTTAAAATTAAGAAAATTAAAAGCAACATCCACGGGAAAAGAATGCTAATTTAAATAATACTAGAAATAAAATGCACTTTTTAATATCTGTAAAATACTCAATCTTTGGGTGCTTTTATCAAACACATGACAAATTACTCCTTATTATATGTACAATACTCATCTTTAGCTGCTAAAACTCAAAATTAAGAAACTTAACAGCAACATCCATGGAAAAAATCGCCTAATAAAATAAGAGTGGAAGCCAAAGACAATTTTTTAGTCCCTGTAAAATATTTAATATTTTTGAGATTTTATTGAAACAAATGCCAACTTGTTCCTTATTAGGTGTAGAATACTCGTCTATACTATTTAACAAGAAATTAAGTATAAGATATCTTAAATTTAAGAAACTTAACAGCAACATACATTGAAAAAATTTGCCCAATTAGATAACACTGAGAAATCAAAGCTTTAATTCTAATCCCTGTGTGATAATTAACATTGCAATATCAAAGCATGCGTTGCAATTCCTGTGAAATATTCCAGTGTAGAATTATCAGACGTAATTATTTACACTCGAAATTACCATAAGATGTCCTGCTTTAAGTTATGATATACTGTAGTGCATAAATTAGGTAATTTTTAGGCGATTTTTACATTTCATTCATGGAATTCTGTCACTTTTCCATTGATATTCCCATTACCGTGAAAGTGTGAAACCATCTTTAGCAAATACATTTCTAGACAGACTGACAACTATAAAACTGATGGATTTATGCGAATATAATGTGTATTTTTGTAGCCAGTGAGAGAATTTGAGTGAAACATGTCTGAACTTAACTGGAGTGGAAAGGGTCTAAAAGATTCAGATCTTCTTAAAAAACCATATGATGAGAAGAATGATATAAAGTGTAAAAAGCTAGATTTGTGCCTGAACAAAGTGACATCTCTACCAGACCTGAGGACATTCAGGCAGTTTGACAACCTGAAAGTGTTAAATCTGTTTAATAACAACCTCAGAGACTTTGATTTCAGCCTGATTCCACCAACAGTGAAAGAGCTGGACCTTAATGAGAATAAACTAGCAAGTGCTGGCAATTTGAGCCAATGTACAGAACTAGAATACTTGGATGTATCATCAAATCATATCACACTTGTAGACTGGAGGAACCTTCCCCCTGCACTGACATGGCTCGACCTTGGTGGGAATCAACTCAACACAGTGGGAGATGTCACCCAGTGTACACGACTGCTTGGATTGTGGATGCAGAACAATCACATCAATCAGATTGAGTGGAAGAACCTCCCGCCTGCACTGACAATGGTTGACCTTTCCAAGAATCAACTAACAACAGTTGATTTGTGTCACTGTACACAAGTGGGGTGGTTATATTTGCATGATATCCCCACTCTTGAGACTATTAAGTCGCTTCCAAATAAACACTTTGATTTGTTCATCAATTCAACCGTGAAGGTTTTGGGAAGAAAGTGTTTTCATGAAAAAAATTACACAGAGAAACCCATCAAAACTACAGACTAGGTAATTGTTTGTGCTATTTACTTTTGTTTGTTTTTTTTGTCTCTTTTTTGCTTATTTTGTTGTTTGCAAGGCATCAGTTGTAGTCCACCTTAAAATTTGAACTACCTTTAAGCCTCTCTCTAGTCTAGCCAATGAGCAATTAGGCCTACCCCCATCATACCCCTATCACAATTGTGGGGTCACTTTCAAATTGGACGCCATTAGGCTTACATGGGAAAATTCAACACTGGAGATTAAGTGTTTTGTACCTGAAGATCATTTTAATTGGACATTATTTTAATTGTTTTAATGATGCCTTCTAGCAAGAAAACGTTACCAAATGCAAGGAAAAAAGTAAGTGCATCAGCCCGTGCTAGGGTTTCAGTAAGAAAAATTAGGAAAGACTCTACACAGCTCGACGGCTCATACTTAGGGAGAACCTGCAGCAAGAGACCTGGAACTGTAAGTACTTCGAATACTGCTGACCAAATCCCTACATCTTCCGCACCGTCACAAAATGACGCCATTATGAGTATGTTATATGAAATTAAAGAATCCAACGCATCCCTGGCCCGTAGACTGGACAGAGTCGAACAGGCACCTACCAAAGATGTAACACCAATTAATCCTCGGTCACACATGCACAACTTCCCATCACACTCATCACAGATGGGGTCCCCACAATTGCTCACAAGCAATGCGGATCAAGGTGGCCAGATAAGGGATCCGTTACATCTTCTGGATCAGTGCCAGGATCAGGCACAGCCTTTCAATCCACCTCCTCAGCCTCACGTATACAAACCACAGCAGAGCAACCAGCAACCACAGATAGCTTCAGCAGCCCTGCCACAGACAAAGCAACCTCCAACATTTCAAGTCGACAGGCATGACGCCGTCATCCCGAACCTACAGACCCTCAGGTTGAATGCAACAGTCTCAGATGCGGTGAACAACTTGTTATCATTATATGAGGGGCAAATTCACACAGACATCCAGCAAGGTAAGCAGTAGTCAGGCAAACGCTCAGGCAGATATAATACCCACGACACAGTTTCAACACAGCCCCACCTCAGATGGCCCAATGAGGGCTTTCACACATCAAACGGGAAAAAGAGACTCACATACGATGAGCTTTCCATCCCTCAATGGGTAGCTGGCCAGTTGACTAATATCTATGCGATGTCCGACCCCACTCTCGTCAATCAGGCCATATTGCAGATGACGTTGGCCATGTGCGACGCAGCGTCACTTCCATGGGCAGCAGTGAAGTCGGCATGGGCCTCCTCCATGCACAAAGTGGCGGAGGGCTCCCTCACTTGGGGGAACTCCACACAATGGGCAATCAATAGACTAAGCGCCTCTCAAATCGCCTTGGCACAACCTCAAGCAGGTGCCACCTCGTCCGCAAAGAGACCCTGCAAGTATTACAATGAAGCTACATGTTCGCACGAATGCCACCATGGGTCTAATTCGCACATTTGCTCGCTCTGTCACAAACAAGGGAAACAGTATGCACCCTGAGACCAAGTGCAATGCCAAACAGAGACAGAACAGCAAAATACAGCAAAGTAACAGCTAGGAACCAGCCACACCACGTGAACATAGGTTGGAGGACGTATCCCAAGGACACAATAGTAATTCGGTCATGTTTTCTGAACAGTTTAAATCTCATGTAAATTCTGAATATTTTCCCCACGAAATAGCAGTGGCGTCAGACTGTGGTAATGTTAATTTAGGTCATTCAACGGTCCACAATGATTATATTCCAGACTTAGTTCTCCACAGTGTTGTGATAGGAACTGTAATTTTGTAAGCAATATATATAATAATGAGTACTTCAACTACTGTGAAAACAATTATTTGCATGTCCCATAGGATGACACTGCATCTTGTGATGCTCAGATCGCTTGTGTGGAAACACCACACTTAATTTTCAAGCCAGCGCATGACACTAATTGGGACCTTGTTGATGTAATGAATACTTGTTTCTATGAAATTCTAGATGACTCGGACAATTACTACGTATATGGACACAACAACAACCTCAACACAAGTTGTGCAGGCTTCTATATTCTAAAAATCTATAGGTCGGGCGCGATGAGATTATATGATTGCTTGTGTCACCCCATGGAACCCCTTTGTGTTCTGGCCACTTTGCAATTAAATCTCCTGTATCCACTAGTCGGAACAGCCACTCACAATAGTAAGCTCGAGGCCAGGCGGGCTTATGACAATTTTATACAAGATCATATTACATTTGAATGTTATGGCATATCATATAATGAATTCATGACTAACGTGATTGATCACCTTATCATGTTGCAAGATATTGAATGTGACAGCCCTGACACACATGACAGGAGGCTAGATCAAACATCAATGAACTTCCCCAACAGTCAGACAATTCATCATTCTAGCTTTTCACAGACCATTGATGGCACTAATTACAATGTACCTAAGGCCAGAACCCAGGTAGATCATGCTAAATTGGCAAGGGACATTAACAACCCTCGCAAAACTAAGGGCTACATAGCCCTCCAGTCTACAGAATTCTCCTTCATTGGCCCTGATAAACTCCCACAAGACACATCTAACGTCACTCAGTACCTTAGAATAGCAAAAGTAATCAGGGAATCTGGCCTCCCTAATTATAAATTGGCAAGAATTCCCTTAATCTCCGGCCTCAAGATTGATGCTTGGAAAGCCCACCTTCATGACTATCCTGACAAAAAACTGTTGCAATATTTGCAGTTCGGGTTCCCCCTCTCCCTCAAAGATCCCAGTGTCTTGCACAACCAAGATGTCAAGAACCATTACTCAGCTCTCCAATTCCCCCTTGCCATTGAACAATATCTAGAAAAAGAATTATCAAAAGGGCCCATTATTGGGCCTCTCAGTGACCTTGACCAAAACAGCCAACACGGATATGTACATTTTTCACCCCTGCTCACTCACCCCAAGGGCCCAGATAAACGCAGAATTATCTTAGACCTTTCATTCTCCAAGGGTTTTTTAATGAATGACCAAGTAGACAGGACTCTCTTCGACAAATCTGAATTTTGCCCCAAGTTTCCGTCAACAGATGACATTGTGGACGAAATATGTAAACATGGTGACGATGTCACCATTGCCAAGATTGATGTGGCGAGAGCCTTCAGAAACCTTCGCGTGGACCCAGCTGACGCCCTTAAGTTAGGCATAAAATGGAAAGATGACGCCTTCATTGACGTCTCGGATGACGCCGTCACATATATCATGGCTAAGAATGACGCAAAATTGTTGGCTTATATTGATCATTACATCCTCATCTCTCCGAAAACTACTGCTGACACTCATTTCCAACGCCTGGCGTCACTATTATCAGAGTTGGGGTTGCCTAGCAACCCCGACTAGCAAACCTCACCTTGCAGGAACTTGACATGTCTAGGAATAAGATTTGACCTTGACGCAAATACCATGAGCATTGACCGTCCTAAGCTTCAAAGCATATATGCAGAATGTGTAGCCACCAGTAAGAAACACCATTTAAGTAGATCAGCCTTCCAATCCCTTCTAGGGAAGTTGTTATACATACACAAATGCAACAGAATGTTGGCCCTTTTTAGGGCCAACCCCAGTGCTAAAAGAATACATTTGACTTCAGACTTCCATAAAGACCTCGACTGGTTTCTCACCTTCCTCCCTTCATTCAACGGTGTCACATTTATCCATAAGGCAGATATCCCCAACATTCATACATTGCATATAGATGCATCACTTACTGGCCTTGGAGGTGTCTGGAATCAGGAAGTTTATGCCACCCCCATTTTTATCTTCTATGACTGTGATCTTAAAATTGTACACCTCGAAATGCTGAATTTGGTCATCTCTCTCAAGCTCTGGGCCCATAAGTGGGCCCATTTCACAGTCAAGTTCTACTGCGACAACCTAGCTGTTGTTCAAGTGGTCACAACTGGCAGAACCAATGACCAGTGGTTAGCACTGGCTTTGAGAAACATTTGGCTTATTGAAGCCACACATGACATAACTCTCAACATAGAACACATAAAAGGGTCTTATAACATAGTTGCAGACATGCTTTCCCGTATTTACTCAGATAAATCTGTAAATCACCAACTTTTCAAACATGTAAAGAACACTTGTACCTGGCACAATATAGCAATTCAATTCTTTAACCTTAATTATAATATATAATTTCAGAGGCCTCGGCTGCATCAACCACCCTTCTACAAGCGGCATGGACCAAGATTCACCAGGCTTATATCGACCCTCAACTACATCTGCTCAGCTGCTCCATTTCAGAACATTCCTAGCCTACCTGTTATTCATGGACTTACCTATCCACATCTCAGTACATAATATTTTGACTTTCGCTGCATACTTGTATCAGAATCACATCTCTCCCAGAGTCATTTCAACTTACCTCTCCTCCATTCAGGCCAGAGCTAAATTCTTCAACTGGGATGTTACCCCTTTCACTCACCCCTCTATCAGTAGATATATACGCAGTATCACTATAAACTCACCTTTCAACCCTACACCCAGAGGAGTTTTCGACTTGCATACCTTATACAACATTTCCATCTCATGTGACATCCTCCATGACCCCATTCTGTTTAGGGCAATTTTCCTTACAGCCTTCTTTGGTTTTCTACGTATGTCCAACATAGCCCCACATAGTTCATCTAAATTTGACCAGAATCGACATTTTCTTAGGCAAGACTTTATCTTTGCTCCCCCAGGTGACCATTTGTTGCTGAAATGGACTAAAACCCTAAGATCATAAAGCCCATCACTGGATCCAACTCCCAAACATTAAGAATCATTTTCTCTGCCCAGTACTAGCCCTCAAAACATTACTTAATTCTTGCCCCCTCCCACCTTCATCACCCCTGTTCGCCAATAATTTTTCCCCATACAACCAGGTCATTGACACCCACATTCGAGATGCACTCAAGAAAATTCTCATACACAGAAACATTCCACTTAGGGGCCATGGCTTCCACACCTTCAGACGCTCTAGAGCAACCCTGGCATTCGATAACAATGTCCAGCTACAGGACATCATGGCCCATGGACTCTGGCGTAGCTCCTCTGTCTGGACTTTTCTCCAGAATGCACCACAAGCACCTTCCATCATTCCAATCACACTTTCCAACCTTATCCACTCTACCTTTTAGTTGGGCTTGGGGTCTTTTAAAATCTTACAAGTAATTCTAATTCTAATTCTAATTGGACTTTTATAGCGCTTAATCTCCCCAAACAAGAGGACTCTAAGGCGCAACAAAACAAAAAGCAGTCAACAAAATTCTGTGTCCAGGGACATACCAGGGGTCGAACACCACGGAGAACGCCAGGGGGATGATTCAGGCTAGGGTGGATATGCTTTGGTGTACAGGTAGGTTTTAAGCTGTTTTCTGAAGGAGGCCAGGGATGGAGAGGCACGAATCACATCAGGGAGAGTATTCCACACAGTAGGAGCATCAAACGCAAAACTATTACCAAACTGTTTGACAGATTTATGAACAGAGGGGCAGAACTTTGGAATAACTAGGAAATTACCACCACTTTGACTGCGCCTGGTACTATAAGAACTGCTGTAGGAAGAAAGATGTGGTGAAAAATACCTGGGAAAACCTGTGTGAAGATAATTATAAACAAGTGTGACTGTCTTGAACACAATGCGCTGTTCAACAGGAAGCCAATGCAGTTTCTTTAGCACAGGAGTTATGCTGGTGTATCGACTGGTGTTTGATACAATTCTAGCTGCACTATTTTGGATGCACTGTAATTTGCATAGATTGAACTTGGACAGGCTCCTGAAAAGTGAGTTGCAGTAATCCAACCGACTACTAACAAGAGCGTTGGCTACAAGCACAGAAACATCATGAGTAAGAAACCGCCTGACATGTCTAAAGTCACGGAGTTTAACAAAACAACTTTTGCAGACATTCTGAACATGCTTGGACAAAGAGAAATCTGAATCAAACCACACACCCAGATTTTTTACTGAATCTGCAGGGCAGAGTGAGTTGCCCAGGATATCAATTGGAAAACATGCTTTCAACTTATCCCTTTGTCTCTTCGAACCAAAGATGATAAACTCAGTCTTATCAGGATTCAGTTTGAGCTTACTAGTTGTCATCCACTCTTTAACATCATTTAGGCACTTATTTAGCTTTTCAAAGGCAGCAGATGCATTCTTCTGGGATAAATGTATATAAAGTTGGCTGTCATCTGCATAGAAATGAAACTTTATTCCATTATGTTTACTGATAATGGAACTGAGGGGGGTAGTGTACAATGAGAACAACAAAGGACCCAGGACAGAACCTTGGGGAACACCAAATAGGAGTTTACAAACATCTGACAAAGTAGAACCAATTTTTACTGATTGGTAACGGTCCATTAGGTAGGATGTGAACCATTTCAGAACGGAGCCACTGACCCCAAACCAGTTTTGGAGGCAACCCAGAAGAGTAGAGTGATCAATGGTGTCGAAGGCAGCAGACAAGTCAAGCAATACCAAGGCAGTGGATTCACCTCTTGACAATGATAAGTGAACCTCATTTTTTATGTAGAGAAGAGCAGTCTCAGTTGAATGGCCAGCCTTATATGCCGACTGGTACGGGTTGTCTAAGTTATTGGCATTAATATGTTCTAACAGCTGCTTAGCAACCACACGTTCTACCAATTTAGATATTAAACTGAGATCTGATACAGGGCGATAATTCTTAAGGTCATTTGAGGGAAGATTTGGCTTTTTAATAAGTGGAGTGACCACAGCAGATTTGAAGGCATCAGGAACGCATCCCTCCATGAGTGAGCAGTTGACCAGCTTTGTAAGGGATGGTAGCAATATATCAATGCATTCCTTAATCAGGAATGTCGGCAGAGGGTCCAACAGGCATGATTTTGTTGGTGATGCTTTAATTATTTTATCAACAGCATCTTCAGAAACTTGCCTAAAGACAGTAATTTGGGGAGGATCTGAAGGAGGGTTAACATCATATTCAGTGCCAGAAGAAGCAAAATTATCTCTAATCTTCTTAATTTTGTTGGTGAAGAAGGAGGCAAACTGGTCAGCCAATGACTTTTCGGACTCATGAGATGGAAGTGTGGCATCAGAAACCCTGTTCAGGGTCTTATGGAGCTCACGCCAAAGTTTTCGAGAGTCATGACTATTGTCTGAGATCAGTTTGCTATAGTAGTCTGATCTATCTTTATTTACAAGTGCATTGCACTGAGCAATCTGGCGACGAAGCCTACTCCTGTTAAGTGTACTTTTAGCCCTACGCCAGGTTCTCTCAAATTGGCGCCTAAGCGACTTTGCACGTCGATAATCATCAGACATCCAATGGGCGGACTCCTTTTTCGTCAATTTAGATATAAGAGGTGCATGCCTATCCAGAACATCACTCAAATCATGTACATATTGATCATACAGATCGACAACAGCATCAGCTGGAGACTTGACGAAGGACGTATTTTTGAGATCTGAGCGGAAGTCAGACATATTGATACGGTGGAACCTTCTATATTGAACTACATTTGGAGTATGAGACACTTGACAAGGGAAGGCAACTGAACATGTGACTAATGCGTGATCGGAAACAAAGTCACAAATTTTAACATCAGCAATGGTGTCCTGATCACAGGGGGATAAAATCAGGTCCAATATGTGACCATGTAGATGAGTAGGTTTATTGACTAACTGTTTGAGGTCACATGAATCAAGAAAGGTAGTGAATTTCTGACCGTCACCAACTGGAACATCAACATGAATGTTGAAGTCGCCACAAATGTAATATGAAGAATTAATGGATGAAAGGTAACCAACAAAAGACATGAATTCTTCCAGAAAATTACAGGTACATGATCCTGGAGGGCGATAGATGCAGGCAAGTAATATTTTAAAATTCTTATATTTTTGTGTCTACTAACATGTAAATAAAAATGCCCAAACATAATATTTCATTGTCATCACCTCTGACCTTCATCTGACCTCTATAACCTCCTTTGACCTTGGTACATACTGCAACTGTGCAAGGCACGGCCCAGTTAGGGGCCTGCCCCATCAGTTGTAGTCCACCTTAAAATTTGAACTATCTTTAAGCCTTTCTCTAGTCTAGCCAATGAGCAATTAGGCCTACCCCCATCATACCCCTATCACAAATTGGACACCATTAGGCTTACATGGAAAAATTCACCCTCCACCCACCTCTTGAAGCAACCACAGTATATTTCAGGCTGGACCCGGCTGACCCGGGCACCCCCCTACTGACTTGACCCCTAGGATTCCTAGGTTTCGATTTCGGGATTGAGCTTGACCCCTATAGGCTTAACCCCCCTGTAGGGAGGTCTCTTCAGATTGATGTGGCTCAATCTTCAAACCCTGGGTTTAACTTCAAATTTAGGCAGGACCCGGCTGACCCGGGACCCCCCTCTCTACAGTTCATCTAAGGTCGAGCTTGACCCCTCTAGGTCTGACCCCCCTAGAGGGAGGTCTCTTCGGATTGATGTGGCTCTTCCTTTACCTTGGGTTCTTTCGTTTTGAGGTTGCATACCTAACATTCTTGCTTCTAGGGACATCCCATAGGTCGGACCTAGTGGATCCGATGTCCCCCTACCGACTACGTCAAATTGACAACCTACCATGACAAACCTCAAAGTTACTTACGAGAATGCCAATTTTTTATAGTAACCATATGGTAACATTGTAACCTGCGGGTATCTTATTTTAACCACTGTGGTATATGTTTATAATTTTACTTATCGCCCGATGGGGCCTTTTAAAATCTTACAAGTAATATTTTAAAATTCTTATATTTTTGTGTCTACTAACATGTAAATGAAAATGCCCAAACATAATATTTCATTGTCATCACCTCTGACCTTCATCTGACCTCTATAACCTCCTTTGACCTTGGTACATACTGCAACTGACACAGCACTCTAAATGCTTGTACGACAGTGTACTCACTCCAAAGATAAGATAGTAAACAAGTCTGTGTGTAAATGTGCAGAGGTTGTATCACCTGGACATGTTCTACTTAACTGAAATAAACTCTAATGTTTATTTTTTGTTTTCCCGTGTATAACTGTTTCATTAGCGTGAAAAATCTGAAAACATGTGCATACTTTTTTTGCCAATTGTTTCATGAACTATGTAACCTGCAAATATGTCATATGCACAGTTAGAAAGTTCTGCTTACAGAGCTTCTGCTAGTGCTTGTTGCATCAGAAATGGACAAGATATCTTGAGTTAAAAACTGAAGGTTTTGTGTTTATTGATGTGAGTTAAGGTTGAAAGTTAGCATTACAAATTCATAGTACACTGCCGATATTTCCAGAATGTTTTAATTAATTATAAAAACTACAGGTCGGTGTTATACATTTAATTAGAAAGGTATGTTTTCACAGCTTCTACTCATCTTTGCTGCATTAAACTCTATGCAAAAATGGCGCAGTGATCCCAAGTTATACATTTCAGTTTCTATGTTGAGTGACGCTACTTAATATTAGTGTGACAAATTTATGGTACAAAACTGATTTTCACAAATATTTTCATAATTATGTAGCTTACAAACATGGCACATATAACGTGAGAAAGGTCTGTTTACAGAGGCTTTGTTCATGTTTGTTGGATGAAAATCCATGCAGAAATGGCGAAGAAATCTCAAGTTAAACATTGAAGTTTTCATGTTTCCTCGTGGCTGTGGACACGTGTGTCACAGCTGATGTTTTTCCTCAAATATTTGCTGATATCTTACTATGTAACCTACAACTGTACTCATCCCAAACAGTCAGTACAGATTACATGAGATAAGAGTGTTGATAACCCAGTCAGTTTATACTTTGTGGTTACCCAGTGCAGATATGTTTTTTTCTCCAGATTGTAATATATTCTATGAACAAATATGTGGTACTAAACATGAGATACGTTTGTTAATAAAGCTTCTGTTGAGGGTTGTATTAAGAAACAGTTGATTGTAGAAACAGTGCAATGATAGCAAGTTAAATGTGCAATTTTTTATTTCCTGGTTACATATTATGGCTGATTCCTTTGTACATTCTTCGCTAATACCTCATAAACTGTGTAAGCTGAAAATATGTAATATATGCCATTAGAAAGGTAGTGATAGAGATTCTATTCTTTGTGTTCTTGCATTAAAATCCAAGCAGAAATGGCGGAATAATCTCCAGTTAAAAACTAAAGTACAAAAAGCACAAGTGTGTGAGATATCCATCATTAAAACGATATGTTTACGCAGTCTCGGCTTGTTTTGTTGCATTAAAATCCATGAGGAATTTGCAGGATAATCACAAGAAAACAATTACAGTTTTTAGTTTTCCCTGTAAGCTTGGACACATATTATGGCTATTTTCTTCTCTATTCTTCACTAATATCTCATCCGTTATGTAAACTACAAATACATTTTATACATTATTGGAAAAGTATTTAAACAGTGATTCTACTAATTTTGTTGCATTAAAATCTGTATAGAAATGGTGAAAAAATTGCAGTCACTGCTGATGATAGACTTGTCACGCTCTTATGATGAAATATAATCCATTCAGAAATGACTGAGTAATCATTAGTTAAAAATTAAAGTTTTTATGTTTCTTCTTGGCCATGGATACATTTTACTTGTCAAATGCATCATCAGAACGCTATTCCTACAGAAATTTTACTTTCTACATTGAGATTTTTATTATGATGTGTACAAAGACGTGATCACAAGAACATTTTGTGTGTACTACTTTCTGTATAGTGACCATTGTGAAGATCCTTTGAAAAAGTTGCTAAGTTGTGATCACTGGAAAATATTGTGATTAAAAGATGCAATGTGACTTAAAAGTTAAATAAAATGATCAAGTAAACTGATTTCAACAAAATTGCAGAAAACAGGAGTGTTCACAAAAACTCATTCTAGCAGGTATCAAGAAAACAGCTTTGACCACTGACATACATGGTTCATATTATTTGAATAGTATTTGAATACCATGTTTCCTTGTTATTATTGCTTCTACTTTTCAGTCTAATGCTGCTGGGACCAACAACGACAAGCAAGTCCAGTATGATGAAATCACTGATTGAGGGGAAAGCTGTTTTGGTTCACATCAATGATCACACGCAAATTGCTGACATGATAACCTGGGATATAGCTCCAGAAGATTCCATTCAACTCATTATGTTGTTCACTTACAGAAATCTCTGATTCAACAGTATCAAATTTGATTTTATTCTTTATTATTAAGCTACCACCTGTTCCACTTTCATTTGTATCTCTTAGACTTGTAGACTCTTTTGCGCCTTAGAGTCCTCTTGTTTGGGGATATTAAGCGCTATAAAAGTCCAATTAGAATTAGAATTATCTGAGCAATAAGAGGTTGAGTGGCAGAGTATGTGCTCAAGTAAACAATATACATGTACAAATAACATTTAAACAATTTATTTTATATCTGGACATTACAGATAAGATGGAATTCCTTTGAAGTAGGCCAGAGCCTGCATAATAAAACATTAGTAATCATGTAATAAACATTTCCCTATCATGGGATTGAACTACAAACCACATATTCTGCATTGCTCTTCGGTAAAGATACATTATGAGACGAGATCCTAGCTGAACTGCTGGTTAATGTTTAATAGCTTTTATCAGACCCTGTAATAAATCAACACTATTGCTTTGTCTGAATTATATGGACAATTTAAAATGAATACATACTATATATACATCAAGTACACTTGGGTGTGATACACAACCCAACAATACAGTAAAGAAACAAAGGTGGGAGTCTGTGAAATATTTTAAAGGGCAGTTTATCTATGTGCAGGTAAATTCTAAATGTAAGTTATGAATATGTGATGTAAAGCATTATAGGAACGCTTGGTGTGATTAATATGGATGTTTTAAGATATAAAATTATCTGTTGAATGATGACTGTTTGCATCCAATGTAAAGTGACCAGTAAAACAGGAAATTTCCACAACCAACCATTTCCTGGAGAAATCTTTCATCGCCACCATAATATTTAAGGCCAATTACAAGTAAATTACTGTTTTTCAATATTGTTTTTGGACATTGGTTTTATAACACACTTTTCACAATAACTTTCATTTTCTAAAATGGAATAATATGTACATCTCATTTTGAACAAAACCTGTTTTATTTGCACATTGTATATTTGCACTGACAAGTTTTAAAATTTATACAAAACATACATTTAAATATTTTTGGCTTAAATCTTCATAAACTCTTCATTTCTGCTGTCCCAGTGTGCAGCATCAAGTATCTCCCGTAACGTAAATGTTAAGCTAATTCCTTGCATCTTTACGTTATAGGACAATAAAACATAGGGCATAGCCTCTCTAATTGAAGTGTTAAAAGTATTGCAAAAACACCGTGTGCTGAACTATGAACATTTGGGATACAAACTGACATTGGTGAAGCTTTGACTATTTTTAAAGATAATTAATTTACAATTAAATGGTATATTAGAATTTAAAGATACTTGAAGATAAAATCCTGTTTTGTGCTTGATTTGTGTGTAAGTAAAGAGAATTTCCTTTGATCACAATATGCCTGATATTCATGTGTGTATGGGGACAGGTATTGGCACCTCTTCAGGCAATACATCATATACATAGCATTCTCATTACAAATAAACAGAAAGATCAGTGTTTGATGGCAAATAACATCATTCTTATTTACAAACCTTAAGTTGATTTGATCTACATATTGTGAAACTTATTGAAAAGTGTGGGAGGGCACGATGGTAGAGTAGCAACACTCTCCCCACCAGCCTCTGATGCCAGGGTTTGCTTCCCGGCCCAGCCTGAAGTGGGAAAGCTGGTAGTTGCTTGCTGTTTATTCATTTGGGGTTTTACGTCACTTTCAACACTGTACAGGTCATATCACGACGGGTAGTTGGAAGGGCAGAGGAAACCAGTACATACAGTTCTTTAGGGTTCTGTACTGTAAACTGCCGATCTTGCTTGCTGTTGGTCGGCTATTTAAAGTATAGAACCTTGACCAACTGTGTGTACTAGTTTCCTCTGCTCTTACAACTACCGGTCGTGATATGACCTGTACAGTGTGGAAAGTGATGAATTGAAAAGTCTGGGAGGCTGTATAATGTAACAAATATATTTGTTGGGTTTCAAGTTTATTTATCTATAGACGAGCATTTTACATGATAATGGACAGTTTGGTGGTCCCCTCATTGAAATCTATAATAAAAAAATGTAACAGATTTTATTAAGGTTGCTTCCTGCCATATAATGGCACAAGCCTCATCTTGGCACAGAACGGAAGATAGATGATTTTATACAGTTGTTCTTTATTGCCAACACTCATGCATTTGCGCATACCACATAAGGTAGATAAAATGACACTTTATATTAATTAATTGATTTCTGGAATCCCGTATGCAAATTGTGCCAAGTTGGGGCGCTCATTTCTTTTAGAAATTATATTATCTCCCATTAAAACCCCTTCTAAAATGTTCAATGTTTTGATTTCTTGTGGTCAAAATACATTTATAGTTAGCGCTTGTGTCAATGCATATTTTAATCAATACAAATCTAGTGGTGGTGGACCAATTCACGCCCGGGTACCAATTCAGGCCCACCCTCAATTTTCTTGAAGATTTATAATTTTTCATAGAGAATATGTTAACCACATCATAGATAATCAACAAATGGATCATTTACATTTGTAATTTATTGTTTAACTGTGATTGTTTTGGATAAATTTAGGGGTGGGCGTGAATTGGTACCTGGGCGTGAACTGGTCCACCACCACTCCTGTATTAAACGGGTAATTACCATAAATAAGGATTTTGTGTCCAATGGGTGCCAAGTTACTGCAGGAAACAGTAGCCTTTGATTTCCCAGTAATTTTCTCACTTCAGCAAGATTTCCTGTGGAATTTGCCCCTCAGTATCTTACTGTTATATCAAGTTTCCTGTACATGAACATTCTACACGTAATAGTGAATATCCTTCTGGTTGTCTCATAAAATCTATCACTTGTTTAGCATTTCACAGAGCTTTTAACATAACCTTGGATTTCCCGGTGTTTTTTCCCCGAATTTTTTCCATGTATTTTGTCCCTCAATATCTTACTTGTAAGATATTCTATGTAGAATATTCTGTTTAGTTATACATGGTCGGTTATTCTACACAAAATATTGAACACCTTGGTATTTCTTTCAATAAAATTTATCAAATAGTAAGCATTTTACAGGGATTTTATCACAAGCCTTTGATTTCACAGTATTGGAAGTCTCAGTATCTTAGTTTTAAGATATCTTATGTTTGGCTGGTAGTTGAATTGTCTACATACAAGCATTAAATATATAATATTCTAAAATGGTACACTGCGCAGTGACCTTAAACATGTCTTTTGCGCAATGCTGGAATCGCCAATATAGAATGGTAAATAAACAAAGCTGTTGAATTCTGTGTACATTGTCCCTTCATGTACAAATGTAAACAAACAACTTACGGTAAAATGATATGCAGCATATATGAAGCAAATAATTCAGTTGGGATTTTTATCAATATTTTATTTAAAGATCGACTACTCATTAATATTTATGAGATCACAGTAGTCTGTGAGGGATTTCCTAACAATATTTTAACCAAAAGGCTGTTTGCACATCCATCACTATGCATGTTTAGTTAATGGAACAGCCAACTTGGCATTGAATTTGTTTTGATTTTTGAGAAAGATTTATTGCTTATTTTGAACAAAATATCATGTAACCATTTTAGAATAGGAATGAAAGACATATTCGAGTGCTATATGATGGTTTAAAACTATCAATCAGCTGTGTTAAAGCACTCCGCCCTTCCGGCTTGATGGCTTTAATATTCAGCCGCTCGATAGGTTTAAACCATCATAAAGCACTCGAATATGTTGTTTATTCCTATAGTAAATGATTTGGTGGTGATCTCATAAACAGCTATGAAATATTAAGCATTGCACAGATGTTTTAATGTAGCTAGGATTTCCCAGTGTTTTCTAATGTGGTATGTTTTTCTGTTAATGTTGATGCCCAATATCTTACTTTAAAGATATTTTATATAGAGTTCCCCATTGAAAAGTTAATGTGCAAACATTGTTCACATAATCACGAACAACTTGGTGATTGATTCTGATAAAATTAAGCAAATACTAAGAATTTTACAGGGATTTTAACATAGCCTGTGTTTTCTCAGTGTTTTCAGATTGTGAAATTTTTTTCCCTGGGTGTTATTGTTGAATATCTGCCTCCACACAAGCATTCTAGACATAAGAATGAACATTGTGGTGTTTGTTTTATCAAAATCGCCAAATTTGTGATCATTTGACAGTCATTTTAAAATAACCTTTGATTTGTTTTGTGAATACTAATGAACAATTCAATGTTTGTTTCATCAAAATCAGACAAACATTAAGCATTTTAAGTGGATTTTAACATTGCCTTTGATTTCCCAGTATTTTAATTGAGCCACTCTTTTTCTCATGGATGTTGCTGTTCAATATCTTTATTTTAAAAATATATTATGCCAAGTTTCAGGTTAAAGTACCTAAAAATGACAATTCTACATAAAACGGTTACGATTCTGGCTCACTCAGGAAACAGAGCATTTGGTTGCATTCTGAATAAATATAACTACTTAAATTGTCTGACTTACAAAAAATTTTCTTTATGTGTGTAGCCCCAATTTTGGATTATAGCGCAGGATCATGGGGTAACAAACAGTTTAGTCAAATTGACAGTGTTCAAAATAAAGCAATGAACTCAAAAAAACTGCCTCCACAGCTGCTCTATACTGTGATATGGATTGGGTACCATGTAATGTACAAAGGAAAATGCAAGTTTTAAAATTCTGGAATAAGCTATGTCAAATTAGTGAATCAAGGCTTTTGCATAAAGGTTTTTGATTGGGATTGTCATACCAAGTACAGATTCTCTTGGTGTAAGGAGATTAAAAATCTTTTGTCAACTCTTAATTTACATGACTCTTTTCCGAACAAGACATTAGTTCACATTACTCAATGTAAAAGTATTCTATGCCAAATGGACAGAGACAACTGAAAAACAAAAATTACTACTAGTCCAGAGTTAAGAACATACTGTACATTTAAAGAAAATTCCCATTTGTATATAAAATTAAAAATAGACATGAAAGGTCTCTACTTTCAAAACTGAGATTTGGCATTTTACCTCTTTAAGTTGAAATTGGGCCAAAATACATAGTTTGAAGATCGAGTTTGTCAAATCTACCACACAGGTGTAGAAGATGAAAATCATCTTTTATTGTAGTGGGTATCACCAAGAAAGATATCATTTGGAAAATAACATGCAGTATACAAAGAAATTGGAGGACATTCATGCTCAGAAAAATTTGGTATTCTTATATGCAAAAGGAAAATATTCTGATTTTTACAAACTTTCTGTCAAACATGTTAGCTAAACATAAATCCTATTTTTCACATTGACGTATGTTTTTGTTAATTTAAAGATATTTTAAGACATCTAATATCTTCTGTTGCAATTTTATTTATGTATCAATAGTGCCTCAAAAGCCCTGATGTTTAGGGTTGGCTGCTTTATGTCTACTTGTTTCTGTATGTTTTGTTTCTTTTTGTTAATTTTGTGCAGGTGGCACGTAAATAAATGAAACTCTCTATAAAATGTCAAACAATGTGACCAACTACAATCTCACTATTTATAATCAGATACCAGAATCACACAATCAATTTAGCTCCATTTCTAAGATGATACAGCATTGCTTGGATTTTTAGAGCTCAGAATTTCTCTTCTGAGATATGAAAAATCTTTTAAATATTGCCTAGAAATCACCTAAAATCGCCAAAATAACCCCAAAGCCTATGTTACTAACCCTATAAAATACTCAATATTTGGGAGATATTAATCACTCACCACAGTGTTTGTTGTTGTGTATACTATGGCTGTTTATAGGTAATTATAGCTAAAACAAATTCAGTAATTTAATAAGACCACTGCCAAATTGTTAATTACTTTTTGTAAAATTCACGTTTATAAATAATTGAAGTGGAAACTTAACACAAGATATCTTAAATTTAAAATATTAAACACCCTTTAAAAATTGCACAGTTGAATAAAACTGGGAAATCAAATCAAATTTAAATTGCCTGTCAAATATTCAATAATCAGGCAATTTCAATGAGACAACAGTCATATTGTTTTTTTTTCTAAATAGCTATTTAAAGTAGAAACCTAATAATCTTAAAATTAAGATATTTTAAATAGTAACATGCATGGAAAAATTCGCTAAATATAATTACTATTACAAATTAAATGCTATATTAAAATGCCCGTGAAATGTACAATATTTGAGTGACTTTTGTGATGCAACCAATAAATTGTGCCAACATAATCACACACCACACGGGTGCATTATGACACAACACTTACATAGGCTTTGGTTTTGTAGTTTCACCATGGTGAAGGTAAAAAACGTGTTGTAAAATTGAGTCAGCTCTGTGTTTTACCAGCATTCAAAATACTTTGGTGTGTTTGCTTTTTATTATGTGTATTTTTACATACTTAAAAGCACTGCAGCTGTTGATGTGAGTGGATGGGAAGTGATTTTGTGTGAGAAGTTACTGCAAAGAATTTAATAAAAGAGAAACATGACTGAGACTCCACCAACTCGATTACAATAAGTTTTCTGGTTTCCTTATGTTTCAGTTTGCCAGAAGAGATTTGAAGTTACATGTCACATGACATTCCAGTAAATATTTTCTTTTTTAACATAATGAGACCACATCCCTGGTTACCACAGTTTCATTTTGTTACAGATTTTAAGGGCATTCATGGAGTAAATTTGATCATTTTTACATCATATTATAACTTGTGCTATTTCCTCGTGTTGTCATCCTAGTAGTATATGACTGGAAAGTAAAAAGTTTCAGAACCATTCATCTTAAAAGACTGCTTCACATTACGTTTTAACATCATGATTTAAACATGTATTTATTTTACATTCTTTAATCTTATTGAAATAACTTTAAACTGTAGACACTGCATTACCCACACTTTTGATTTTTTTGCACAAAATTCACCCACACACAATCATACAGCTGATTTACTTTCTTGCAGGCAGGTGAGCGGATTCAAAAACAAACTTTGTAAATTATGTAATTCATTAAGCATTATTTAGGTTAACGACAGTTAATTTGCTTTTAGATCCCATCTGCTGCATAAGGCCTGTGTATTGAACAATAATGGTGCAATTTCAGTAATTCTGATACCATTTTATGAGGTAACCACTCATTCAATTAGACCAACATGTGTACTGCTCCCACCATAATATTGAACATAACTTCGACACAAAACCTTATTTTTGTTTCTTCCAGATGTACTCATGCGGATGTCTTTTGATCAAAATATGGCTTGAAGCAAGTGTAAGATAAACAGATATTTTAGTAACCCCAAATCAAAGTAATACACATTTTACAATCTTTTAAAGGGTGATAAAAATATTTTCTCTTTTCAAATCAGTGCCCCGCTTGGCACAATTTGCATACTTAAATCATGGAAGGTATTTAATTTATTTTATCATCCCTTTAATTCCTTAATTGGTATGTGAAAGTGTACAAGTTTATTGATGACAAGCCGATGCTAGTTAATATTTCATCTTCCAGTTTCTGCCAAGATGTTGATTGTGGATCTGTTCTATTGGAAATTAGGATCAGCATAACAAAAGCACAGTTATAAACTACAGCAGTTTCCCTTGCAATGATTGAGGTCAAAGTCAGAGAGATACTGATTGATCTAAATGTGAGAGATAAGTTTGAGGGTTTTATTTACAAGTTACTAGGTATGTACAGAGGTAAAACGTTAAAATTTTCAAGACTTTGAAAGATTTTAAAAGCATCAAGCCCAATCAAAGGTGGGAAGGGATGACAGAGGCAAAGGTGAGGGGAACAATGGAAGGGGCCTGAGAAGGTAAGTCCAAACAGTAAGTAAGGTAAGTCCACAGACCATGTGCCATAATATGCCGGAGGTCAACATTATTATCATAAGCCAGTGTGGCTCTCTACCTTTTAAAGGTATGATACCCATGGCCTATGAGAAGAATACCAAGGTAAGTTAAGACTTTCCTCAGGCCACCTCTAAAAGTAGTGTAAATAACTGGATGAAAAGAAGGGGACAAGTAGAGGAAAGGGGTCTGGATTGCATCAGGTCCTGAATTGCCAGTACAGGGTACAAAGTTCGATTAGGAATGAGTGGGATCTGGACCTAGTGGTTAGAGGAAGTCTCCTGGAGGGTCTTGGCCAATTTTAGGAGTACATGAGCTTCTGGATGATGGAAAACAAGATCTTGCCTAAGAAAATGTCTATTAGAATAAAAAATTGAATCTGAACTGGGGGGCCACATTGGACATTTCCAGGACCGCAAAAAATGCCAGCAAAAAAGAAGCCCTATAAAGGGGGGGATGTGTCACCCGGAATGTTGCTAGTAATAGATATCAAAACCAGAGTTTTCAGGCCAAATATGCCCCAAGTGGTAGGGGTAAAGAATGAGTTAATTAAGGTGTGAGAATATTTGTAGATCCCATTTGTATTGCCTAGCTGCAGATTTGAGGGAGGAGAGGTAATTCATAATGACCTTGTGGGATAAGGAATTACAATGTAAATATTCCAAGAAAGAAAGGAGTGAATGACCTGAGAGTTCAATAGGAAGTCACATGAAAAGAAAAAAATGAAAAATAAGTCCTAATATGAGTAAGGTGAGCTCTCCTAGTAGAAAGTCTGTTTGCTGTACTGGTCCTGTGAATGGCAGCAGTGATGAGTTGTTGGAAGGTTCAAACCTGAAATTACAGAAGGAGATCCATATCAAAGTAGGTACCAGGTATATGTTCCCAGATATACTGGTCCCTAAGTTCCTTAAGTATACTCTTATTAACCGCACTATTACAGTATATTCTAGATAATGAATCTGCTATGATGTTATAACAGCCAGGTATGTGAGATATTTGTAAGTCAATGCCATAGTGGGCTGTCAACAACCAAATGTTCCGATACATAAAGCTAGGAAAGGGTCTTTGTTTTGCTAGTCTTGACGATACAGACCACCCTTAAGTTATTAAAATGAAGTGTGCTGGCCGAATGACACCAAAAATAAGTGCACAATTTTTAGGTTCAAACCCCCAAGATTTTGAATGGGGGTAGCATACACATGATCCCCCCAAACAGCTCCCATACCAGTGAGGCGCGCATTTAAATACAAGGACTGGATGGGGTCAACTGAGTTCTTCTAAAGAATTAGATGATATTATATGAGGGTAAAAAGGTCAAGAACCACTGAATGTTCTTGTAAAAGTCAGGGATGAGGTACATTTTCTAAGAGTGTGAATTATTGCGAAATAAAACTGAGAGTCTATTAACAAAAGTGCAGGAGGGCTTGACACACTTTTATATATAAAGCAATTTACCCAATAAAGATTGAAAAGATATTTTGGAAAGGTATTTTCTATTGTGAACTCTAACACATTCTTCATAAATGGCCTGAAGCTTGTGTTTTGAGATGCTGATGGTGTCAGTATTGATATCAAAATCATTTCCCAAACCCGTGAGGCATTTGGTGGGGCGAGTTAACTTGTCACAGTTGAGGGAAAGTCCCAGATCATGCAACAGGTTACAGACAATGTGAAATCAGCCTTAGCTTTAGGTACAACTGCAATATAATCATCTATGTAGCAATGAAGTGTAATCCCTGCTTTTGCTACAAAGTAAGCTACTGACTCCAAAATCTGGAACACTGCTGACACGTGGGTCCAGCCAAACGCCACCACCAGATCCGGATAGAACAGGCCAATTCCACTGGATCCCAAGCTTTAAACTATCAACAGGAGTAACCCTAAGGTTGCGGAAAACACAAGTCACATCAATTTTGGAGAGAACACATTCTTCTCTGCACTGAACTATGTCCTCAGTTTTATGGTTAATATTAGGGAACTTGAGAACAAAAGAAGAGTGGTTAAACTTGCTTTTGTCCACAGGCAAATTAATAGCGTGGCCTTGAGGATATGAAAGGTCTAATATAACCCATCTACTGCCAGTGTCCTTGGGGTGTGTTATCAATGGAGAACAGTGGTATTGTTTATGTACAATACAGTCAACAGGTCATAATAAAACTCCAAAAGACTTTGTCAATGTACTTTACTGACATACTGAATAATGGTTAGTAACCAAATTTCATGTACTGTAAGATTCCTTCAAGTGTGACTCCCAAGCATCCACATTTAAATCAGATTTGATGGGAATTCTGGCTGCCTTATAATTAGGTAGGGTAGTTCTTTTAATGGTGTCAGCAATGACCAATAGTTGGGTAGTATTTGTAATTGGCACTGGTTGACGGTCTGGGCCAATAAAATCAAAAGCAGTATTGTCGTGCCAGTATTGTGAGCCAAATAACCTATTTTCTTGTTTGAATAATAGAAATCTCAGATAGGACCTGATATGTCTCTGTCTTTGAAATTGGAGTCAAGAGATAAAGCCACACTGATCTGGTGCAAAAGTGGAATGTCATAATCTGTGTATTCAATAGATGGTGTAACCATGTCTAGACCCAGGTTCAAATCACCTTGTTCAATGCAAGGGGAGGCAATGGGAGCCCCTGAACCAAAGGGTTCCATATAAGAAGGAAGCTGGTGCAGTGTGTTAATCATGTTATCTGTAATCAAAACCAAATAGTTCTCATAAGAGCATCCATAATACTGCCATCCGTTATAGTAAGCAACCCCTCAGGAAGATGAGCATTACCTTATGGAGTAAAAGGAGTGGAATGTGTAACGGTGACTTTCTTAAATCAGCATAAATACATGGAAACAGTGTAAAGTTTTTTTCAAAATTACATTTCATGAAGGTGGAACCGATGTCTTTTAACAATTTAAAATCACCAAAAAAGGAAAGACCTTATATGTTACTCTGAAAAATGTGTAACTTTGATATAAACTTTTCAGTGAAGATTCAAAAGGTAAAAGGGTATTTACTATCGATATGAGTCATTCAAATAATATTGCAAATCAAAACAACTGAAAATGAAAAAAACATCTCATGCTGGGACTCTATAGGTCTTATACACAATTTCACATTTTAGACAAGAAACTTACCAAACATTCACAGTGCCAGGCATTTTTCCTTCATTTCACCTGTTCCAGGATAATTGAATTAAACTTTAAATACAGCCAGTTTACCAAGGACTTGTCCTCTGTATATAAATAGCAGAAACAATCTTTTTTTTCAAGTTAATTTCTTACTATGTTCTAAACCATCTTACTTCTCACATCCTTTGTCTATTTTTCACTACAGCTTGACATTTATTACATGTGTAGATTAATATAAATAAAAAGAAGCAATCTCTGTTAATGATGTTTCGGAAATCCCTGTGTCATGTTTTATTTCTTTAAATTATTAGTGATAAACTAATGTAGTCATGTATATTTTCCTGCACAGAAAGCTGAAAATCTCATTAATTTTAATATGATTTGTTTTAGCCTAGCTAAGGCACTTAAATGTCACTTATCATAATAATATGGTTGCTCATTATTTATACAACATTGTAAATCAATGTACTTCATTCCTAGACCCATATAGAAATCACTTAATAATAGCAAACATCAAGTTATAAGAATTACCATCCAAATCGGAAACAAATAATAGAGGTGTTAGCTCTGCTGAAGACTCCAGTTTTCAAAATTAAATAAAATTTCAATCTAGGCAAGATAAAAATAAAAATAAAAATCAAAAAATAAAATCAAAATCATTACATGTATGCCTTGCGAAGCATTAGGCTTACTTTTCCCCATCCATTTCTAATGGTAAGCTCCATATATTTGACATAATGTTTGTTCTGTGCAAAATGCCTGAAGACTGCCATTAAATTTTCTCACCTGGATGGTGTTGATCCTTGGTCTTATGGGCTTTGTTAGGAAACATTATTGTAGGTCCAAGGAAAGATGTATTATCACTTACTTAAGTTGCTTTTGCCTACCAAGGCTTTTAGATGCTAAAATGCATTACCTAAAGCTTGCATCTCGAGCAAAGCTACATGGTCAATGAAATGATGCAGGAGCCTCAGCATGAACTAGTATTTGTTGCAATTGGCAACAGATACCTCTCATCTCAATGGTCTTATGTTCAAATGCTTCTTATGTAAAAGTTCAGGAACACTAGTGGTCCGTTATTGTGAGCCTGGCTGGTAAACTGAATCAGTGTGCAGAAATTATTTTGCACAAATATGGCTGGAATTTTTACCCAACATGTTAGATTAAATGGCACCTCAAATACCACACAATACTGAGGATCTATCACAATATGACAGTCACTGTTGAATGGGAAATAAAACTCAAACTTTAACTTTTTAAATATTGTGAAGTTTAAATAACACCATTCTCCCAATGTAAAAAACTGACATCACCCAAAACACATGATATTAAACACAAAACTTCAACGGAATCCAAACCTTTACAGATTCTCAAGACTAAGTTCAGCCTTTATATAATTAGATTTGTGAGCATCAGCCAGGCTAGTATGTTTGCATGAGGTCTGTATCAACAGCATAGCACCATTGGTAAAATAGCTAAGTATAGATACATACAAAATAATTCTGGGTTCAAACGTAAAGAGAAAACACAAGCCTGTGTCAAATCATATCATTTATCTCAAACAAGCAGCAGCTTGTGTCAGATAACATCATTTAACTGAAATAACCAGCTTGAGTTCAGTCAGTAAAATTAGATGCTTATTTACTTCTGGGTTTAGAAACAAATAAAATAAAAATTTAATCAAGTGAGAAAGTAAGAAATTGTGTCAGCTACTTTCTTCCTGGTTTTGTATTAACTTTTCCAATAAAATAGAAGCCGTTATCATTATCATTATTTAAAGCATCTAATATTGTTAATTTTTTAATTGGTAGCTCAATAATATATATGATATTTATATATATTATAATGTTACCAGAACAAAATGTTGTTGTGTTGTGTTATCATTGTCCTAAAGAAACTACTCCCTTAGACACCTGTCCCACTGTGCCAACCCATCTCCTGGAGATGTTTTTGATGTTAACAATTGGCTGCTTAGTAAGACAATATTTTTGTTGGAGAATTTATAAACCCATGTCTTAATGTTCAGGATATTTGGCTAACATTAGGTCTCATTCAGGAGCCAGTAGGATTAGGTCACTGAATGATAAGATTTGAGATAGGATCAAAGGTTTGGAATATAACCTTCTTGATGGTTTCCCAGTCAGTTTGCCAGAAGTTTTTGATATTTAAGATCACATTAAAGGGCATGATGGTCTACATAAACCCTCAGGATCATGGACTTATTGTTCTACATTTAGGATAGGCTGCATAAATTTGAGCTTAAGTTAGAGGGCTGTTCCATAATGGTGATTCCCAACTGCAATTGAGTTGCAATGCTATTATTTTCCGATTATGACCTCAGTTTTTTATATTTTTCAATGCAAACCACAAACACACTGGATGGGATTAAAACGATCACGTCAAAGGTACATCAAAGTGTACACAAACTACCCAATGCAGGTATTAGCACTCATTTCTTGGCAAGAATTCAAGTACAGTCAATTGTGTGATCAAATTGGACATATTTTTGTGGGACTCAATAATTCAACCATATTTTACTGGGATTTTTTCAATTCTTCATTAGTTAATGTTATATTGTATTAAACATATTTAAAATGCCACCAAAGATGAAGTAAAAGATAGCGTTTGCTGCAACAACAGAAACGATCCAAAATTAGCTTTCTCCTGTTCCAGATGTCTGAACTTAATGACCAACCTCAGGCCTGGCTTTAGGGGTTTTCAGAAGAATGTGGCCCTACTGCAGATCATGTATCAGACAGTACTCAATCTCTGGGAAAATCTCATTTAACACCCACATGAAATTTCTGAAAAAAGACTTATACTGACCCTTGTCCTCTTTTCTGTGATTTGTGGTCCGTGCACCTCTTCTTTGAAACAACTGTATGTAAGACATAATTAGCTCATTGAACTCTAAAAGTTTCCTGAACAGACTCACTTTTCACTTGTATTTATAGCAGGTCATTTATTACTTGATCCATCTTGGCCACTATTGAAATGCTCAATGAATTTGACCTATCCACTTATCTCCCAATGTTTTTTTCAAGTTTATGTCAATGAAAAAAAACAACATTCTGTTTTTTGTTACAATTTAAATCTACACAGAGAAGCATAAAAATGTGTAGAAGTACAGTGTAAACACACTGGATACTGTTGTGTAGTGCCGCTTGGTGTCACTTCTGTTTTATGTCAAAAGGCAGGAAATGGAGCCAAAAGAAAATTTAAAGAAAAAGTGTGGTTAAGGAAATAAATTTCATGCAATAAATATTTTGTATCCTTTAATTTTAATATTTTTACTTCATTACATAAGAACTATTTTGTGAAATGTTGAAAGTGTCAATTCTTCATAAGATTCTGCTTGGGTTGCTTGTAACCACAGGAAAGTGACGGAAATGGAAAATCACCTAAAAATCACCCAATATACATATTGTAACAGGAAACAGATGTGTCGGTGAATCTGATTGGACAAGATCAATAGAAATTTATTGTATAACACTATAGTATATTTGATGAAAACATATTGCAGTGGTACATGTAAATGGGGTATTTTTCCTGTGACTGTTGCTTTTCAATATGTTAATTTTAAGGTATCGTATATTAAGTTTCCAGTGTAATTACCCACATATGACCATTTCCCACACAATACTGAATAGTTTGGTGGTTGTCACTGAAATCTTCTTTAATTTTCTAATGTTATTTAATTCGTAATCTTTTCTAGCAGATGTTTCTAAGTATCTCATTTTTAAGCCACCTTTTCATTAGTTCCCAGTTAAACTAGCTATATGCAAGTATTCTACATAATTGTTGAGTATTTAATATGATTTGAAATCTAAACTTTAATTTTCCAAAGGTGTTTAATTAGCGATGTTTTTCATGGATAATGTTGCTGAATATCTTAAACTTATGATATCTGATGTTAGGTTTCCAGTTCAGTTATCTATGAACAAGCATTTAACTTATTATAATGAACAGTTTGATGGTAGTCTCATTAAAATATATCAAATATTAACAATTTGACAGCCATTTTACACATAGTCCTTGAATTCCAAGTAATTTGAATTACGTGGTATTTTTTCCTGTGATTTTATCTTATTCTAAGTTTCTGGGGCCAATTTTACTAAAGGACTTAAACTAAGTCCCTTTATTGGCTAAGTCTTGGACTTAAATCTAAGACTTTGGTCTTAGCTAGGTCTGGGACTTAAATGGATTTCACAAAGGGGTGACTTAGCTAAGTCTAAGCTTATCAAATAACCACAGTAGTTTTCTGTGTCATATGACATTTTATAGACTTCATTTGATGCATTTTATCTAAGGACAAGTGCTGTTTTGAAGAAGAAAACCTTGTTATATCATACAAACTTCCCAAAGACTATTTCAGTAAGGTGTTCTGTATAATTATACTTTATTTACAGCCATTTCAAATTCTGAAGTGGAGAAAAGTTTATGGCTGCCATATTTAAGTCCTCTTTACAAAGTTTAAACCCACTACCACCCAGACTTAAAGTTAAGTCCACTGACTTAGCAATTTCATGGACTTAGCTGCTTTGTGAAATCCGCTAAGTCTAAGATCACAGACTTACAATTCTGTTGACAAAATTTAAGACCAAAGTCTTAAACTTAAGTCTAACTCTGGACCACCTGAATTAAAATTATTAGACGCACTCGGTAATCCACTGGTTGAATAACTATTCTCTGTTTGAACCTTAACTAGTTCAGATCAGAATAATCTCTGACTTCACTTTGAGCTGCTTTATGAGACCTCTCTTTTTCATCTTCTGTCAAATAAAAGATACAAGAAAAAACTCAAAAAGCATACGCACAGAACATGCACACAGAAAACTTGCTTGTTGTCATGTTGATATATAGTAAGCTAAATAAAAAACCATTAAAATTATAATGTAAACAATGTTCAAGGATATCTTGGAAAGACACATTTGAGGAATTCAATTAGCGTTTCAAAGGTTTATATTGTTTATTTAAGTTAAATAAATATTTACAAACTGGATATTGCAAATCTCTCATAAACAATGTATTTGCATAGTGGGCAACCTCTGTGAATGTCTCACTTATTGGTAATAGTAAATAATGGTAATTTTCCATGGAATAAGTCAATTTCAGATGGTGATATGTCATTCAATGTGCATTAAGACTTCAGCAAATAGTTTCACATTTTGCAGTATCATGGACCAAAATTCTGCCATTTTGGTTTCAGAAAAGTTTCACAAGTAGAGGTTTGTGTTTCATTGGTGACGTTTGACATGTAAACTTAAGCATATGTAAAATATTGATATTATGAAAATTGACCACTCTTTAGGTCCCCTTGTTCAGGACAAAATAGTTTGTGGTGGATAAAAAAACTTGTGTCATGTGTCACGGCATGGTTTAAGAAAAAATAAAGTCACTCTATTCAGATGATATTAATCAGACAACCAAAAATAGTTTCTCTCTTATGTGTTGAACTGCTGTATATTTAAACCTGAAATTAAAAATAAAATTAAAATACTTAACAGTAGCATCCACAGTAGAAATCTCCCAATTAAATAATACTGGGAACTTAAAGCTTAAATGCCTGTAAATTAAATAATATTTTGGTTGTTTTTCATCATACCTCAGGCAAATTAACTTTTGTATAGTGTCCATCTATAGTTTATTAAATGTAGAACTAGGCATAATATATTTTAAAGGTAAGATACTGAGTAGAGATAAGCATAAAAATAGCCCAAGTAAATAAATCTGGGAAATCAAAGTCTATCCTACAGTGCCTGGAAAATACTCAATATTGTGCGATTTGAGCAAATAATTAACAAATGGTTCCCGATTGTCTGTAGAATTGTCATCTATAAACAAGTATATCTGAGATCAAAGTAAAAGATGTTTCAAAATTAACAATTAGGCACACTATTGATGGAAAAACTGGCAAAATAAACAAGAGCACTCATAGACTATAAAATTTTATGACATATAATTTCCCTTAAGTGCAACGATTACAAAATCTTTAAACAATTGCTGGATCCAGATAGTCACCACCCGAATTTAATCATCTGCCCACAAATATGTTACTTATAATCTGTACAATACTCGTCTATTACATAAATTATCAGTAAACTATGCATAAGATGTGTTCAAAGTTAGATATTGAGCAGCATCGTCAATTGAAATAATGCCAAGTAACACAAATGAATTGAAGACTATCTTTAAGTATAGGTTAATGTCAAGTAAGTGTCCAATATTAGAAACTAATGAATTGTTCACGAGATCCCAAAGATATTGGACACTTTTCACAAAAGAAACAAACTCACAGGTGTAATATTTATGCAAGTAAAACACTAAATTTTCTCAAAGACTTTTATCAGACAACCACCAAATTGTATGTCATTATTTGAAGAAAGTTTGTCTGTAGTTGGAAAATAAGCATATTATGTTTTAAAATTAAGATACTCAGCAGCAAAAGTAAAACTCGCTCAATTTACAGCAGTGGGAAATCAAAGTACAAGTTTTAAACCATGTAAAAAATACTGAAAATTTTATGAAATTAATTGGAGAGCAGGCAAAATGTTCATTATTATGTGTAGAATGCTCATGAATATCATAAAACCCAGCATATGTTCTAGTTGAAGCTAGTTTGCCTAAATATACTAAGCAAACAACATTCATGGAACCAAAATTTTACTGTAAGCTAAACATAGTACATCTTAAAACAAAGATACTTTACAGAAATACCTACTCATAAGCACCTTATAAAATGAAACTGGGAAGCAAAAGCCAAGGTTTTAATGTCTGTAAAGTACTAAATATTTGGGTGATTTTTATCACATCTCAGCGAAGTTGTTCTTTATGATCTCTATAATAAATTGTCTCTTGGTAAGCTAGACATAAGCTATCTTAAAAGATGCATATTCAGAAGCAATAGTAAAGGGGAAATAACCAATAGTATAACACTTGGTTATCATCTTCTATGCAACAATTGTCTTAAAAGACTCAATGGTGATTTGGTCTTGGTGATTTTAATAATCTAACCATAAAATTCTTGATTGTGTGTAGAATGGTCATCTATGGAGAGGTTGTGTACCTACCTTTTATTGTCCCGCAATGTAAATGTGCAGAGAATTAAGTTTGCATTAATGTTGGAGCTTTTGTTACTTTCACACAACAGCAGGGGTACAGCAGAGTTTATGAAGTGTTAGGATAGAGGTATCTTAATATACAGTTCATGTCCTCCAAACATAGCTAATTAATATTTAAAGATATATCAGGCAGTTTAATTTATAATTAAAGTTTAACCTTCATAGAAGGTTCAAAGATCATAACTAATAATGTTGAAACTGGCACTACAGGACTGTTTTAATGACTAATCAATACCTTTTAACAACTTTGTTTGACAGTAATTTACATGCACTTGACCTTAAATATAAGTGTGGGGACAAAATAAACTTCAAGGAAATTGTTTGTCAGGAAAACATTGTTCAGAAAAGATGAATACATTGCATGTTATAAATATGGAGCCCAGGAAGGGACATAGAACTGTTTTCCGATCATTTTTTATCTTGTTACCACAAGATAGTAAGTCATTACCACAAGTTAGAAAATGGTTCCCACAAGTTAGCAAGTCATTCCCACAAGATAATAAGTCGTTCCCACAAATTAACTAGTTGTTACCACAAGATATTAAGTCATTCTCACAAGTTAGAAAGCCGTTCCCACAAGATACTAACTCATTCCCACAAGTTAACAAAGTCGTTACCCCAAGATATTAACTTGTTTGCACAACTTAGCAAAGTCATTACCACAAGATACTAAGTTGTTCCCACAAGTTAACAAGTCATTACCACAAGATTATAAGTCATTCCTACAAGTTAGAAAGTCGTTATCACAAGATACTAACTTGTTCCCACCAGTTAGCAAAGTCGTTACCACAAGATACTAACTCATTCCCACAAGTTAGCAAAGTCATTACCACAAGATACTATCTCATTCCCACAACTTAGCAAAGTCATTACCACAAAATACTAAGTCATTCCTCCAAGTTAGCAAGTCATTCCCACAAGTTACAAAGTCGTTACCACAAGATACTAAGTCATTCCCACAAGTTAGAAAGTCGTTACCACATGATAGCAAGTCATTACCACAAAATATGAAATCTTTCCCACAAGTTTTACTAAGACATGCTTTGATGCCAATGTACAGGCAATTACTTTGTCTATTATACCTAACTTATATAGAGGTCAGCCATCTACTAGCATACCATTCAAGTTTACATATCCCTGTAGGCCTCCAGAGATCGCATGTTTCCTGTTACTTTACAAGTCAAACTTTCATATCATTATGGTTATCATTTTATCAATTTTAATGGTTATTCTTCTAAGTTACCTAATTAGTGACCTTCAGAGGTCATCTACTTATTGTGACAGTTATACTGCAATGCTGTCTTTTAGACGTTTAATATTAATTGCGGTACAGTGTCTATACGTGGCACCTAAGGGAAAATCAAGGTAATGGGTATAAAGAAGGGGTCGAGAATGATAAGACTATGCAATTTACTGTATGAAAAGTCTATGCAATTTGCAGCACAGCAAACATGAGTTTTGCTGCATCCAGGTACATAGCTTGTATGAGAATCCAGTGGAGATACTGCAAGGTACTCTGTGCCAAAAGCACCCAATCCAATGTAGCATACTAAAATATCTTAGAAGGACCAAGGAAAGTGCCATAAAACAGGCATTTTGCTATCTTGCTATCTTGAGGGAATGACTTGGTAACTTGTGGCAACTAATAGGTAACTTGTGGGAATGACTTGGTAACTTGTGGGAACAACTTTCTAACTTGTGGGAACGACTTTGTAACTTGTGAGAATGACTTTCTATCTTGTGGGAATGACTTTCTAACTTGTGGGAACGACTTTCTAACTTGTGGGAACGACTTTCTAACTTGTGAGAATGACTTTCTATCTTGTGGGAACGACTTTCTAACTTGTGAGAATGACTTTCTAACTTGTGGGAATGACTTTCTAACTTTTGGGAACAACTTTCTAACTTGTGCGAACGACTTGCTATCTTGTGGGAACAACTTTCTAACTTGTGGGAACGACTTTCTAACTTGTGAGAACGACTTTCTAACTTGTGAGAATGACTTTCTAACTTGTGGGAACAACTTTCTAACTTGTGCGAACGACTTGCTAACTTGTGCAAACGACTTTCTAACTTTTGGGAACAACTTTCTAACTTGTGCGAACGACTTGCTATCTTGTGGGAACAACTTTCTAACTTGTGGGAACGACTTTCTAACTTGTGAGAACGACTTTCTAACTTGTGAGAATGACTTTCTAACTTGTGGGAACAACTTTCTAACTTGTGCGAACGACTTGCTAACTTGTGCGAACGACTTGCTAAGTTGTGGTAATGAGTTGTCAACTTGTGGTAATGAGTTGCTAACTCGTGGCCACAACTTTTTATCTCGCGGGAATGAGATAAAAAAATGCTGAGAAAACAGTTCTATGTCCCTTCCTGGGCTCCGTATATAAATGATTGTATTCATATTTTTCCAGGCATCTGCACAATATTTTTCAAAATATAAAGTTTAGAGATACACTAAAACATTCAAGGAATCTATGTATGTAACTCTGCTCTCACTTGCTTTTAAAAAGCAAATTTCTACCGTAGTTCTGTCTAGACATGATGTTTAGCAAAGCAATTTATGACGTCACTTTAATGTTTATCTTTAACCCTTTCTAATACTCCTGTATGATGCACAACTTGTGTGCACGGTTTAAATAATGGTGTGAATATACTGTCCTGTATTCCTTTTCTTCACAGAGTTCCTCCATGTTGTGTGTTTCTATTCCAATAATACAAAGTCCAACACACTGCATGTTTTCAGTAAAGTTGGTGGCTCTCTGATTAAGTTCACTAAATTTTCAGTGTTTTACATGTTTTTAAACCTAGACTTTAATTTTTAAAGTGTTATTTAATTGGGCAATTTTTGCCATAACTTTTGTTACGCAATATCTTAATTGTAATATATCTTATGTTCAATTTCCTGTTTAACAACTATAAACAAACATTCTGCACATAATGGCTGACAATTTGGTGATTATCTATATTGATAATAAGTAACATTTCAGTAGATTGATGATTTAATTTTGGTGGTGATCTGGATCATCATCTGGATGTAGGAATTAATTTCAAGATGTTCAATTATTACACTAACAGGGAATATTGTAGGTATTGGTCCTTTGTGGAGGTAGATGCTCCCTCAGTGTCTCTTGTTTATTGGCCATTTTTCATCGTTAGTGATGCCACACTTGTTAACTTGGAAACATTTGATACAGAGATCTCAGATAAAGTCTCTATAGACAACCAGTCCACGCATAATCAGAAACAATTTGATGGTTATGTTATTAAAATCACCCAAATATTATGCATTTTACAGGCAGTTGAGCATTCTACACATAATTAATGAACAATTTCTTGTTCTCTTATTAAAGTCACCCGAATATTGAGTATTTTACAGCCATTGAAACCAAAGTTTTGATATCACAGTGTAAATTAAATGGGTGATTGTTTTTTGTTTATGTGGATATTATTATTCAATATACTCATTTAAAACTTGTGTACCCAGTTCAAATAGATGTATGAGCATTTGACACATATCAATAAACAGTTTGGATGTTTTCTTATTAAAAGTAATGGATCTACAATTCTCCTATATATGTTGGATAGAGAAAGTTTTACTCTAAATGTTTTTATACTAAATAACTTTCCAATGGATCAACAATGTACTCATACATATACATAATAATTTTAGCTTCTCACTTAAATGTGTACATTGTACATATACGCATCAATGGTTTTATGGTTCAATATATTCATATGAATCCACTAATAGACGACTGTTAACTTCCACTTGTGCGAGGTAAAAACAAAACAGAAAAAAACCTTCAAATTAACCAGTAGCGGTGTAATGTGTGTGATATACTTTAGTACTATGTGGGCCAAGGCTGGTCATATCAACTTATGATCCCATATACTTCTTACAGTGTATGCAGTTGTTACAGTTCAAATGAACACTGAAGAAAATAAAGTACATAGTAATCACATTATCATTGAGTGAAGTCATCAATTAGTTGTCATTGGCAAAACGTGCATTTTCAGGTAGCTGAAGTACCAAGGGACATAATTATTTAATTTTCAGGAATTTTTCAATGTAAGTTGTGCAAAGGTGTGGTACAGATGTTTCATAATTTCTATTAGTCACCCTTTAAAGGAAATTTAAAACTTTATTGTTCTTCATGACTTCATGTTATCAAAATACATTAATAACCTGTGCTTGCATTAGAGTACCACAACTACCCATCGTGGTATGACCTGTACAGTGTTAAAATTGTTATAAAAACCCAAATAAATAAAAAAATAAGAATACATTTGTGGTTGTCTTATTGTATGACATGTCCAACCCAATGCATTGACAGAAAAATTATCATTGAAGATATCTGATTGAAATACTTGTTGGAGATCTCTACAACATAGCATAGCTTTACAATATATTCTAGCAATCTACAAAAATGAACAATTTGAGGTATCCTATGTTTAGTTTCCAGTTAAGGAACAACAGACGATCATTCTACACATAATTAAGTACAATTTGATGGCTATCTGATTAAAATGGTCCAATTGTCGAAGGTTTTGCATGGTTAGAAATTTTACTTTGATCTGTCAGTTGGGCGTTTTTTCAATGAATGCTACTGGTAAGTTTCTGGATTTACTTATGATATTTAATGTTAACTTTTCACTATAATTAGCTCGCTATACATGATCATTCCATACACAATAATGAACACCATCTATCTGCTAAAATCACTCAAATATTGAATAGTACACATGGTTTAAAACGTGTCATTGATCTCCCAGTGCTATTTAATTGGGTGATTTTTCCTGGGATGTTGCTGTTTGATATTTCATTATCCAAAATGACCTGTATATGACCCGTGTAGGGGGATATACAGAGCAGGATGCATTGTTTGTATACAGTGGCGCCGTTTGATCATGACTAACTGGTGTCATTAACACTAATATCTCAGAAACTTAGTAACCTACAAATATGTATTATATAGCATTAGAAGGGTTATTCAACGGTGCATGTAAATGTCAGGCTTTTCCACATTCTCTCTTCATATATGTATTTATTTTACTCACAAATCATAAAAAATGGTGGATAATAAAAATAAAACATTTCCCCTTAGACTTATGCAAAAAATATATCGCTTATGAAGATTAACAATGTAATACTCACACTACGCACTTACATAATAATTTTTTTCTTAATTTGAGATAAATTTTCCACAGAAGTTTAAGTGGAGGTTTCTCGGCCATTCCTCATTAAGTCGTTAAATGCAAAACTTATTCATCACTCCTGCCTCATGATCTGACTGTAATGTTCATTAACACACTAGTTAAATAACGTGTGAGTGATAAATTTGTTACAGTTAAGCAAAAAAAAACAACTTTACATTTTAAGTTGATCTTTCATCTACACAGAAAAAAATCAGTTTCTCAAGGTCGTAGGTCAAGTTCAGCCATAAGGTTAGAATAACGTAACTTGCTAGTTGTTTGGGAATATTTTATTTTACACGTTAGTAGGTTATAGTTAAAATGTAAAGTTTGCAGATTTTTAGGATAAAATCTGAAAAACCACCTATCACAATACACATATACATATGAAAGTTCACAACTCGTATTAAAATATCATGTCACAAGACATACATATAATGTAAAAGTACAAATAACTTTCCCAACTCGTGGTAACAACTAAAATGATAAGATAACTTAAGCAACTAACCCCACCTTGTACCAATTGTAGTATAATCATTTGCCTTCATAGCCTCGCTGGACGTGGGGGTGGGACTGGAGGGTTATTTTCACTTTTTGTAGATCACCTTGTGTGTCCTTCGATTACAAATCCCAATATGATAGACCCTATTGTTTCAAAGCTTAATGAAGCGTGAGGTGGTCTGCTATTGGTGGGCGAACTACGAACCGGAACAGCAATAATAAATTCTATTAGGGTCGACTAGAAACTGACTGGACAGGCCCCTACAACAGGCCGTGTCGTACACAGTTTCTCAAGGTCGTAGGTCAAGTTTAGCCATAAGGTTAGAATAATGTAACTTGCTAGTTGTTTGGGAATATTTTATTTTACACGTTAGTAGGTTATAGTTAAAATGTAAAGTTTGCAGATTTTTAGGATAAAATCTGAAAAACCACCAAACGCCAACTAAATATGAGATGGAATGACCTTGGCAAAAGTGAGGGGAATGATGGAGGGAGCCACAGAAGCGTTCTGCAAATAGGACCATACCGCTGAGCTACGTCACAAACCGTGGGCCATAATGTGTTGTAGCTGGACATTATTGTCAAAAGCCATGGTGGCTCCAGATCTTCTGAAAGAGTGAAACCCATGTCCTCTGGTGGGAATATGGAGATGGGCGAGGACCTTTCTTAATGCATCTCTTATAGTAG
This sequence comes from Sabellastarte sp. h YS-2021, assembly GCA_964017235.1. Lineage (NCBI taxonomy): Eukaryota > Metazoa > Annelida > Polychaeta > Sabellida > Sabellidae > Sabellastarte > Sabellastarte sp. h YS-2021. The sequence goes on along the minus strand of OZ024937.1, from coordinate 1,395,456 downwards.
TATCTATGACCAGGGTGTGAGGAAAATTTTTATGAACAAATAAGGGGGCGTGAGGGGGCAAAGGCCTAGACTGCATGAGCTCCCCTATGGCCCTGATGGGACATAGATGGGGGTTTTTCAATTTTGGAATCTGGACAAAATGATGAGCTGATCTATCCTGTAAAGTTTTTGTCCACTTCAACAGAATGTGAGCACCTGGATGAAGGAATAACACATCTTGGCGCAGTATGTGACGGTATGGATCAAAGGCTAACTTGGAGTGGGGGGGCAATGTTTGACATGCGCAGAAACACGAAGAAAGCCAGTAGGAAAGCAGCTCTAAATAAAGGAGGATCCGAAAGGATGTCACAGGCCACCGAAATAGAATACATAATATTAATGTCAAACACTCCTCGCACTGTGGGGGAATATGTAAAATTAATTTTTATACTTCTCAAATACGCCCACACCAAGGGGCTTTCTAGAGGGGCTGTGTCCCAGTGATAAGTCTTTGCCACAGATCTCAAGGATGACATATAGTTCAACATAACCTTATAAGAAATTTGATTGGTAAACAAGTATTCCAAAAAAGTTATAATAGAATGAACTGTGAATTCAACTGGTAAGTCCATGAACAATACAAATGCCAGGTAAGTGGAGAAATGAACTCTATGTGAGGCCCTGGTAGATGGTCTATATGCTGTTTTTATTCGGTGAATGGCTGCCACTGCCAATGCATTTGAAGGTGCCCCCAGGTTTCGATCTACAATTATATATGCAAAGTCAAGTCAAAATAAGACTGAAAATGGGCTCCCAGTAATAATTTTTAAGTAGATTCAGAAGCATGTTCTCATCCACCATTCTAGTAGAATATATGCGAGATAAAGTATCTGCAATCCTATTGTCCTTGCCTGCAATGTGTTCAATGACTACGTTAATGTCATATACTGCAGTTTGGAGTCAAATATTTCTTATGCAAAGTGCGAGGAAAGGGTCCCTCATCTTGCCAGTTCTGACCACCTGGACAACACTGTGGTTGTCACCAAAAATTTTTACGCTAGAATGACACCATTCTCGACCCCAAACCCTCAAAGCCAACAGGACATTAAACATCTCCAGATGTACTATGGTTAGAACGAAGCCTGGTATCTCCCTGATTGGTGTTGCATATACATGATCTCTCCAAACCGCCCCCATACCTGTGAGAGATGCATCTAGGAATAATGACTGCATGTCATCGACCACGTTCTTTCCAATGAAGGTAATCCCATTGAACGGGGGCAGAAACTGTATATACCAATCTATGTCTGCATGGAAATCTCTGTCTAAATAAATTTTTTGTTTATGACTTGCTCCCCTAAATGTGGCCAAAATCCTATTAACAAATATTCGAGCCGGTTTGACTGTCTTCTGTATATATAACAGTTTTCCAATTAACTCTTGGAATTTATTTTTAGACAGGTATTTCTGCCCCCTGACCTTAACACACTCTGCATAAATATCCCTCAGTTTTTCCTCGCTTATGGCCAATGTGTTACTATCAAGATCAATGTCAATGCCCAAATATGTGAGGCGTTTAGTGGAGGGTAAGCTTCACATTATTCAGGGGCAAACCCAAATCTTGTAATAATGACTATAATTTATCAAGGGCTGCGTTTGCCTTATGTTTAGGTAGAACTGCCACATAATCATCAATGTAGCAATGAAGGCTACAAAAATCCCTCATTAAATAAGCTATGGAATCCGATAATAACTGGAATGAAGCTGTCCCGAAGATCCAGCCGAACGCTACCGACTTATCCAGATAAAACCTACCCTCCCATTTAATCCCTAACTTAAGGGCATCAACAGGGTCTACAGGTAGATTCCTGAAAGCTCGAGCCACATCCACTTTAAACATGACTGGGTCTTCCCCTGTATTAACAATATCCCTAACAATATCATCAATGGAGGACAACTTCAGTACCAATCGAGTACCGTCGAATACTCCTTTAGTTACCTGGTCATTCAATGCCTTACCCTGGGGGAATGAGAGGTCCATGATAACCCTTCTACTATCCCCATCCTTAAGGCATGACATTAAAGGTGAACAGTGGAATTCCTTAGAGTTTATACTATCAACAGGGCCCAGCATGGCCCCCAAGCTAGTTTCTTTGGATAAATATTTTTGTATATTTTGTGGATACTGTCAGGCCGAGGAATGATTGGATACCTCTTGATTGTGCAATCTGTCTGGAGATGTCAGCGACAGAGGGAAACCGAAACCGAATTTTAAGTACTGGAGTAGCCTATCATCTGGATAACCCTGTAATTCACGCTCCCAAGCTGGGATGTTTAAACCTGATGTCAAAGGAATTCTTGCCGTACGATAGTTAGATGATATTCGCTACTTGTAAACATTTATCTATCGAATCTATGGTTACAGGCGGTCAATCTGGACCTAGAAATCGAAAATCTGTATTTTTCATTGCCAAATAACCCACCTTCTTGGTTGGGATGTTATAATCTGACAGATCGTAGTTAGTACATGCTTCCACTCGAACGCGACCGCTACTACGAGTCCCCACCTTTTCCTTAACTCTAGCATTAGTCAATGGTTGTGACTCAATCTTTTTCCTTTCATCATCGCCTTCTATTATGATCTTCTCTACCTGTCGTGCGATGCACCCATAAATTACATGCTGCATATATTTCTCATACGAGCAACCATAGCGTTCCCAAGCCATTTTTTGTTTTTTTGTATTCCCAATAAGCATTCTTTGCCCCCTGTTTCGACTGATTTGTAATGTATTGCAATTTTGAGTTATCCTGAATCAAGAGACAACCCCTTTTCACAACTTCCATATATTGATCAATGTCCCTGTCCATCGGTTTCAAACTTATGTCACCCCTTTCTTGAGTACACCAGAAAAACCCCTGGAGGTCAGATCCCTGCTCCCCTTTCATGTGTAATGCCCACTGATTGCGTTCGCCATGGTTGCTCACAATGTTAAACAAAACATACGCTATACTTTCTGAGTTCCTCATTTGTCTACCCATCACATTTATTTCTTCATACCCCAAGCCCTCCATGGAGATGGCAGCAAAGAACAACTTCAATTCGCCCAAGATATTGTAAACCCAAAATTTTTTAACTCTGGTACTCGACTATCACTGCTGCCACCCCCTGGAAGGCCTCAAACTGTATATCATGCCACAAATAATTAGCATTCTTCATATTCTCATAATACATATCTTCACAACCATTATTGTAAATACGACTGTCATTTTTACTATACTGATCATTGACCAGATCAGCTCTACTTATATCAACACAATGTAACTGTTTATTACTTTTATATTTATATATCTTAATTTTACTGTCTATAACCTTATTTACACTGTTCTGTTTTGTCCTTGCAGGTTGTCCGGGTGATCCTGCTGGCTCCTACCTTGCTGAAACTGGCTTGACTTCTTGTGACCTATGATTCACACGAAAACTACATTTAAATTCTGGGTGTGGTGAACTGCGTCCTTGCTTGAAGTACAGCGAACAGACATGTCTGTAAATCCCGTGGTTACCTTCATTACTACACAAGCCTTCATTGTAGAACTTACAAACACGACTCTTCTGTACCAAGGATGACACATTCTGGCTGTTGATGACTGCTATTTGGGAAGAATTGACACGGTTCAATGCCCATTGTGTAGTATCATGCCATTGAAGCCTACCTTCCTCGACTTCTGTCATGGAAACAGCCCAGGTTGCCCTCACAGCTGGCCACGGAAGTGCTACAGAATCCCTCACTGCCAGCACTATCTGCGTTAAAACATGTCGTAACAGAGTATTGTCTTCAATTTGCAAAGCGTTATTCAGTTGACCTACCGCCCACTGTTGGAGATTCATCTCATCATACACGGGTTTCTTACTATTTAAAGAAGACACAAAACCCTCATTGGGCCACCTCACCTCAGGTTTTCCCACTGGCATATCTGTCGTATTATATCTGCCCGATTTCTTTCTAGGCAGAAAGCCCTTACCTTGCAGAACATCATGGTGTGACTGGGCTTCGAGCTGTGTTAAAAGGTCAGAAACCATGGATGACATGTGAGGCATTGCCCTCAGTCTTTCCAAGCTGGGGACAACCGCATCTTTGTCGTAGCCCCGTCGCTCTTCCTGATCTGCCACTGGCCTATAATTCCCAGGATTTTGACTGTCCTGTAACTGTGGGTGCATTAAAATCGATGCAGAGATTTCTTCCCTGGCTGGCCATTTATAGGAGTTCATCAGGTTAGTGTGAGGGGTGAGATCTCCCGTCTTCTGCTTGGCAGGCGACCTAACCTTGCTTTGTGGCAGTCTGAAGGTCACATTGTCCCTAGATCCCGAATGAGGTGATGATACTGGGGTGGAGCTGATGGTATTATTTCGTTCCAGTCTGTCCAACCACTTCATTACTTCCGAATTTGACTGCTCCAGTTGGGCCAAAACACTCAATACTGTGTGATCTACTGAAGACAAAGTTGATGCTACGGTATGGGGCGGACTTGCCACGGAAGCCAACATAGATTGACTTTCGTCATTGAGATACGAACTGTCTTTATTGTTCACCGAGTCCTTGCCCTTGTCCTTCTTGGTGACACCAGCCCTCTTATTCTTGCCAGGTACTGGGGTCGCCTTCTTCTTCTTGGTCGTAGTTAGCGGAGACTTTTTACTGGAGGCAGGCATACTGCTAACTTAAAATTGACTAAAAACCACTAAAATCATAAAATATAACAATGTTTTCATTTGTTCAATGTCTTATTTTCACTTTTTGTGGATCACCTTGTGTGTCCTTCGATTGCAAATCCCAATATGATAGACCCTATCGTTCCAAAGCTTAATGAAGCGTGAGGTGGCCTGCTATTGGTGGGCGAACTACGAACCAGAACAGCAATAATAAATTCTATTAGGGTCGACTAGAAACTGACTGGACAGGCCCCTACAACAGGCCGTGTTGTACAAAGTTAGGGTGGACTGCAGAGGCTATAATGGGCAAAAATGCAAAAACATATCTTTATAGTCACCCAGCTTCCCTGTATCTTTTGTATGATCTCGCCATCTTGCTGGATATGTTTATGGATAGCTGCGGCCAAGAGTCTGATACAATATGGGGAATAAGTGCTATAAAACTCCTTATTCGATTAGATTAGATTCATATAACTATAACCAACCCCAACAATTATACTCACTGAATAAAAACTGTTTAAGCAGATAATTCCATATGAGAAGACCTGGGTTCAAACCTATGCCCATAGATGCCGAGGCGTGTTAACAAATATCAAACTGATTCAGCAATCAGTGACTGAGGCCTAGAAAACAGGATTGAGTTGTGCAATCAAAAGGTACATTTATGTCCAGTAAATGTGGGCACCAGTTATAAATTAGTTAATTTTTTACAGGATCCTATGTGTAACAGAACTGTATTATGCCCACCATTGGCCCTGTATTCTGTATGTTATTGCCTTTGTGTTATTTATTTGGATGATATTTTCCCGAACCTTGTTGCTCAGTAATATGTCTTCAAACATCATATACTGAGTTTCCACTGTTAACAGCTATAGACAAGTATTGTTCACATACAAAAACAATTTGGTACTTGTCTTATTAAAATTATCTAGATATTTGGTATTCTACTGTGATTGTAACACAGTGAGTGGCTTCCCAGCGTTATTTAATTGGGTGATTTTCGACAGATGTTGTTATTCCATATCTTCATCCTATGATACCTTATGATAAATTTGTAGTTTACATATCTATAGACATCATTTTGCACTAAGTAAGAAACAACTTGGATTTATTAATCATCCACGTATTAAGCATTTAATATAGTATGAATCCTTGAATTTGATTTTATAGTGTTATTTAATTCGAATTTTGTCCATGGATGTTCATGCCCAATACCCAATATCCAATATTTAGCTTACAATTAAAAGTAACTAAGATAATATTTAGACAATTTTAATGATTTCTAGGTCAATTTTAGGCAATTTCTATATCATTTTTTTTGTAGAATAGATTAATGTTAAAATATGTTATGCTTAGTTCCCATTTAAAACCATACAATTTGAAGTTTGTCTGATTAAAATCAGGCAAATATTAAGTATTTTGTTGGGATCAAAAACTAAGTTGTGACTTCCTAGTGTTATTTCATTTAACTATTTTCCATGAATAGATAATTACGTGAATGTATAAGTGAACGAATGACTCCTGTGAGTTATAATCGCCTTTCTGTAGTGGAGAGGAGCAAGGGGCGAATTTGAGGAGCTTATACTGCCGCTTCTTCTATAGAAGCCAAAGTTCCAAATTTTTATTTTTATGGTAAAAAATTCAAATTAAGGAGAAATTGTCATCAGGAAAGGAGGAAATTGTCATCAGAAAAGTTTTCATTACTATTCTGAATAAGTTCCACCACAGGCAAAAATATTGTGTACCTATGTTGGTTGGATGCTAGAATGCCCTTATATTACCTATTAAGATTGAATTGAAACAGATTGATAAATATATAGATATCATAATTTTATTTCAAGAATGGTAATATTAAAATCATCTGATATTACTTAAGCCCCACAGATTACAAATTTATTATAAGTCTGATTGGTAAGTAATAGTGGTTAAACAATTGTCTACACACATTGAATGGTCGGTCAAAATTCACAGTAGTAGCAACGATTGATCTGGAAGTAGCGCCCATCGATTCATCATTATCACTAAGAATTTTGCAATATTTAGTTACCTTTGTTTATGTATCTAAATTTCCCCTTTTAAAAAATATTTTGGGCAGTTTCCTTATAAATTGACAGATTTGTCACAAATTTGCTTATGTGTACCACCATATTTACAGGAAATTTTTTCAGTGGATTCAAACTTTTGGAACACCATTATTCCTACTGCATTGACATACACTGCATCCCAGAATGTGTTTCATGATATAGCCAACAACAGAATCGATTATGGCTCGATCATTGCTCAGGAAAATGGACGATTAATCGACTGTGCAGCTTGGAGGCGATTCCCATTACTGGTTAGTAATAAGCCTATGGCATGACAATTGGTGAGGGACAAGTCAATTTCAAATCTTCATTTGAATCAGTCAACATACCAAGTTTCCTCTTTGTGCAGGGAGTAAGTATGTAAAGCAGACATGGAGACTTAGTCCATGTTCACAGTGGAGTCACAGAGTTTGGTGGACCCATGAGCCAGTGGGGAAGATTTCTGAATAGAGTTTGAGTCTTGCTCTAACATGATTTATGTAATTACGTATGACCTGATTATGATTACTGAGTTTTGCATATTATAAAGGTGTTAATAAATGCAAAGTTGATCTTTGTGCAAGATCAATAAGCGCCATAAGTGATAGATCCGTGATATAGATGTTATGTCACTATTTTGAATAAAATAGTAGCATTCTGGGATTAATTGCTATAAAATTCCAAAATCATATTTAGATATAGTGATAATTGACCAAGAATGAGCATGAGCGAAATCATTTAATTTCGGTATTGTGACATCTAATTTCATTCCAGCAATAAAAGCTTGAAACAAATGAATAAGCAACTATTGTAATATATATTTTAATAATATTTAGAAAAGAGTGTGATATTAAAGTACTTCCACAGAAAGCAATAAAATGTTCAGTACTTTAGTCATAAGAAAAAAAAAACACATTTAACTCTAAATTCACATGGTTCCATGAATTATAATCTAGGTAAGTATTTAACATAAGTCCAATGAACATAAATCCAATGCACATAAGTCCAATGAATTATGTAATCCCTTGACTACTGGAAGGTGGGATCTGTGGTTGAAAGGTTGCCCCAGGATCTTTCACTGGAAGGTGTTGGGAGTGGATCCTCTATGGACCATCCAGGAGTAGTACTTGGTGGCTCTACTCCCACTGAATTCCAACAATCTTGCCCTGAACTCAGTCAGATGTGTAATAGCCTGGAATATCTTCAGGCCCTTCAAACGGCAAATGTGTCCCCAAACTACATCCCCCCTTATCCTATTTTCCATTAATGGCGCTGCTTAATACTTTAGTTTTAAGATATCTTATGTTTGGTTGCCAATTTTAAAAAACATAGACAAACATTATACACATAATGAAAAACATTTTCGTGGCTGTCTGATAGAAATCAAACAAATATTTTGCATTTATTAAAACCTGCTTTATCTTTCCACTGTTGTATGTTGAAGGTGATTTTTCAGGGAATATTGCTGCTAAGTTGCTTAATTTTACAATATTTTATAATTCATTCCAGGCTCAAATGACTAAACGGAGTATTGAACACACATAAATTGACAAATTTCTGGTTGATTGATTTAATAGATTTTTAATAGGGCCTTTCATTGACCAGTTCAGGGATTTGGGCAGTTGAGTCAGTTTCTGGGCGATCTTTTATTTATGGAAATTTATTTTAGAAAATTTTATGTGATTTCTGAGATTTCAGAAACAATTGGAAAATGGGTCAGTTAAAAGAAGCTGTTACAACATTGCATAAGTGATGTAGCAACAGGTGGTTTTAAGGGTAGAGGAAACCAGTACATAATAGTTGGCAGGGACTATGCACTGTAAAGTACCAGGCATCGGTAAAGAACTTTCCCATTTCATGTTGGGTTGGACATTGGGACTCAAAACTAAGTGGTGGGAGGCAAATATGTCAAAAATTATTGTATGGGGCCCACTAAAAACTTTAAGGCCAAGAACTGATTACATTTTATTGAACAGAATCAATACTATTGGCAAAACGTCATGTATGCTGAAGTTGAGTGTAAAAAAGTTACGGTATTGTCATAAAATGTCCCATACACATCAAATGCTGAGAGCCTGGACCAATATGACCCTGACTATTGAGTTAGATATTAAACCGTAACTTTGACTTTTGTCACAAAAGGCAAGTAACAATATTAAATGACTGGACAGTATACAACTTTGATGAAATACCTAGATCACATATTTCGGTGTTGGGGTCACCAGCTAAAACCAAATGGCTTCATCTACTTTTGGTTGTAGGTTGTTGTAATGCTCTCCCTTATTAACTTGGTATATGAGTTTGGCACAATTTACAATGTGGTGGGGTGCATTTCATACAGCAGTGAAAAGTGATTTATTTTCAGGGCTGCTTTTAGAGGGAAAAACCTCCTGCAACCCCTCCAGGTTAAACATCCAGCTAAATTAAAATGAACATGGTGGAGAGGTCACAAGATAGGACGATATATGAAGTGCCTCATTCTGCATCTTGCACTATCTCTTTCCAGAGGCCAAGGTGTAAGGTAACCAAGAAAGCAACAATTTTCAGAAATGATTGCACGAAAACATGCAACCAAGGCATTACCAAGGATACTGTGATTCAAAATTCAAATAAATTACATCCACTGTACACAGTAGAACATCCGTTAAGACCAAAAAGAAAAACGAACTAAATGGAAGAAATAGCAATCATAGCAAGAAGTGGCTGGAAGTTGACATGTTTGAGGCTATGTTGTTGGAGTGTTTAATAACTACTGGTAAATGTACAGATCACATAACACATGCAGTGTTATTTCATATAAATATTAAACTTAAATAGTCGTACTGAAAGGCAGATGACATCATTGTGACTGTCATTGTCATTGTACTGGATATTAACTAATAATTATTAATGCTTAACATGAAGGAGAAAAATTTGAAGACACTTCAAATAGAAAATTTTTATTAACAGTATTTGATTTTATTCAAACAAGCATATAATACCCCAGCATACATGTACATCATTTTTAGCTATTAAGTTCAGAATTCTTATTATTTACACAGCTTTTCTCATTCTTTACATAATTTATTGTTTTATTTTTACCTCACATGATACTGGAACGCATTGCAAATGAACAGTATAAGACTTAAGTGACAAAGATCAGTCGGTTTCATGATAGAAAAACGCTGGAAGTGATGAGGATAAAACTAGTGTGCATAGAACAAGATGAGAAGTGATTAGGACAACCTGGTTTCCAAGAGGGTAGAATCACATTCGGAATCAAGAGTTGGGGAGGGTTCTTCGATATTTTGCCGGCCCACAGCAACAAGCTGGGAAACTACAACCATCCCTAACTGTGTAAACAATGCTCCCTGCTTTCAAAAAATCCTCAGTTACTGAAAAGATGGCCTAAGTTGAACACCCCCATTAGTTTTTCTTTTGTGTCTGTTGTTCACTGTATATCTTTGCTGCGCACTGAACTTTTTCAATGGTTTAAGATTTCATCATCATGATATGTGTAATCACTAATACTTGAATTATCTCACCCTTCCATAATAAACCTGTGAAGGCTATAGCACACTTGCATCTGTCTTAGAATCATAATCTATTGGCAGTCTATGAAAATATTAAATGTCATTTTGGGTGACAAAGAGTATACAAACCACAGTAGTGTCTTTTTGAGTATAAGTTGCGACCTAAAAATAGATTCAGATTACAAAGTATACTACTTCCTCTCACAAAATCCAACACCACAGCTCTGTGTTTTACTTGATTTCTAGTCTGTGGTGATATAATATTGCCACAATCAGTGTTGAGGGAAAGGGGGTGATTATTAGCAGTTCCCAAAACAGAGCCTAGACCAGCTGGATGAACTTGTTTTTGATGAATTTGATACCACAAAAACATACACTTTTAAATGAATATTCAATTGTTTACCAAATACCAGTAGTGCGGTACCAATTATTTGAGCAAATTAAAAGCAGATCATCATGAGACAGTTGTTCAGGGGTTAACCCCTTTATCAATATCCCAGTATATTCTAACTTGGAATAAAAAGTCAATATGGTTGGTAGCCTGTTTGTGTGAGAAAGACTAGATGTGAAGATACAGGAATGTCAGTGAATTTTGGAGAAAGTGTCATTTTTTTGCTTTATAGTGTCTGTCTACAAGCAAACAACATAATTGAGTGAAAACAGATGGCATCCTGTTGATATATGGCTGTGATGTGTTTTTATTGATAGACTGTTATTAGAGGCATTAGTGGGTGTATTCATATGAGGCCTATTTACTTTGCTTTTTATAGCAAGCAAAGTCATTCTGTCTCCAGGATGTACTAATGTTTGTCTGTACTTATATTTAAATTACTGTGTGAGTATTTTAAGAATAGATATTAAATAGATTTTACCAGAAGTCGAGCCAGATTTTGGAGAATTGTCATGATTTTCCCAATAACATAAATACAACATTTCTAAAACCCCTGTTCCACTGTGTTGTTAGCAGAACTTATTGTATTATCAGTTCAAGAGACTGCTATGCATGGGTCTGTGAAAACTAGAAACATGTGACTTACCCTGAGTGAAAAGACTGTTAACAAGATTTGTAAACCTACTTCCCCATTGCAAAAAACATTTCACAATCAATTGGTGTATTTTCAGAGAGGTTTAAGATAGGTTTTAGTTCTCAACCCAATACCTTTATGATTGATTCAGAGTTTGCCTCCCATTTATGATAGTCTTATGAACCTTAAAGATTGACTTACATTGAAAGTGATAGGTTTAGGATCACTATAGGATACCAAAAAAATGTTTTGTGGCTGTTAAGATTGAT